>CAMZMU010000096.1:69389746-69606754 GCA_947311845.1 Poa pratensis | reverse complement strand
TACTACGATTTTCAGATGTAAGACAAGCACACAACGTCGTGGCACAAACCAATAGACCTGAGAAACTTTACGAGTATGGAACTGCTGTGGAAAATCAAGTAATTACTTGATCGAAATCAGATGTACATAATGAGTTCTCCTAGTAAAAAAATGCTTTTTAGCATGCATCGCACGAAAGTACGCTCTGGATCGTCGTTTAGACATATGACCGAGCACCTTGGTGGCGCTAGGATTCGGAGATGTCAGTTGTTGATTCTCACCGAAGACGGTGTTGACGGGTTCATGGCGCCCTGGTTCATGGCCGCGTCGCCGACGAGACGGCAGCTGTCGGTGAAGGCGACGCAGGACGGCGTGGTGAGGTTGCCCTGGTCGTTGGGGATGACCTCGACGCGGTTGTGCGACGGCCGCCAGACGGCCACGCAGGAGTAGGTCGTCCCGAGGTCGATGCCGATCGCCGGCCCGTCGCCTTTCGTGCCCGCCATCTTCAATCGTTGGAGGACTTCAGTCCGATCTGCGGGGAAATTTGATGATATCATGATTTATGTCATCAAAGTATCTTGCTGTTATGGTAGCATACGATTTATTAGGATTGATTATCATCCTTTTTTTCGGGGATTGATTACTGTGCGATTCGGTTAGGAGATCCTATTGTACAGTGCAAGCCACCACGTTCATTTTTTAGTCTACCCCCCACGAGTGCAGCAGCGATATGGAGGCCGAGAGCTATATGGCTCTCGTTTTTTAATTTTTTAAAATCTGCACTTTTGTTTGAACAAAAAATCGAAACGAAAATTATGTGTGAAGATAATGTTAAGATCTATAGTTATGTAAAATGTCAGTGAAGAATTCATAGTATTTTGGTCTGGGTAAAAAAGATAAATCCGCACTTCTGGATAGTGAACAGTGCCGAGATTCAAAATTTGAAAACTTGTCAGATTTGTCTTTTTTGCCCAGGCCGAAATATTACGAATTTTTCGTTGAGATTTTGCACAACTATAGATCTCAACATTATCTACACTCAGAATTTTTGTTTCAATTTTTTAGAAGCTCAAAAGTGCAGATTTCAAAAAATTTAAAAAACGGGAGCCATATAGCTCGGCCTACGTTTGGAGTTTCCGACCACCCAACCTTCTTTTCTGTTTTTCAGGACATCACCACCTACATATATTGACATGCTTGTACATTGTTTTGTTCTACGCCCCGGCGTACGCAGCCAACAAAACACAAAGTTCACTACCAAGAAAATAATCCAAAAATAGACAAGAAAATAGTACTCACTATATCCCATAACATAAGATGTTGGACGCTGTTGGAGAGCGTGCGCGGGTTTTTTCGGTGCGGAAGCGCGCTAGTTTCTATCCACTTTCGCCCATACATTGCCATGCAAAGGTAAAACAATTTTTTAAAAAAAATACACAATTTTCAAACTTCATCCTAGTTGCTCGCGACGAGATTTTCGAAATTAGATCCCACATGAACACTCTGATAATTATTTTTAAAAACTAAATTTGTGTCACGATTAAGGAAACCACGCATGCTCGAAAAAACCCGCTCAGTCCAATCACACTTGCTACTTCTGAAGTAGCCATATATTTCTATACCTATGTAGATTATGCGATAGTGCATTCATATGCAACTTCGTAAGCTACCCATGTCTTTCTTCAAAACAAAGGACTTCTCCTGTATGAGATTTCTAGTCGTATGAGTCATTGTCATAAATTGCATCATCGTAACCTTTTACGGCAAGTTGTCTTTTCAATCTCACCCCATACCAGAAAACATATCCTCAGTTTCTCTCAAGGCACTGAAGGACATACTTAACGTTTGTTCAGTGATCCACCCAAAGATCACTCTAGAACCTGTTCTTCAACCAAGAACTTGGGTCACACCAAGTCGAGCTTTCAGTATGATAGAATCTATGGCTGAGACATAGAGAATGTGGACACCTTTTCTTTCATTAGCTATCGCTGAAATGATAAGATAAACTTAATATTTTACCTAGTCATACAAGCAAGAACTCTTCTTTGCTTGTTCTATTCTGAAACATTCAGAATTTAATCTAGGAAAATATTCCGACTTAATTTATTAAGCCCCTTTTGATCTATATAAATTATAGATCTAATGCCTAATACTCTTAACTTCATTCATAGAAAATTTAAGCACTTAAATAATCATTTACACTTTACTAGAGGATCTGTATCATTCTCATATGTCACCACATATAAAATCAGGAATGATACCTAGCTCCCACTCAAATATGCCTTCCGCATATAAGACTAGGAAATTTCTTTTAGCTCCCACTCAAATATGCCATTCACATATAAATAAAAGAAAAGCTACTCAGATCCCACTCACTTCTTTAGAAATGCAGGTATCTTCAACTATTTTGGACGACTCCAAAAATCTTTTGATCACATTATCAAAGTGAAAATTCCAGCTCCGATATGCTTGCTCCAGCCCATGAATGGACACTGAAGTTTGCATACATGTCTAGCATCCTTGGGATCAACAAACCATCTCATTGTACTAACACAACTTCTTCCTTGATGTTACCATTAAGAAACATGGCTTCTTTATCCATCTATCAATTTCTCAATTTGAAATTCTAGTAATTGCTAAAACAATCCTAGATAGACTTAGGCTTCGCCACTTGAGACATAATCTCGTTGTGGTAATTCTTTGAATCTGTCGAAACTGTTTTGCGACAAATCGACCCTTATCAGCGTCTATTTTCTCATAAAATTCCATTTTCTCTTAACGGCCTGGAGGGCATCAAGAAGATCTACCAAGTCATCACTTGGTAACCATACATGGATTTTATGTCGGATTATATATGGCTCATAGCCATTTCTCGGACTTAGGTACGCCATCGCTTCTTCGTAGTTCGTAGGTTTGTCATGTTCCATTAACATGACGTTCATAGCAAGATTGTCGTACCACATAGTGCGGAACACATTCTCGTATGCCTACGATGTTAGTATAAGCTTAGATCATAATGATCATTATCATTAGCTTCCTTCTAGTTGCGGAGGACGATACCGGAACAGTTTCTGTTGCGCCACTCGATGTCCGGAGAGAAAGTTCATTAACTCCGTCTTGCTCTACTTTCTTTCCCACTTATACCCTTGGCAAGAGACTACTTCTTGCGTAAGTATTCCAGCAACAAATTTGCCTTTGTCGTGAGAGATGTATCCAACTGATTTCTTAGATACACTACAAAGTGAATTTATCCGCTTTAGGTTTGATCACATCAAAACACTAAATTACCAAAACGACAATCTAGGCTAAAAGCCATGCCATAACTCATATGGTATTGCCTCCACGGATTTAGATGGTTTCCCTATTATCTAAAGTGAATGTTTTGTTTCTACCATATGACTCCAATGATCACAATAATTTGATAAGAGATTTTATTGACCACAACTATCCAATAGAGTGTGATTACGACGTCCAAACACACCATAACACTATGGTGTTCCATGCGACGTAATTTGTGGAACTCTTTTCACAAGTCTTCTAATGATATGCCAAACTTATAACTCAAAACCTTGTTTCCTTGATCAGTATCGTAGGAAATGTTTTTCTTGTTAAGTTTACTTTCCTACTTCACTCCGAACTTGTTTGAATTCATCAAATTTTCCGGACTAGCGTTTCATTAAGTGGATATCCACATATCTACTCAAATCATTCGTGAAGTTTACGAAATAAAGATTTCCACTATACGTTAAAGTACTTCATTGATCCACACACATCAATATGCATGATTCTCAACAAGTTAGATGCCCGCTTTCGAAAACGGAGTCTTAGTTATCTTGCAAGTGTCAAAAGATCAAAATCTAAGGACGCGGAGATCCATCTGAATGGAGCTTATTCATGCATATAACATTGACATGACTCAAAACATTAGTGCCACAAGAATGTGGTGCATTATTAAGTTTGTATCCTTTGGCATTAATGTTATAAATGTGGGAGCTACTACCATCTAGATTCACATAAGAACATTCTATTCATAATCGGTGTATGATCATTAAAGATATCACTCATAAATGTAGGACAACAATTTGTCACTAAATATATGAATAATCGTCTCGCTAGAGGCAAGACACACTTATAACGATCATGCAACAAGCGATCAAAATAAATTGTTCAAATCCAAACTAATCCAAATGGTAGATGTCGAGAGAGAGAGTGTGTGTCCATGGCCATCACAACATATTGCTTGTCATCATCAACACACATCGTCTCCTCATCCTTCCAAGCTACTCAAGCAGAAAATCTTGTTTCATAAAACATGACCAGTATCAAAACTCAGTCACTGCAACGAGCACTTTTTAGGTAAAACATTCATAACATGTATATCATATATACACCATCATCATTGATGACTTCCCGGTGATCTGTTTCATCTTCTTGGTTTTTCAACGCAATCAAGAATTCATGAAGGTGAACGATTCCCCTTGCATGACACAGTCTATGACAAACTATTTGCATCTGGGGTGGGCAGCTAGCACCTCACCCCATCATAAGCAAAATTGTCTGTCATCCAGTAATCGAGCTGAGCGAGGCATTCAAATGTCATCAAATATGACTGCCACAAGCTCCCTTGCACGTGTTCTCTTCCATTTTGGTCGAGAAGAAAACCTGATTTACGGTGCATACAGAGCATCAAGCTGAGCGACCATTTCAAATGTTCGAGATCTGTCAACACGCACCCACAGTTCATTCTCTATGGCAGAGATCATAGCATACCGGACTATGATGGAATTATCCGCACAAAACTTGATAATCCAAATTATCCTTTTGTTAGCGGAATCTCCGGTTTATCTCCTAGCGGGTTTTGCATCATATAGAGCTAAAAGGTTTGAACCAAGGAGTATCCTCAAGCTACGGTATAAAACTATGAAGTTTGGACCCACCTTTTAAGTTTCTCAATCGCAGGAATGCGCCTAAGTATAAAGTGGGCTATCGAATAGGTTATTATCTACAATGGTTTTGCAAAACATATAGACTATGTTCATAATATGAGTTCATGTTTATCTATATAAAATATAAGAACTCCCACTCAAAACGAACATCCCTCATCGTCGTTTTAGTGATTACACGATCCTAATCCACTACACCACCCCCGATGTCACGGCCGATGATGTAGCTTCAAGGTAGACATCGCCATGTCAATCACATCACCCATGCGACTCATGCTTAACCTTTCGGTCACTCGTGTTTCGAGACCATGTCTGTACATGCTAAGCTCGCCAAATTAACCTTTAGCGTATTTGCAGTGCAACGTGGCTTACACCCACTGTATGCGAATGCCGATATGTCTGACACCCGATCGTCACGGTCTGCCTCATAACGTGAACTTTCTTGGTGGTGCACGCTCAAGGGAGAACACTAATATTGGAATTTTGGAGGGATCATCTTATATTACTACCGCCGTATATTTAATATAATCAATATAAGATGCACACAACAACACAACATCAAAAATGTAATGCGACGTGATATAGTCCTCACGCCATTGGTCTCCTTTGCGCCCACGGTTTATAAACAATTTACTAAACTTACCTTGACCATATCACATGCCCCTACAAAATAAAGTTAGACGCTTCTACTTTATCTTTTGCATATTTTACGTGGCTTAGGGGCTTTCGTAAAAGAACCGTTTCTTACCTACGAACCTACAACCACAACAATGATCAAATAATTGTCTATTTTATATCCCTTGGAGGCCCTCCACTGAAAATGCAAAGCCAACTATTGCGAGAGAGACAGACACCCGCCAGCCACATATATGGAACTAGCCATATGTCAGTTGTGGAACCAGTCTCACGTAAGCGTACACGTAAGGTCGGTCCGGGCCGCTTCATCAACACAATGCTGCTGGCAAAAGCAAGTGCACGCGAGAGGGTAACAACTATATAAGAGCGATGCCCTCATTCAACATGAGTTCTAACCGTACTTCTATATCTACGCATAGATCGGCTCTGATACCACTGAAGGGGATCATGTGCAAAAAACAAAAAATTTCCTAACAACAATAACCGAAATAGCCAAGATCTATTACTATGTAGATATAAAGTAACGGAGGGAACGGTGTTCATACCTTTGAAGACCGTAAGCGTCGATGATCAAAAGATCTGTTTCGATGACGATGCATGATGAAGATGTACGGCGCCGACCTCAAGGTCATGTAGTCGTGCTCCCGCCTAGTGTCGCACGTGCAGCACCTCGTAGCTCTACACGCGTTCGGTGTAGACGACGACTCCCGGACTCCGGTCCAGCGAACAGCGGAAGTTGGAGACTTGGACAGAAGAACCGATAGCATGGCGATGTGCGTATGGTGGAGAAAACCTCAACCCGTGCGCAGTTCCAATTGCGGAGTCACGTCTAAACGGATGAGAGAGAGAGAGAGAGATTTGGGGGGTTTCCAAAGGCACATGGGCACCTCTATATATAGGTGGGGGGACTGCCAATCTCCGTGGCTGGGCGGTGTGGGACTAAACCCCACACCAGCCTGCCTCCCCATGGTGCGCCAGCCCTAGGTGGCCCCATGTGGCCCACTGATACGTCTCAAACGTATCTATAATTTTTGAGGTCCATGTTGATATTATACCAATTGTTACATGTTTTGCATCCACTTCATATCATTTTTATACATTTTTTTGGAACTAACCTATTAACAAGATGCCACAGTGCCAGTTCCTGTTTTCTGCTGTTTTTATATTCCAGAAAAGCTGTTCTGGAAATATTCTCGGAATTGGACGAAAATCAACGGAGGTCCCTATTTCACCGACATGTACACGGAGTCCAAAGGGAAGACGGAGGAGCGCCAGGAGGCGACCACACAAGGGCTCGGCGCGGCCCCAGCCGAGGGTGCGTGTGGGCCCCTCGGGTGCCCTCAGCCGCCGCCCTTTCGCCTATTTATTTCCCCGACGCGAAAACCCTAAATACCCGAGTCATATTCCACGAAAAGTTCCAGAGGCGCCGTTGTCGTCAACCCTAGCTCGGGAGGGTTCTGAAGCTCTTCCCGGCACCCTGCCGGAGAGGGGAATCAACACCAGAGGGCTCTACATCGCCATGTCTGCCTCCGGAGTGATGCGTGATAGTTCATCCTTGGACTAAGGGTCCATAGCAGTAGCTAGATGGTTGTCTCCCACTTTATGCTATCATATTTAGATCTTGTGAGCTGCCTAACATGATCAAGATCATCTTATTGTAATGCTACATGTTGTGTTTGATGGGATCCGATGAATATTGAATACTATGATCAAGTTGATTATTAATCTATGTTACATGTTATTTATGATCTTGCATGCTTTCCGTTACTAGTAGATGCTTTGGCTAAGTAGATGCTTGTAACTCCAAGAGTGAGTATTTATGCTAGATAGTGGGTTCAGTCTCCAGTAATCTAGGCGAGTGACATCAACGTCTAAGGTTGTGGATGTGTTGTTGCCACTAGGGATAACCTAACAATGCTATGTCCACGGTCATATGTACTTGTTTACATTACGCACATTACTTAATGCGATTATCCGTTGCTTCCAACTTAATACCAACGGGGAACACAGATGTCAACTGAAGGTGGATTATTAATCATAGATGCGATTGGATAACGGTATATGTATCTTGTCGTAATGCCAATTAAATATCATGGTAGTCATCTTGTCATATTATGCATTGTCATGCGCTCAATATTTTATCAATTGCCCAGCTGTAATTTGTTTACCCAACATGTCGTTTATCTTTATGGAGAGACAGCACTAGTGAACTGTGGACCCCGGTCCATTCTTTTACACTGATAAAACCACCAACTAGCTCATTGATTGATGATGGTTATGGTTTCCTAATCATGGACATGAGTTGTCAATTAATCAACGTGATCATGTCATTGGAGAATGACAGGATGGACAGACCCAACCAAGCATAGCAGTATTGATCGAATCAATAAGTTTATATTGTCATGTCTTTATTGTCAAGTATCTTATTTCTTAGACCATGAGATTATGTCTCTCCCGGGTACTATAAAGGTGTCTTACAGGTAGCTACGAAAGTACTTGTTGATTTGCATGTATCAAGACTGGATTTGTCCCTCCGTGTGACGGAGATATATACTCCGGGCCCACTCAGTAATGCACATTCGGTATAGCTTGCAAGCACATGACTAATGAGTTAGTCACAAGGAATGTGATACATTCCAAACGTATCTATAATGTTTGGTTGTTCCATGCATATTATATATCATTGCCACATGCTTTTATATCATTTTGGCACATTTTTATGGAACTAACCTATTAACAAGATGTCCAGTGTCAGTTCCTGTTTTTGCTGTCCTTTTGTTTCAGAAAAGCTAGTCGGGGATTTTTCTCGGCATAAGCTGCCAATTTACCTGAATTATTTTTGCATGGAAACAAAGACTGCGCCAGGAGGACACCTGCAGGGGCCCCACAGGGGCCAGATGACCCCCAGGCGCGGCCCAGCCTTGGCCGTGCCTGGGCCCCACCTGGGCGACTCCGAGACCTCCTCGAGTCGCCCTTTCGCCTATAAATTGCCTTCGTCCTGGAAACCCTCGAGACCCGATCAAATTTTCCAGAAAACATCCGAGGCCCGCCGTCGCCAACCCTAGATCAGGAGGGTTCTGAATCTCTTCCCAGCACCCTGCCGGAGGGGGAGATCGTCACCGGAGGCATCTACACCACCATGCCTGCCTCCGAAGTGATGTGTACTGAGTAGTCCACCACGGGACTACGGGTCCATGGCAGTATCTAGATAGTTGTCTCTTCTCCTTTATGCTCCATTGTTTAGATCTTATGAGCTTCCTACATGATTAAGATCATCTTTATGTAATACTATGTGTTGTGTTTGCGGGGATCCGATAAATTATGGAGTCTTGACATTATGGTTCAGTTTATCTATGATATGTTTTATTTATGATCTTGCATGCTCTTCAACGCTTGTGTATGCTTTGGCCGAAGTAATTACTTGTGTCAGTAGATGGAGTATTTATGCTAGATAGTGGGTTCATGCCTCTCTTGTTCGAGCTCGAGTTGACAGAAACGATTAGAACTTGAGATTTGTTGTTGCTACTAGGGATAAAACATCGGTGTTTATTGCTTTATGTTGTACTCATTGCTTACATTACACACCTTGCTTATTGCAATTATCTGTTGCTTGCAACTTAATACTTTCGGGTGACATGCTGGATAGCGATCTCGGGGTGGATTATTAGTCATAGATGCAGTTGCATAACGGTCTATGTATTTTGACGTAATGCCCATATTAAATGAAACGGTGAACCTTGTGTCATGATAGTATTGTGTTGCGCCCATGATTATCAATTGTCCCGCTGTAATTTGTTTACCCAACACGTTTATCTTTTGGAGAGACACCACTAGTGAAATGTGGACCCCTGTCCTATTTTCCTACGTTGCTTACTACCGTTTTAATAGATTTTCCTAGTAATTTGCTCGCTGGTCATTTTTTCTCTCATATTATTTTCCACCATACGTTCAATCCTTTGTATTCAGCAAGCCGGAGAGATTGGCAACCTCTCTGTTTCGTTGGGGCAAAGTAGTTTGTTGGTGTGTGCGCAGGTCCACGTCAAGCTTCTGGCACCATTGCCATTGTCACCTTTTCGAATCCTTCTCCAAGTCCTACTAGTTCGATAACCTTGGTTTTGTAATCAAGGGAAAGCTTGCTGCTAAATTACGTAAAACCTTACACTTGGGGTCTCCCAGCGAACGTGTTATTCCACGCCATCAAGCAAGTTTTCTGGCGCCGTTGCCGGGGACTTGGAAGCTTCAGTGAGGGGAGTTTCGCACATCCTTACACTCTATTTTGTTATTGTCTTGCTTAGTATATTTTTGTTAGTCTTGTTTTGCTTTTCGTTTGCTTTAAAAATCAAAAGCACAAAAAAATTAAAAATACCATCACCTAGTTTATTTCGGTTTTGCTTAGTATCTTGTTTTTATTTTGCTAAAATGGGTTCGGAGGAGAATACTAAGTTGTGCAACTTCACTAGCACAAACAACAATGATTTTATATGCACTCCTATTGCTCCACCTGCTTCTACAACAGAGTTTTATGAAATTAAACCTGCCCTTTTAAATCTAGTTAGGAAGGAGCAATTTTCTGGTGCTAGTTCTGATGATGTTGACTCCCACTTGAATAATTTTGTCGAATTATGTGACATGCAAAAGTATAAAGAGCTAGATGGTGACATGATGACGTGAAAGCACACGTTCGTTGGGAGACCCCAAGAGGAATTATGTGACATGCAAAAGTATAAAGAGCTAGATGGTGACATGATGACGTGAAAGCACACGTTCGTTGGCACACCTTCTTACCTTGTGGAGCCCTCTCGGTGTGCCACTCAGAATAATTTATCATTATATCATCAAGAAGCTTTGTTGCAGCACCCAAAGTGATGGACATAAAGGTACCTCCAGAGACTGATAACTTCTTTTTACTGCGCTTCATCAGTGGACTGAAAGATTCAGTTAAGCACTTAGTAAAGAGTCATCAGCCTACAACATTGAAAGCAGCTTACTGGCACGCCAGACAACAAGAGCAAGCTTACATGTCGCTGTTGAAGAAACTGCTCTGCAAACAGCAAACAAAGAGCACAACCTCAAGTGAATACCAGACCCAACACCAATTTCAGAGATAACCACACTCGCAATCCTGCTGAAAAACCAAAAGAGCCGAAAAAATGTTGGTATTGCCCAGAACCTTGGGTCTTTGGCCACAAATGCCAAACGGCAAGAACATCTTACACGCAATTGTATGCAGTACCAGGAAGATGAAGAGATACCCCAGCACAGCCTGAAGAATTTCTTGACGCTGTAACTGAACTTCCAGTGCAGCACCGGAAGTACAAAGCAACAACAACAACCTGAAGCGCCAAAACAAAACAAAAAGGCTGAATGTACGCACATCTCTGCTGAGGCATTACATGGCAAACCAGAGAGACAACCCTCTCGGTCCATGTACAATTTGGGAAATATAAAGCGGTTGCCTTGATTGACAGTGGGAGCACTCAAACATTTGTTGATCAAGACTTTGCCACGAAGGCAAACCTACCAATTCAAAGCTCTGCAGCTCAAACTGTCCTAGTAGCTGGTGGTGGACAACTAAAATCAGAAGGCTCCATCCCAAATTGCAAGTTTTCAATTCAAAGCCATGAGTTATCATATGATTGCAAGCTGTTGCCACTCAAGGGCTATGACATGGTGCTAGGAGAAAACTGGCTTGCGCAACATACTCCTAATTACACAGATTGGTCTACAAGGAGTATTTCCATCACAGTCAATGGAGAGTGGTGTACCTTCACAGATAAAGCATTGCCCACTACTGATTGTTTCATATCAGCAAAAGCATGCTCCAAACTATTGAACCAAGGAGCTCAAGCATACTTGATAAGATTCAGCAATTCTGGGAACACAGAACAATTAGTGGCAGAACAAGTACCCCTGCAAACGGCAGTTGATGATATATTGCAGCAATACCAGGACATCTTCAAAGAACATGATTCCTTACCACCAGCACGACCTTGTGATCACACCATCCCAATGTGGAAGGAGCACAACCACCCAATGTGAGACCGTACAGAATGCCTCACAAGCAGAAAAATATAGTAGAAGAGCTAGTCAACAAAATGTTGCAAAATTCAGAAATTCGACAAAGCACAAGCCCATATTCTCTCCTGCTATTCTTGTCAGAAAGAAAGATAAAAGCTGGCACTTATGCATTGACTACCGACAGCTGAATGCAATAACCACCAAGAATAAGTATCCCATTCCTTTTTTGAAAAGGGGGTCCCAGCCTCTGCATCGAAAAGATGCATACGGCTTCTTTATTTTTTTATTCAACAAAGGTCTGACAAACAAACATACATCAAAAAACCCGAAGCCACCACGCAACACCTACGAACTCGACAATGCGTGAAATCATGTAAACAGGGCCTTGTGCCATGAAAACACGAACTCCACCCACCAACTAGGAACCGGGAATAGGTCGCATACCCCGAGACGCCCTCTAGGCAAACGAGAGCGTTCATCCGGTCTGGCAGACTCCTGAAGCAAGAAGCCGTCACCACCATCGAGCCACCGCCATCGGACTCTTCAGGGTTATGATCTGCATGATACTCGACAGGCCTACCGTCGATGCCACCATGGCACCAGACTGCGCCTCCTCCTGCGCGCGTCCATCATCACGCGCCCGCCGCCGAGACCCCGCTGCTCCATGCCGCTAGGACCCGCCGTGTGCCTTGCGGTAGATGAACACCACTCCTCTCTTGCCCGTCCCAACCATCACCTGCTCCAAAATGATGCCCTCAGGAGGGAGAACGACCCTAAAAGAGCCGTCATCGTCCGATCCGGGAGACCCAGATCTAGGGTTTCCCCCGGAGCAGTCCGAGATAGGTGACGCGGACTGCAATGACGATGCCTCGATAAGGAAACGACGTCGGAGACGCCGCCATCGTTTGCCATAGCCGAAGCCGGCGCGATTTTCACCGGCAGCCGCACCACCCGACCCCGCCGCTGGCCGGATCGCGCTAGGCCCAACATGGAGCCCAAGCGCCGACAGCGGAGCGCCTCCGCCCCTCGCTGCCCCATTCTCGCACCTTCGGGTGTGTCGAAGATGGATCTCGATGGGGCCGAGATCCGCAGCCGCCGGCATCATCCATCACCGTCGCCGGCCATGGAGGCTGCCGCCGCCGCACATCCAGGGACTCCGCCCTGGAACGCCGCCCGCGATTCCACCGAAGATGCCGCCCCAGCTGCCACCTCGTGTGCCGCTGCATCCACCCCCCGAGCACCCTTGACGCCGGGGCCCGCCGCCACCGTGGCGGCGCCAACGGCAGCGGCGGAGAGGAGATCGCCGGCCTTTTCCTCTGGCGGCGCTAGGGTTCGGTCGCCCCTTCGGTCGCCCTGGGGAGCGACGTGAGGTATCCCATTCCTGTCATAGAAGACTTGTTGGATGAATTACAAGGTGCTACTATCTTCAGCAAGATTGACTTAAGATCAGGGTACCATCAGATTCGGATGAAGCCACAAGACATTGCTAAAACAGCCTTCACCACTCACATGGGACACTATGAATTTGAGTGATGCCCTTCGGATTGACTAATGCTCCAGCCACCTTTCAACAACTGATGAATAACATATTTGCACCTCACTTGCGAAAATTCATTCTGGTATTTTTCGATGATATACTTATATACAGCAAGAACCTATCTCAGCACAAGAACCATCTAGCCACAGCTCTACAGATTCTGAGACTGCATCAGCTCAAGGCAAAACTATCTAAATGCAGTTTTGCAGTACCATCTGTTGAATACCTGGGCATGTGATATCTGGGAAGGAGTGGCTACAGATCCTTCAAAAATAGCTGAAATAATCAACTGGAAAACACCCACCACAGTGAAGGAACTGAGAAGAGTGCTGGCATGGCGGGCTATTATAGACGCTTTATAGAAGGATATGCAACTATTTGTAGACCTCTACATGATGTTCTCAAGAAAAACTCATTCTCTTGGTCATATCCACAACAACAAGCCTTTGAAAAGTTGAAGCTTGTCATGACAACACACCTGTACTGATACTGCCCAATTTCGAACTTCCATTTACAAGGAGGCAGATGCATCAGGGACAGGGCTAGGTGCTGTTCTCATGCAACAAAACAGACCTATTGCTTACTATAGCAAGGCTCTAGGGCCGAAGGCTCAAGCACAATCAATATATGAAAAAGAAAGCATGGCTATTCTTGAAGCTCTTCGGAAGTGGAGGCACTATCTGTTGGGAAACAAACTTGTTATCAAGACAGACCAAAGAAGCCTCAAATACTTAGGAAGCCAGAGACTTCTAGAGGGAATACAACATAAATTGATGATTAAGCTTCTGGAATACAACTTCACCATTGAGTACAAGCAAGGGAAGGAGAATTTGGTAGCTGATGCTCTCTCAAGAAAATACCAAGACCCATCTCAGGACTCTTGCCTGGCAATTTCTGTTGCAGTACCAGCATGGATTTCTGAGGTAGAAGCATCATATGAGAACGACACCAAATGCATTCAGTTATTGCAAGAGCTGGCAATTAAGCCTGATAGCCACCCCAATTATACACTTCAGTCTGGGATAATTCGATACAAGAACAGACTGTACATTGGTACAAACACTGATCTACAAGAGAAGATTTTCGAATCCTTCCACTCATCAGCATTTGGCGGGCACTCAGGCAGCAGAGTTACTTTACATCGTTTGAAATAGTTTTCTACTGGCCACACATGAAGCAATACATTGCTGAGAAAGTTTCTCATTGCCCCATTTGCCAGATTTCAAAAACTGAAAAGGTGCCCTACCCTGGATTACGTGATCCCCTACATATTCCAACTATCAAGTGGTCAGAAATCAGTCTTGATTTTGTGGAAGGACTACCCAAGTCCCAGGGAAAGGATGTGATATTAGTGGTCGTCGACAGGCTAACCAAATACGCCCATTTTCTGCCCCTGGCTCATCCTTTTACTGCTCATCAAGTAGCTACTCTGTTCATTGATAACATCTTTCGGCTCCATGGTCCTCCGCAAGTGATCATTTCAGACAGAGACAAATCTTCACATCAAAGATATGGCAAGAAATTTTCTCTGCTTTACAAGTCAAATTGAACTTTAGCACGGCTTACCACCAGAGACAGATGGTCAGACAGAGCGTGTTAACCAGTGCTTAGAACAATACCTCCGCAGCATGGCTTTCAAAGAACCAAATAAGTGGGCAGCATGGTTACCAACTTCAGAATGGTGGTATAATTCCTCTTAGCATTCTTCCCTGAAAACAACCCCTTTCGAGGCTCTGTATGGTTATCCCCCTCCTCAGATACAAACCATCACAGTCCCTTACAATACAACTACTGAAGCCACAGTCACACTGCAAGAAAAGGATAATATGCTCAAAACCTTGCAGCAAAATTTGTTGAAGGCCCAGAATCGCATGAAAAAGTATGCATACATGAAAAGAACAAAAGGGTATTCAAGGAAGGTGACATGGTTTACTTGAAGATGCAGCCTTACCATGAAACTGCACTCGGTTTGCGCAATGCTTTGAAGCTGTCATCAAAGTACTACGGCCCATTCCGTGTACTGAAGCGTGTTGGTCAGGTTGCATATCAGCTACAGCTCCCTACTGGCACATTACTCCATGACGTTTTTCATGTCAATCAACTGAAGCGTCACCTGGGACCAACTGTTGTTCCCAATCCGACACTTCCCTTGGTAACTCTTGAGGGCAAAATCAAAGTAGCACCTCTTGCTATTCTCCAGTACAGGCAAGTTCCTAGGAGTGCAGGTACGTACCATGTTCCCGTTCCTCAGTGGCTGATTCATTGGGAAAACATGACTCCGACAGAGGCAACCTGGCAACCTGGGAGGATGCGAAGTTCATCCAAGCGACTTTTCCTTCATTCCATCCTTGAAGTATGGTTTCCAGCGCGCGGTATTGTCAAGACCAGAAGCTCCTGTACTGTCCCTGCTTGCCTTACGACCATCTTCAGACTACGGACGGCCCAGATTCATCCCTACCATTTCAAGTGTATCCAACGGCTGGTTTTGTAATAGCTTAGTTAATTAAGCTTAAGACAATGTCTTGTAAGAATGGAATCGTGGCTCACCAGGGTACTCTATATAACCTGGGAGAGTGGGTGGCTGGGTGGCACGAGATCCAAAACCCCAAATTTACTTTATCATGTTCTTCCTTTGCTTTCCTTAGAACCCTAGCTATTTCCTGTTCTTATCCAATTTACCTATGTTTCTATCCCTTTTACTAGTCAATTAGCTACTTTTACTGCTTATCTCCTCCATCCACTGTGCTACACAAGACGTGGGAGTGACACGCACGACGGCGTGGTGAGGTTGCCCTAGTCGTTGGGGATGACCTCGACGCGGTTGTGCGACGACCGCCAGACGGCCACGCAGGAATAGGTCGTCCCGAGGTCGATGCCGATCGCCGGCCCGTCGCCCTTGGTGCCCGCCATCTCCAAGCGATAGAGCCGGCCGGAAAAGGAAGGATGAAGTAGGTAGGTAAGAATTTAGGAAGCCGGAGGATTTAGGCCCCGATTGGATCGCTGTTTTTTAGGGAAAACGACGGGATATTTTCACGGACATGGTAAGGTGCTGCTAAAATTCCTGCCCACGGCGGATGAAAGATTACGGTCCGTAATATGTCACGAGAATCCAAGCGGGCCCTTATACTTTTATAGTAAGCAGAGCGAGCTTCGGCAATAGTAGTACGAGCGAGGTTTGGCAATAGTAGTACGAGCGTGATGCGGTGAAGCGAAGGATGGATCGTTGGAGGACTTGAATTCGATCTGTGGTGAAAATTGGTAGGATGGTTCATGTCGTATCTTTTTTTGGGAAACACAGTAGAACGCAAGCGCTCATATAAGCGCACACACACTCACCCCTATGAACGTACGCACGCACACCCTACCCCTATGAACACCTCCGAGAGACTGAGCCGGTGGGTCGAGTCTTAAGATTGACGAAGTCATCACAGGCGCCTCGTCAAAGTACTGTATCTTGTTATGGTAGGATATGGTTATTATTTGTACTGTGGAATTCGGTTAGGAGATCCTTTTGTACCGTGCAAGCCACCGCCGACAGAGTTTTCCCACATATAGTGTGTCTAGCCGCTAGGCTACCAGGGAGCGAGTCGATCTTCCTCCGATCTCCACCGGCGAAGAGGCTGGTCTCCTCTCCCTTCACTCGCTGCTCCGGCGGCAAGAGGGAGGGGAGAACCTCCGCTCTGTCATGGTAGTTCCTCTCCCTTCACTTGCTTCTCTGGCGGCAAGAGGGAGGGGTGGACCTCCGCTGTCCTGGTAGTTAGGGTTAGGGTAAATATGTCATTTTGTCGTTGGGTGGTGGGAGCGGCGATCGGGCAAATAAATCTATCTCAACTCCACTCCCACACTGGTGTTGTCCTTCATGTCAGCATCTTGGAGTTGGTGGCATCATGTGCTTGTCGATCCTTCAAATCGGTAGCTTTATGGTTCATGCATGGTGTCGGCAAGGGGTGGCGATTCCATTGGACGTGTCTTTCCTCCTTCTCTGTTCCCGTTGTTGCGGCGTTGCCTACGACGCCATGGTAACAGAGAGGATTTTTCTGGGAGTTGCCCGGGAGCTGTGACATGTTGTTGTGGCGGCGCTAGCGTTCGACTGATGATGGCGGCCCGTGGATGGCGGATGTAGCGTGATTTCTCGACTTCGTCGCCGGGAGGCGTCGGATCTCGAGCCGGGAAGGCATGGGGAAGATCCCCGGCTGACATGGCACATCGATATGTAGGCCTGGTCTTTGGCTCAAAAAGCCTTGATGGCGATGTTGCTTCTCCGGTTCTAGCGATGATGGAGGTTTTCCTTCTCTTCTGCCAGCGAGCGTCTCGGAGGTGCTGGTGGTAAGCGATGGCGGATAATATCGGTGTGTGCAGGGACCCCCAAGGAATTTGTTGTTTTTTTATTTCTATGGGGGAAAGTTACAATGTTTTTGATAATTTCCGTGAGAATCTTTTGTAATCTCTTGTTACATTAATGAATACACGATGACTTCAAAAAAAAAACTTCATCCAATGGTGGATACAAACTCTCTGAAATGTTTTTATTGTACTTCCGCATCAGATTTGCCACACGAGATGCTTTAGTCTAACCATGTTGAAATGTTTAAGTAGTCCGCTGACTATTTTGATATTGGTGAAAAAGTTCACCCATCTCAAGCAGAAAATGTTTACTCGCTCACCAGAGATGGAAATATCCAGCAACAAGCGGAAAGTCATCATGTAAACTGGGTTGGATGGAATACGGAAATTGCAAAAGGCCAGAATTCACACCAGGTTGTAGACTGAAACAGATACCATATATACAAAACACACAATACAGACGATGGTAAACTGAAACAGAAATCATACAAGCCAGCTGAACTGGTCGCGAGCCAGAGAATAAAAGCAGCAGAAGCGCCGATTCAAGCAAATGGTAGACATTCAAACGATATATATATAAGTTCACTTAGTTAAACGAAGGTTCCCAAATCGTGCAAAACATATTAGGCTAGAAAGAACGGCATGGGCTATTATGCCCATTCTAAGTTGCAGATCCATAATGGTATGGTACTAAACAAAAGCAGCACGATCATCAAAGGCTTGCAGAAGCACATTGTACACCTCATGGGCCTCCGCTTTCCTTCTTTATCTTCTTAGCTTGCTGGTTGTCTTCTGACAGCGGCGTCCGCTTCTTCTGCACCAAGCGCTCGAACTCCTCCTTGCTAAGCCATTGCACACCACGCTCCTCATGTTCCTTCTTTATTTTCATAATTTGCTTCTTGTCCTCCGACTTGTACTTCTTAGCATCCTGCACCATGCGCTCGATATCTTCCTTGCTCAGCCCACCCTTGTCGGTAGTGATGGTGATGCTGTTCTTGTTTCCAGTTGCCGTGTCCTGTGCAGTAACCTTCAGGATGCAGTTGGCTTCAATCTCAAATGTCACATTGATCTTGGGCACGCCCGTCGGTGCTGGGGGGATGCCACAGAGCGTGAACTTGCCAAGGAGGGTGTTTTCTACAGTCATCAACCCTTCACCCTCGAAAACCTGGAAGAGTATGCTGGTCTGGTTGTCCTGTACAGTCGTGTAGATCCGGTCCATCTTGGAGGGGATGGTGGTGGTCCTGGGGATCACCACGCTCATGAAACCACCTATTATATGTACCCCAAGGGAGAGTGGTGTGACATCAAGCAGGAGCAAGTCCTGCACCTTCTGGTCGCACTCGCCATTGAGGACGGCGGCCTGAACAGCAGCACCATAGGCGACAGCCTCGTCAGGGTTGATGCTCTTGCAGAGGACCTTGCCGTTGAAGAAATCCTGGAGCAGCTGCTGCACCTTGGGGATCCGGCTGGAGCCACCCACAAGCACAACATCGTGGATTTGCGACTTATCCATCTTGGCATCAGCGAGGCACTTCTCAACATGTTCAATGCACTTGCGGAAGAGGTCCATGTTGAGCTCCTCGAAACGGGCGCGGGTGATGGTCCCGTAGAAGTCAATTGTGTCATGGAGCGTGTCAATCTCAAATTTCGCCTGCGGCATGGAAGTCAACAACCTCTTGGCCCTCTCGCAGGCCGTCCTCAGTCGCATGAGCGCCCTCGGGTTGTTTCTGATGTCACTCATGTATTCACTCTTGTGTCTCTTTAGGAAATCCTGCACAAAATATTCCACCATCCGACTGTTGAGATCCTGCCCGCCGAGGTGGGTGTCACCAGATGTGGCCTTGACCGTGAAGATGCCCTTGTCAATATGTATGACAGAGACATCTAAGGTACCGCCACCGAGATCAAAGATGAGCACCGTCTTCCCTTCACCGCTGCAGGATGCCTTGTCAAGACCGTAGGCGATGGCTGCTGCAGATGGCTCATTGATAATGCGCATGACGTTGAGGCCAGCAATGGCGCCGGCGTCGATGGTGGCCTGGCGTTGGGAGTCCTTGAAGTACACTGGAACAGTGATGACGGCATTTTTCACTGCTGTGCCGAGATAGGCCTCGGCAGTCTCCCACATCTTGATGAGTATCATGGAGGAGATCTCCTCAGGTGCGAATTGCTTCACCTCACCCTTGAACTGCACAACAATCATTGGCCGGTCACCAGGCCCGGAAATGACTTTGAAAGGGAATAGCTTGATATCTGCTTGCACACATGCATCGCTGAATCGCCGGCCAATTAGTCGCTTGGCATCTGAAGTAAGTTGGAGTAGTTAGTTTCAACAGAATATTTCGCAAAACAAGAGGTGTATCTATAAATAAGAGATCTAAAGACTAATTTCACAGCATCGGTGTATTTATGGACCAATTGCATCACAAGAAAATATTTAAAAGCCATTTCAAAACATTACCGATTTAAACCAATTTTGCAGCACAAAACTACAGTTTGCAATGCATATACACAAAACCGAGGCTCACAAGCATGGCATCACATAGTATACTAAATCTGTTGTGCAATGAACCTGTAATTATGAAGTTTACACCATGTTTCAACATAACTCATTTTCGAAAATTCAGTACTCAGTACAACCAATAAGCCAACTTTGCTTCTCAAAAATTTATATGCTTTCCTGGATATATGTACATTCGTTTTTTTTGTTTTGCAACAAGTTCTTTTTGTTACGTATCTTATAGTATAATTTAATAATCAGAAAAAAAAAATCACAAAAAAGACAAAATCTGGATCAAGTAATTTCTACTAATGGATGAGATAGGTATCTTTTGTATCCATACACGCTAAGAATACATCATGGCCAAGCTGTCGTGCACGAGCACGTATGACGTATGTATATAAATCATATTGATTTTTGGACCATATACAGAACGAGATATATAATTTCTTAAACAAGGCACCAGATATATATATAGAATCGATCAGAACTACAACGAACTACATAGCGACTTTTATCTATAAGCTACCAACTTATTTCTAAGGTGAAGAAGTCAATTTTGAAGTTAACTTTTGGATTGTTTATTAACCAATCATCTGTATCGATCATATGTACGCATTGGTTGCATCTCATACATACATAGTACCCTGTATTCTTTAGGTCTGACATAAATATATATATACAGGAAAACGTCCAAACTAAGTTCATGTATGACCATCAACCAAAAGACAAGTCCTATTTGTTACAGTAGAGCACATTAAACATGTGCTTCATTTATGTACAAGACTTAACTGAAGTTATGGAATAATAATATATGATCAAATCCAAACCAAAGATTGTGGCGTAGCAGTATAATCAAGATTGTGACATAAAACAGATCTGACAAATTTATACAAATTTAAAGAAATCAAGCAGTAACACAACTGAAAAATCATGCATACAAATACAACAATATAAAATAATCGGAAATGGTCTAATCAGAGACTTTGAAGGAACATGTCAATAGCACCTTTTCGATAGTGTTTCAGTGTTTTCAGAATATTTCCCGTGTAGTGTGTACATATGTTGTAGAACTTCAAATATACTTGTATCTGTATTTTCAACTTATTAGCGCAGTGCACGAATTGATGCCTAGTTGAGCTAATTTCTCAGTTTTAGATGACACTAAATACGTTAGTTAGATACTGAGCTATTTTTGGAGCAACGTTAAATACTGAACTATAGCACGGACAAAGCCTTTCTAGACGACCCCTGACCATAAACAAAATCTAGTTTCCTTTATACAAGTGCATTGCAAGTCATAGAACAAATCTCTGCTGCACGGCGTGGTTTCCTAATGTGCAAAACAAGTTCGCATGCAAGTACCCAGTGAAACGAAGTTGGATGTCTTTGCAGCGGTACTACTCATCAGTCGTCACTCATCAGGGGTGCTTAGGGTAAGCAGACGATTAATCGCACGGAAAAAATCATTACCACAAACAACCAGCAACACAAGTACGCGAAAAAACGATCGATGGCGGGGAATCTGACATCGACCTACCAAACCCTAACGAGTAACGAACAACACCAATGCTGAAAAATCAAGTGAACCAACAGATCGAGATCAGATCTAGGTTCATACCGAAGACGGTGTTGACGGGGTTGGTGGCGGCCTGGTTCATGGCCGCGTCGCCGATGAGCCGCAAGGTGTCGGTGAAGGCGACGCAGGACGGCGTGGTGAGGTTCCCCTGGTCATTGGGGATGACCTCGACGCGGTTGTGCGACGGCCGCCAGACGGCGACGCAGGAGTAGGTCGTCCCGAGGTCGATGCCGATCGCCGGCCCGTCGGCCTTCGTGCCCGCCATCTCCTAGCGGCGGGGGCGGCCGGAAGGGGAAGTATCTTTTCTGGTTTTTGAACTTTGGAAGAGGGAAACGGAAAAAGGCGGCGATTGCCTCTGTGATGGGTGGGAACTGGGGACTGCTGGTAAGGGAAGCCAAGATGTTTACGAAGCCGAAGGGTTAAAAATCGAGGTGGAGGTGGAGTATTTTTTTTTTCGAGGAAAAAAAAGGTGGAGTATTTTCACCGAGTTTCTTGCGGTAGGAGTGACATTATCGCGGTGGCATGATCGGCCGGCGCGTGTCATTGTGACATTTTTTCTGGTTTGCAGCAATACGTGTTGAAATATTTTTAACACACACGCAATAATTTTTATGTAGGCAACATTTTAATCGTTGAGAAAATGGGATGCAACATACGCAACGTACATACCCTCATATGCGGCGACACAAAACACATTTTCAACTTGAAGACAACTTTCTAAACGAACATCTAGAATCATTGTAACATATTGCTTCTCGTCACGTTTGGTTACCTACATGGAGCCTGATCGTACCCGGCGGGTGCACTTTTCAAGTGTTGGATAATTACAAGAGGCTTTGGGTTTTGCTGTTGTTTAAAGTTCCCCTCAGTTAGACAATACTGAGAACGCTCTATTCGGTTGTTTCTAGTGAGACTTGACTAAGGGCGCACAAGGGAGTACAAGACGTACGCGTGAAGATGGGTGTGAGAAAACGCGTCCCTTCAAGAGCACACTAAAAGTGCATGGAATCCATGTGCGATTTTGCTAATTGATGACAATCCCTCCAGATTAATGGCTTCGTCAAGTTTTATCGAAAGGTTTTTTCATAGACAATGCATGAAGACTATTTGATGGATTCAAAGGTGTATGCCTGACTTCTGCCAGGGCCAGACTTTGGGCTATTTTGGTCGTAATATGTGGGAGGCTACTATGACTAGAGGAAGGATGTTGTACAACCGGGGCATGTGGAACTTCATCTAGGTACTCTCGGGTTCATCCGGAGTGTCCGGGTGCCTCTGTTTCCGCTTAGCGCTCTGTCTATGGAATGATGCCCTATCTAGATCCTATAGGTCTCCCTCTAGCATCTCTCGTGTTCGTCCCAAGTCTCCGAGTCTTTGAGCCGAAGTCTCGAGGACTAACGTAGAGAGAAGATACTGCTTGATGGTTTTCTTTGAGGTAAGAGTTTATTATTCTCTCAAGTCGTGAGAGAGTTGAGAAATTGGAAATTAAGTATTGAAGAGGAAATATTCATGAGAGAGTTTAATACTGACTTCAAGATACCACCAATATTGAAAAGTGAAGCAAAGGTTGACCAAGAGGAAGTGCATAGTTGGACAAATTGGTCAACACAAATTGTAAATGACGTACCGTATTGTATCAAATGATCAAGTGGTATGAATTTTTTCTATCAACTAATCCATGCTCTATGTGTTTGGTATTGTCATGTGGTTTAGGTACCACTCATGGGTTTGCATCATAGTCTATGAGAGGATGACATCAAGTAAAATGATCATGAAGGTGAGAAGTGCAAGGTCAAAATAAGCACCTCGAGAGGATGATATGCTTGAAACTTGTCGCTCATTTGAGGATAATGGACATGTGAATATGTGCCCAATTGAGGCATCCCATAGTACAATTCGAGGAGCCATTTGTGAGTCTTCACCAAGCGAAGGCGATCAATAAAAGTGTTTCTACTTGAGGCAAGCATGAACATAATTACCGAGGTTAAGTGGAATCACATGGCAAAGGTATGCATTTGCTAGGTTTTTGTAATTTTACTGGTCTCAAGGTCCGTGTTAGGATACGGGGTTATAGGTCTATTAGCTATACTATCAATATCAAGAGAGGCTTTTGGCTAAGTTGTTTGATTGTATCATACAGAGTAAGATCAAACAGTTGCATTCTTGACATCCTCCCATTTGGTATATATAAGTTTTTTTTCTCTAAGTAAGTATCTAAATCTTATTATTATATTCACGACAAGCACAAGTTCATCAAAAACGGATTTCATTTGAAAAAGTTGACGTACTTTTGGCGTTGGAGGTTTTGCACGGATCTTCATTTGTGTAGAGCTAAAACATTTTTATTTGTGGCATTGTCCTTTTTAATCTTTGGTCTTTGTCTTTGGGAAATCTAGAGCTTCCAGCTAGTTTTCAAACAAGACCTAGTTCATTGGAAAAATAAGTTCTTATGAGAAAGGTGTCACGTTTTTCCTATGAGCAGTTTTATCGTTTTGTGTCGGTGTCTCCGGTCGTTTATCCGGATGCTCTCAGTTCTAGGTTCGAGTGTCAGATTTTTAACCTGGAGACTCTAGGTGTGTGTTTTTTGAGCCAAATGGAAAATTTCCTCTTGCCCTATAAAATAGGGCCTTCTTCCTCACATAATCTAAGCTTTTGGTTCTTGATTTTCTCCATTATTGTATTGAGCTTTTTCCTCCTCCCCTAAATCCCAAATCCCAATCGATGTAAAGAGAAATTTGAAGATCTTGCTAGCAGTGGCGGACCCAGAAAAAATTTGGAGGGTGGGCACACAGTAACAAAAATGTCGCACCGCGTATTTTTTGTCAAATAAATAGTATACATAGGCAATCGATTCACAAAACTGTAATTCAATATATGTGCATGATTCCAATAAGATAGTTAAAAACATAAGTAAAATCTTACATAATAAAATATAACATAAACATAAAATTACTAGGTAACTATACGGGTTATCGCATCCCTTGTTTCCATGTGTAAACAGCATATATAAGCTATTCATTTTCATTAATAAACATAAATCGCCAATTTTATCCATTGTGCAGTACCAATATATAGTTGACAATATCACAGTAACAAAGAAAATAAAAGAAGTGTTCAAAGAAAAATAGAAATAAATAGCTAGCTGCTGGCCTACTGCAGTACGCGTTGTTTGTGTGCTCCTTTCTCTGTCGAGAAATGAATCAGAGAACGAACTACTCGATGTTTCAAGCATGAAAAAACTAGCGGAATCAGTAGGGATACTCAAATACTATTGGTAGCCAAAAAAATTCCCAAAATTCTGGGTGGGCCGTGGCCCACCCTGCCCACCCTCTAGGTCCGCCCATGCTTGCTAGTAGTCATTGGTTGACTTTCTCTATTGTTTCTGCTCTCCAGTCTCTCTATAGGATGTGCGTGCGTGCGTGTTATAAACACTAGGCAAATAAACGATGAATAAAAGCAATATCAACACAACGGGGATACGAGATTTAACATGAAAAACCCTTACAACAATGGAACACTAGGCATGCCGTCGGCGTATCTCAAAAAAAAAAAACAGAAAATATAGGCCGACGGCATTGCCGTCGGCGTAGCTAAAATAAAAAAGGAAAGACCAAGTCTAGCCTGGTCGGGGTCTACGCCGACGGCCCCGATATTTGGCCGTCGGCGTATGTCCTGGCCGTCGGCGTCTTGTGTCTTTCCCGTAGTGCATTGATGATGCGCATGACGTTGAGGCCAGCGATGGCACCAGCGTCAATGGTGGACTGGCGCTGGGAGTCGTTGAAGTAGACCGGGACAGTGATGACGACATTCTTCACCGCCGTGCCGAGGTAGGCCTCAGCGTTCTCCCGCATCTTCACAAGCATCATGGAGGAGATCTCTTCTGCTGCGAAGTGCTTCTCCTTGCTCCTGTACTGCACTACGATCATTGGTCTGTCACCAGGACCTGACATGACTTTGAAAGGCCATAGCCTGATATCTCCTTGTACGCACGCATCACTGAATCGCCGGCCGATCAGTCTCTTTGCATCTGAATAAAATTGATAGTTAGTTTCATAGAAGTGTGTCTTGCAAAACTGGAGGTATATATGACAAAACTTATTTCATAAAATTGCACAGTTGGAGACAAATGTGAAAGCCATATAATACAACTAAAACCGGTTATATATCGTAAAACTACAGCTTGCAATATATTTACAGAAAACGGGGTCACATGCATGCCATTGTCGCTGTATTAAACTTGTACTCCCTCCGTTCGGAAAAGGATGTCACAAAAATGGTCTATCTATAGTTCATTTTTGTGACATAGACCATTTTTGTGACATCATTTTCCGAACGGAGGGAGTAGTTGTCAAGTTTACATAAAAATGATCAGGACTTAATTTCAAACAAAATGGAAATATAATGTATAATTAACAAGCCAATCAATCTCAACGTTGGCTTGTCAAAAACCCATGAGCTTCCGTGGATACATGTGGATTTTATTTTGGCAATATGTCATTTTATGTAGTGCAATTAATATACCACTCAATGTTTACACATATTCAGTTTATAAGATTGAGATAATCATATTTATGAAGTTCTCACATTATTGATCACAAAGGACAAAATCTGGATCATGCAGTCTTTACCCTATGGATGAGATGGTATGACCTCGACCAAGATGTCTGTTACGAGCACGTAGGACGTGCATACTGATGTTTGGCCATATACTCTCTCTGTTCCTAAATATAAAATGTTTTAGTTTTTGTCCACATTCACATGTATCTATATGTATGTGGACATGTTTTAATGTGTATGTACACTAATTTGTGTTTGCACCTAACCAATATGTGAGGTAGCTAGAACATCTTATATTGTGAAACAGAGGGAGTATATTACTTCTATAAAAGACCAATGCCTACCCGCATGCTGAGATGGTTTGCCCCTCCTGTCGATTTTTCACCGTCGGATGCATGGTAAACAGTGAAAATCGCATCCGTGTTTCACTACTGGCCGTTGGATGCGGGGAAAACTTTTTACACCCGTTTGGATGAATAGTACCATGTCGTAAGGTCAATGACCGATGGGTCCAGGGTCCACAACTCAGTGGACGAGACATGCTCGCCCGGTTTCACTCCTTTTGGCCCACGCCCGCAGGGAGACAAAACTTGGCCCCGCGGTGGAAACCCTAGCCCAATCCCCGTCGCTCTCGTCTCCCCCAATCCCTTTTCTCCTCCTCCAGCCGCCTCTGCTCCGTGCCTGCTCTCCTTCTCCACCTCGTCCGCCGCCTCCACCCAGCCGTTGGGCGGCAGGAGCTCGTCCCGGAGGAGCGCGTCCTGGAGGAGGGCGGCGGCGCGGAGAAGCAGGCGCTCGGCTCGACGGCGGGTCGGTCGGCCGGCGATCTGGCGGCGAGGAGGACTCTGGGGGTGGCGGGAGGAGAAGGAGCACGACGGCGGTGGCGGTTGGCGTGGGTGAAGAGCAGGCACGGTGACCTCAAGGGCGACCTCAAGCAGCAGCGGGAGGATGGGGCTAGGGTTCGTCCAGGTTTGTCTCTTCCTCTTCTCTCTCTATCTCCTCTCGGCCACGCCCGCCTCCAACTCGCGCCGCCCCTTCTCGTGCTGCGCAGGTCGGCTTCCAGGAGCGCGCCGCCGGTGGTCGACGGAGGTCACGCTCCTCATCTCCTCTCCTGCCGTCGCTGGCGTCCTCCACTGCGCCATAGGCGGCGTCCCCACCGAGCCGTTGCCGCTGCATCTCCCAACGACCTCGTGTTGACCTCCGCCTCGATCTGGATCGGCAGCCGGAGGTACGCGGTGGTGGGAGCGAGAAGAACTGCAAGAGCCCGTTCAGGAGCACCAGGTTCGTCAAGTTCGGCCACTGCAGTCCTCGCTTGCGTTCTTCTCCGGTTTTCCCCCAATCCCTTCCGGCGTCTCCTCTCTCGCGCCGCCGCCTCTCTCCTCCCCAAATCCCCTCCCAGGCAGAGCAGGGCGACTAGCATGGGAGCTCGCCGCGTGCGTGCAGTTCGTTTGCCAGCGGCATCCACGCGCCTGTTAACCACGCGCGTCCTCCTTCTCGTCTCCGTCAGGCATGTGAGTTCTTGCTTCCTCTCTGTGTCTCTCCACAATTTTGTGCTATTACGTACTGTGTCCCGTTCTTGTGTTGTTATTTTCAGTCCACGTGAGTGCAGCTCGTCCACAAATACACAATGGAAGAATTGAGGTGAACCTGAAATTATGTATTCTCAGGTTTGCGTTCTTTTCAGTCCATCCTCTATAATTTCAACTATATCAAAATAAATTGCTTTAGGGGTTGCAAGTTAAAGCTTGATAGGTTCCACCCATTATACATTTATTTACGGTTGGTTGCAGAGAGGGCAAGGTTTGTCACTTACACTGATCTCTGTATTTTTCTGATTCGCAGATCTCCTTATACATTGATTTCTGGAGGCAAAAAATAGTAACAAAGGTAGTCTCCAGGTTGCTATCTCTGAATATCAACATGTCGAATGCAACAAAATATTTTTGAATCTTTGTTGGAAGCTACTCCTGTATCAATAACCAGATGAGCCCATTTATAGCAATTTCCCTAAATTGCATTCAGACATTCCACTCTAACCGTAGCTTCTTGACAGGATTGTAGCTGGAGGTCGTGCCATTGTTGGAGGTGGTCCACAGGAATGCTGCATCCAGCGAGGCAAAGGGGGCATGCTGAGAGCTCGCAGGCAAGAACAGGTACAAGAGTCGATGCAAAAATTGTATGTTCATCATTGTTTCTCTCCTCTTCTAGCTCTCATAATCCAACAAATGTAAGAGTAATGAGGAAAACAAGCTGTTGATGTGAACTTTACATATTTGGATTGTTAACTGACTTAATCAATGAAGTTTTTGATTCCAGATCTATATGTAACTCTAGGTGCACAATTATGCGCTTGTTTAAGATGCTATGAATAGTTTGATCCACTTATAATCTCATAAGTAGGATCGTGACAGATAATTTGTTTGCTTGTTGAGCTGAAGATTGCATAAGTTGCCCTGGACTCACTGAAAAATCTCAGCTCCGTCATATGAATTTTGTGGCTGACTGCATTATTATCTCATAGGTAGGATTATCCCAATGTGGTTAGGTTACACGAGGTACTGTGTCTACTTTCTTGTAGATGTTGGTATTGTTAGTATTTATTTTCAGTTGTCTTTTTAAGTACGATTAGGTTCTGTTATCTCATAAGAAATCTCAGCTCTGTCAGATGCATCTTTCCGCTCTACTCTATCCTTTTTGTTCTTGTTCTCATTTGCTGGGAGCTTTTTATCGAGCTTTTGTTCAGTAGTCAATACATATTCCAATCATGGAATCTTTTACTCATGGATGGTAAGTATTTGTATATGCTATTATGTTCAGATCTTAAGCAATTCAAAAACATTGTAAATATATCACTCAGTTTGTGAAGCTAGGCAGTCTACTGGTCCACTGCATGTCTGCATTACTTTTGTTCCTATCAGGTTTTCCAAGAGCTTGCTTATAATGGGCCAATAAATACAGTACTATGCAGTGCACTGTCGGGGACCTCCAGCCTGCACTCCCTCGGTTCCAAGTACAGCTGATCGTCGCCAGGATCATCCTCCCTGATGCCATTTTTCCTCTTCCTGGAGCAGTGAATATGATTTCTTGGAAAGGTAATTAGCTCCCTCTTTTATGGTATAGATGTCATAAGCTAAAGGTGTATTTTCCTTGATGAAGAGTTGTCCTCATGTAGCATCTATATATTTATCAATAAAAGTCATCCAATTAATAGTCATTTTTTAGAAGGATTGTTCCCTGTTTACAATTGATATTTACATTTTCTTACTCTGAAACCTAGATTAGGATTGTATCATATTTAAGGTGTGTAGTTATACCTACTGCGAACCTTTTATCTACTTGTATCATGTGAAAGTTCAGACACTTCAGCATTAGTGGATGTCTTTTGGACAGCTCTTCATGTGCTAACAGAGATATGACTTTTATCTATGTTCTCTAATATGAGGTTTCACCTCAATCAAATCAGGGATTTGTTGGTGGCGAGTGGCGACTATGGAAATAGCAGCACTGCTCTCAGCTTGCCGCAGGTGCATCTATGCCACATATGGTAGTATCCTACTTTCAGCTATCCCCATGAACTCCTCTTAAAAGAATCAGTACAGGTTGCTTGGGCATTTTCAAGCATTTCAAATAAAACTGGTCTTGATCCATGCTGGTGTGCTGCTTTGGGATGTAAAGCATTTAGCAATTAGCAAATTTACTTGCCTAAGCCCTAAGCATATAACAACTCGTTTGCTTTTCTTCAGGTCTACTGTCTTGCGCTGATGGCTATGAAGACAGATGTGCAAGAGCACTACAAATCCTAAAAAAACTCTTAGGAAACTGTTGTTTAATTTTTGGTAAATCATGCATTTTGAGGCTTCGTGACGCTATTTTATTGCAGGTTAGTAAGCAAAGATACTAATGTGTTTCTTTTGAGTAGTTATAATTTATGAAACTGTTTTCATCTTGCATTGTTTCTTTTGCCAATAGGCTTTCAGCATAAAATGTGCAGATTACGAGCTTTTGCCAATAGGCTTTTAGCATAAAATGTGTATTACGAGCTTTTGCCAATAGGCTTTCAGCACATCTTGCATCTTGATTTCGTTATGTGTTGCAATCGTCATGTTTTATAATGCACCATTTTAATGTTTGTCACATTTCATAAATATGGGAGACATTTGGCATTTTATTATGATTCCTGTATTCCTGCCCCATTTCTATATTTTGTTCACTGGAATGTGATTTAGATAGCAGTCAGCTACATGTATCATGATCGCATTGGAGCCCGGTATTAAATAACTTATAGTAGCTAACTAGCTAATCCTAATGCCTTGCAGGTCCCGAATGAAGTTTTTTATGCACCTGAAGGCATTCAAACCTCTTGGTATCTGTGTGGTTGTTATTACAAGTGTTATCAGTCAGCCATAAACCAAAGCAGTACAGGAACACGTTAGCCTGTTGCTGCTAGAAATAATGATGGGTATTTCCAGGATCTGAGAAAACAACAAGCTTTCCCCCATATTTTGAGGCAAGGAATATATATGAGATTGTAAGCTGGATGAGATAAGCAGCTACGTTCTGAGGTAAGAAATATATATAAATATATTGCTTGAGCGCTCGATTTTTGTAATGGTGTTTGGAGGCTAGACTGAATGTAAAACTGCTTTGATTCAGTTTATGTCGATGAAGCTCGCCACTCTGAAACCAATGATGGTATATGAGCTTGGGCTAGACATTCGTAGCATTTACCACATGTAATTAAACAAGGCTTGGTAGTTATATTGAAGCAGCATAATTGGTAATGTTGTTTTGGGTATCAACAGTAGTGTCAAGATGTACAGTGCAGGTACTTTTCCTCTTTTTATCTAATTGTGATTGTCAAATGTTGGTTTGGGCATCACCAGTAGTGCCTATAGAAGTTCTCCAAATTTTCTTTCTAATAGCTCAATACAATATATTCATCCTTATTTTACTTTTGCTTTACTTCTTTCTGCTAGCCTATGTCGCTGCATGTATATATAATCTATTCTGAAAACAATTTCATTGCTGCAACGAGCTGTCTTCCCATCTTGCCACTGAATCTACAATAACTGGGCCTGAACATTTTTAACAGTATGAATGATACAACTTGACATGGCCTAAGCATCATGTCTAGCAATGCTGATAATAACAGTCTAAGTAAGAGATAGACTGGAGCATTCCGCCTTTGCTTTAAATTTTATGCCAAAAAACTGTTCAAATCTGAGTAGCTCTACCAATCTACCCTTTTCCCACGATCTCATAAGATATGTGCAGTAACTTTTCTCCTCTGTACAGGTTATGATCATGCTCTGGTAGTAGGCCATTGCCCCTGAGAGCCAGCAATGGTTGTTGCCGATGAAGAAGAATGTCCATCCAAGATAATAAGGTTAAATGTTGATTTCTTTCTTTGTCAAGGTGCATGTTTTCCTGAAGGTTGTTCTATTTTTCTCTTGTCTGAAAGTCATGCATAAATAAATTAATAATGCATAAACTTTGCACTTGAATTAGATGGAGAAGAGATGAGCCACCTTTTTTTTCAATAAGCTTTTGACAAAATAACTATGGGATGAATTGGTTGATCTTTTAGCTCTAAAAGAAAATCTTAAAATGTTTAGAATTTAATGTACTTGAAGTTGATGTATAGATTTTTTCTAGAACTATCGTAATATAAGTTTTACCCTTATTTTGTTGTCATGTTAATTATTCAGGATGTGGAGAGAAGCTTCTGCATAGATTTTTTTTCTCTAGAACTATCGGAATATTAGTTTTACCATCGCTTTTGTTGCATCTGTTCAGTAGGCCAGTAACATTTGTCAGTGCTTTTTGTGGAGTTGAAGCATGTCACCTTTTATTAAAAAAATTGGGGCTGTGAATTCTCTGAACAGAATAGAAGTATATGTTTTCCAATGTGTTTCATCCCTAGATTGAACTGTATGCTGACTAATGTTGGGCCACGGTGATGCTTATAGCAAGGGGTCTGATCATTAGAGTATTGTACTTTTAGATTTGATGTTTGTGAACCGAAATTGAAGAGATCGGTCTATTAATGTGCAAATTTTCTATTTTCTTATAAGAAAGAAAGGAGTGGAGAGTTTGACATTAGCTTGCATTTTCTGGTGATTCCACATGCTTTGCTGGCTAGAATTTGCATCAACCAAATAGCATATGCATGATGTTCCATTAATTATTATTGTGGTGCAAAATCTGATAGATAGTTAAGCTATATTTTGTAATTTTGCACCGATAGCATTCCAGCATGAGCGGTCGCTGCTGGTATCGTCAGCAATCCCGTGGATTGCCAATAGACCGGTCTGGCAGCTAGGACGTTCCAAGTAATGAAGGATTTTAGTAATGAAGGATTTCAACGATGGACCTTTTCCCGCATAATGGGCCTAAAGAGAATTAACATGTACTTTGCCGCTTGGATATTTATAGAGTAGACTCGCGGAACTTTAGCTTGAAGATTATTCTCTAGATGTTTCCTATTTATTTTTGTTTGCATAATGCAGATTAAATTTTTCAGAACTGTGAGTGTAGTGCGTACTTTGCTACTGTCTAACCTGTTGGGCTTCTTCCTATCTCACTAGAATTTTGTAATTGCCCTTTTATCATTGCAAGTTTGCAACTATTGCCCAGGAATACTTCACTCTCATATGCTCTCTCTAAACTTGGCCTCACCTGTTTAGAATATCATATGCTCTCTAAACTTGCCCTGGTACTAAGGTGTTTGTAAGTGCAATCCTCTAATCATTTATGGTTTTCACTACAGGTTGTTCACTTTGTCTGTTGCCCGAGCTGAGAACAATGGTTATCAATCCGTGTGTTATGGATCTTTGAGAGGTACATTCAGACTGTAATTGTTAAAGATTGATTCAAAGCCTGGATATGTTTACAAATGAGAAGTCTTTGCGAAATGCAATGGTTATTATCATTGCAGTTGGTGGGTCTATTAACGATGTACTACATTTTATTGATAATGCCTGGTGAGTTATCATCTTATCCATTTTTAATTGTTTAGATAGACACATGTTCATTCCCTCCTCGTTTCAGGTCTATGAGATTGCACTTAACTCTTGATGATTTCCAGAAGCTATCGACCAAGTTCCTTTCCTTGCAAACCTTAAGCCTAGCGGAAAATATATCATGGATTTACATAAGGTACACACTTAGTGCTATACTTTATTTCACTTCGTTCTGGTTTAACCACACATGAATCCAATTTAAGATTTAAAGCTTAAACCAACAAATCGAGGAAATCGAATGGTACCGTTAAGCACTAACTGTGATATAAGATAGAATTGTGCTCCTACACAATCGTGCAAATACAGTTACCAAATAGCAAACATCGGCCGATGACAGCGGCAATTAGATCTTCATTGCCCCCATAGGGTCTTTCAGAATAACATAGGCCTCAACCGAGGGCATCATCATGATAGATTAGCAAACAAGCTTCAGAATGTACACCTTACAATCAGGTGTCTTACTATTTCTTAGGATTCTGGGCAGTGCCTAATATGTCATGCCTTTTCTGCTGATTTTGTAGGTTCTCTATGCCTCTCCTTTGTTAGATTCTCTTATTTAATAAAGCTTATGCGCTAAAACAAATATGATAAACTTGGCTCCCCATGCAAGTGGTGAGTAGTGTCATTAAGTATTGCTTTTCCATGCAATTTTGTGCCTTCTTATGCCTTGTGTTAATAGTTTTTTTGGTTATTTAGAATTATGTGTTGAGTAGTGATCTGACTTGAACATCGAGATATTTGACCTAGACTATTATGTCTCTAAAATGCTTCTTAGATCTACGACAGACAAATGTACAGTTTGGAACTTGGATGTTGAAGTGGACAAGGCCAGACTGCGGGGCACTGTCACATATATAATGCTTCTTTTAATCTTCTGATATATGTAGTAAACTCATAGAAACAATTACAATGTGGTGGTTTAATTGCCAGTTCCATGGAATAGCAATTACCTTTTCTATGCCAGTGATAGGGAGAGTGGTCATTAAATTGATTTTGCTCCTCTTGCATCTTGAAATAGCTTGACGTTTTCTCTTGCAGATATGTCATCTACATTGTTCATCGAGTCTCTACATGTGTATTTCACTTACCTATATGTGAAACCTCTAGCCCTCTATTATGTCCATCATGCTGTTAAATATGAATGTACAATATGATTTTCCCATGTCGAAAGAGCATTGATGGCACGCTATCAAGATGCCATGAACATTCTGAAACCACATGGCAGGCAACTTGACATGTTTATTGTAATTTTGCCTGACAATAATGATTCTCTTTATGGTGTGCTCTTTAGCTCAAAACATAAGAAGTGCATTATCTGATCCATATACTATCTATTACTCTTATCACTACTTAAAGTATTATAAAAAGAAAGAGGAGCCAATAATTACTTTCAATGTGTTGGTCTTTTGTGTAGTTATTCCTGCATCTCCTTTGAGAATTAGTTGTCTATTTGTGCTTCACATTTCGTCAGATTGGCTGTAATGCATATATGTGGAGTCCATTTTACTCTCATTAGCCTATGGCGACAATACGGTCTTGCATCCGGCAGTTGCGCGACGGGTCATTTTGTTGGAGTTTTTTGGGTGGGTAACTCCGCTTAGGAGGACCCTTTTTGTGTCAGCTTATTCTATGTGTTCTATTTCTCTGATTTAATTGGATGCTAATTTTTGTTTCATGTGGTTGCATGTGGATGTGCTACTACTTTGTTGGATGGTACCTTCTTCTTTTGAATATACTGGCTGTTCATGGGTGTTGTTGGGGAGTGTCGAGTGGCATTTTTTGTTTTGTTTTTTGTGATAGTTGAAACAACTGTAGTGTTTTAAGCTATTCTACATGTTTAGTTGAGTGTCTTTTTTCCTGAGCCCTGAAATTACCTACCTAAAACCGGCTTAATTTCAATCAAATGGTCGGTTACAAAACAAAGAGAGAGCATATGCCAACAATTTGTTCTTGCTTCTGGTAGTTGCGCAACGGGTAACTCCGTCTGCCATCTGTATTAGTTGTTAGCCGGTTCCAAGCCCAGGTAAAGGAGGAGGACCTGTTTTTTGTGTCAGCTTATTCTATTTGATTTATTTCTCTGATCTAATTAAATGCTGAAATTTGTTTATTGTGGTTGCATGTGGATGTGCTATTGCTCTGTTCTTTTTTGAATTTGATATCTGCAGCCGGTTATTGCTATCTTCGTGGGACTGTTACCTGAGATGTCTCGTGGTAGGTGCTACGATCGCTTTTCCCTACGTCTGCGGGTTTAGTGCCCCTATTACTACGTTCTTTTCCGTATAGAAAGTGCAATGTTGATATCCATGCCTTTCTCAACCTTTAGGATTGAAATTTGAGTCTCTTCATCTTTAGCTTGGATTGTGCTTCTTAGAATTAGGAGTGTTTCTTTGGTGGTACCAATTTACCTTATTTACTAAGCTAGGACTTGACAATGTTGGTACCAATTTACCTTCTTTACAAAGCTAGGACTTGACAATGAAATGGCAATGGTACTCTGTTAATTTGGTTATGTACAATCTTCAGCCTTTGATGTTTCAGATAACGTGCTTAATCAGTACTTTCGTAGCTGTTTGGTTTCTGCTATTCCTGAGATTTCAATATTGAGTGTCTTTTTTTCTGAGCCCTGAAATTACCTACCTAAAACCGGCTTAATTTCAATCAAATGGTCGGTTACAAAACAAAGAGAGAGCATATGCCAACAATTTGTTCTTGCTTCTGGTAGTTGCACAACGGGTAACTCCGTCTGCCATCTGTATTAGTTGTTAGCCGGTTCCAAACCCAGGTAAAGGAGGAGGACCCCTTTTTGTGTCAGCTTATTATATTTGCTTTATTTCTCTGATTTAATTAAATGCTGAAATTTGTTTATTGTGGTTGCATGTGGATGTGCTATTGCTCTGTTCTTTTTTGGATTTGATATCTGCCTATGTCTAAAATTTGTCGATGTATGGCTGTTTATTTACATAGTGCAAGTGCAACGTTCAAATTTTCACTGTTTCCGAAACTGTCAATTCAGACATGGAAATGAAATGATTCTTTCTGTTTAGGTACATAACTTTCGGTATCAATGATAACAGTGCTTCATACAAATTATGGGTTTCTATTGGTATAAGTTAAATGAATGCAAATAAAATTAATTAGTTTTTACCAACGATTATAGGGTGTGCCAACAATGTGGTAGTTGCATCCGGCGGTTGCGCAGTCGCGCAAGCCCGAGCCTAGCGCCTTGGTTCGTTTTTCTCCTCCTTCTCCTCCTTTTCGAAAATTATCTTGTCTCCCCATAATGGATCACAGTTAGCTTTCAATTTAAGAGTGGTGTGTGCTTACTTGTTTAGAACTGATGCTTTGGTTCTTTTTCCTCAGCTTGGCAATTATTCCGGTTAACTACTTTATTACAACGGCAGTAATTCTTAGCGCTAGAAGAGTTAGTGAGACTATTGGTAGTAAATTCTGAATATTAGCTTTTTCCATGTGAAAGAAATAGCATATTGAAAGCATTCTGAAAATTGTAGTGTGTTTTGAAGAAACAGTATGCTTATTTTGCATTTGCATGCCTGTTGTAGAAACAGTATGCTTATTTTGCATTTGCACTCTTCATTTTTGCCTGCTAATTTTTTATCGTTTGTGCTGAAATATTTTATCTCAAACAGAGGAATACAATTACTTTGTTCTCTTACATTTTTGCTGGCTTTTATTAGCTCCTTAACAATATCCGATAGTATACGGCTACCTGCTTGTTTAAGACGTGAGCAGTTTGGATAATCGACATTATTGTGCAGATATGAGGATGACTTCAATGGTGTGGTTGTTGCTCATGAAGTTGCTGTTGCGGGTGGTAAATCCGGGACCACGAATTTTTTTGTACCTATTTTGACATGCTGGTGTGTTCAAACTTGATGTTGTTTTCTCCCCAGCCAGGTATGATTCTCGGTAGGTGGATATGCAACTCTGCTCATTTGCACTCTTTGATTTGTCACAACTATTGATTCGATAGTATTGCTTTTGAGTATGTCGTATAAGTCTAGAGCTATAAGAGTTCAGAAAGAAAACCACTCTTAGATTATAGTGCATGTGCTCCTTTGCTTCTTGTGCCAATCTTTTTCTTATAAATTTATGAAGAAACATGGGTCCTGTTGCGATTATAGTGCATGTGCTCCTTACCAGTATCTATATGGCATTGCTTAATTGGGTATCGCCCCACATATATAATTGTCATCTTGCACCTGGAATGGAACTGAGAGTCTCATATATTTCAATCTCTGTAGACCTCCGTGGGCGGCTGTGACACGCTGCCTCGAGAAGGTCGTCCACCGTTCGACACCGAGCACGGGACATGGCAAAGGTAGCAGCAACGGCAGGGAACTCACGCCCGAGTGGTATGTTGTTCAATTATAGATCATTGTTTCTGATGCATCGTTGCCATGTGAATTGGGATTGTTGTTTGCTTATACCTGCAGCAGTTTAATCTAACAGGTTGATTATTAAATTGCAGCCAAATCTGATATGTCCTGGTGTTTTAATCTGATATGGCCTTTTCATGTAAAAGACTAGTTTCTCTCGCTAGAAAGAAAGAATATACATGAGCAGATCAAATGAAATCCTAATATATAACCAAACAAGGTATGTCATGTTGTTTGTCTTTCATTGGTTCTTGCAATAGTAGTCCTGAAAATATATTTGACTGAATGGACATTTAATTGTTACCATGTGAGTTAGAATTATTGTTTACTTGCAGCCTTTTAATCTAACAGGTTGATTGTTAGATTGCAACCAAATCTGATATTCCGTGGTGTTTGAATATGACCTTTTCATGAAAAGGGCTGATTGGTCACGCAAGAAAGAATATTCATCCGCATATCAAACGCAATCCCAATGTATAATTAAACAAGGTATGTCACTCTGCTTCTTTTCGTTGGTTCTTGCAATAGTAGTCCCGGAAATATATATGACAAAATGGTCATTTAATATTTTAGAATGTGAATTGTTCCCTTACAACGATATACATATCTTTTTCTATCAATGCAATGTGTTTGATAAAAAATCGCTGTTTCAGAATCATTATTTGTTAATTGGCCAGAACTTAACCATATTTATTGGGGTCATTGTTTGCTTAAAACCTAGCATTTTATGTAACATATTGTTTGTGAGCCAAATATGATATGCGCTGGTGTTTGAATATGACCTTTGCATCAAAAGAGCTAATTGGTCTTATTAAAAAGAACATACAATTGAAGATCAAATGCAGACCAATAATCAAGAGTTGCTATAATCAATGCCACAACGCTTCTTAATATATGTACATACAGTCTAAAAGTTTCATAAAGAGTCTTCCAAATCTTCTACTTCTGAAGTGGTCTTTCTCATTATAGGGATATGACTGTCGATTGGAGGTAGTACATATGCTGACTTCTCTATGCCCTCCTAACATACATGTTTTAATGCTGTAGCTGTTCCAGCATGATTTTTCAAACTCGATAGTTGACTGAAATTTGTGTTCCAGGGACAATGCTGAACTGTTTTCTACAGTCGGATCAACAAGGTGGAGGTTCTCTTCCCCGGTGTCGGATAGTTGCTTCTACTGGAGGGGATTATGTGGAATGGTCACTTATCAAGTTCGATCTGGTTATAAGAAATATTTCCTACATTCATGTCGCTTCTTATTTATGATGTACTTTCTACTTGCATATTTTGACACGACATAGGATCTTTTATTCGTTCTGTTAATCAACTATTCCATTTGTCGTGTAGGATATTATTCTGGTCTTCAGTATTTCTCATGTCTCTTAAGAATGATTTAAATGGTAATCCAATATTTAACTGGACCAATAATTGGTTAAGCTGTAGGAAATATTGCTGAGAAACTGCCAAGTCTCCAAACTTCCAGGTTAGATCTAATGAAAAATTAATTTCTGTAGTTTTAGATGTATAGAATAGATTGTCGTTCGCTTTCTGTCCAGGCCAAAAAATTACATGCATACTTTTATTGCTCTAAAACATACAGAATGTGAAACTGAGCATAAGTTTGTAACAAATGTTTCATCCATGTTCCAGTTTCGACATACTTTTATTGGTTTGCTTCAGACTGTAAGGAATGACTTGGTACACGTCTCATCTTTGCAGCTTCGTGTTGCAGGATTACTAATTTGCACTAGACCAACAAGAACTGTGATTTGCCTCTTTAGAAACATGCATTTTATATTCCGCAAGCTGCAGCTATGGTTTGTACTTTTCATTATAATATCATGTGAGTTTCTGGTAGTTCACTGAAATTACTTGCCTTTGTGGTCATGTGAGATATTACTAGAGCTTCAATACACTCGTCCATTTTATTTTAAATGCTAGAACAGATTTCATCAGATATCATCAATCTCTGTAAATCGGTTTGCCTTTTTGTCATATTTATTCTAACACTTGCGATGGAGAACAACTATGTTTGATATAAGCGCTTGCTTTATTGTTAGCATGTATTCTTTAAAACCTATTTTAGGCGTGTTATATTTTTTATAATCGAAATATGGTGTTTACTTTCATATGATAGGTTTAATGACAATGTGTTCGAAGAGCACCATCCATCTCAATGGGATTGTTTCTTCAAGTGTGTAATAGCATAGTGGTGTCTTCCTTTGTTCTTCAATGGGATTGTTTCTTCAAGTGAAGTAGGCCGCATCTGCCTATTTCTACTCAGGCCAATGAACCCAACCTTATAGCCCGACCCTTCTAATGTAACTATGTTATTAAATTTGAAAAATTGTAGCCTGACTTCCCTCAGCTATGTTATGTAAAGACTAAGAGAGTATTTATTGCTGCATGAACCATCCCCAAGTAATTTGTTTATGTTACCTCTATAGATGGCAAATGCTTACTGCTTGCTCATCCTTATTTCCTCGGTATTTCTTTAAGTTATTTTGCTCTCATTGTTTTGTTTTTCTCATTGCTTCACTTATTTATCTCATTTATCCAGTCAGTATCTCTATTATTCTCTCATTAATTCACCCCTTTATGTCATTGATTCAGTGTTCAGTATAGCCCCTTAATGAGGTGAATCGATCATGATTTCTCTTTTGCCCGGTTCTATCTGTTTACATACATAACTTTCAGAATCAAATGATAACACTGCTTCATACAAGTTATGGATTTCGATATGGTATAAGTTAAATGAATGCAAATAAAATTAATTGACAACAATGTGGTAGTTGCATCCGGCGTTGCGCAGTCGCGCAACGGGTCATCTAGTATATAGAACTGATGGGCGGCCAACGGAGCCGTCAGTGGTAGCACAAGATCAAAATCAACCAAAAAAGTCACCACTAATGGGCCAAAAAAGGCATTTCTTTTTTTACAGTGCTACATGAGTCCTAAAGTTCTTTCGGCCCACTGAAAGCCAACATGCTTCCGGATCCTCCCCCGTCATATAAAACTCGTAACAAATCCTAACCCTAGTGCCCCCCTCCTCTTGATCCCATCTTTGGGTCGCACCCTCTTCCCTCAATCTCTCCTTGCTCCACACACCTCCCCTCTCCACTGATCCAGTAAGCCAAATATGTTTTCATATATGTGCATTAGTTGAATTATTTTAACATTAGTAATCTTTCAACAAATCCAAAAAAAGATTGTGGCATAATAATATAATCTTGGTGAAATAGTTCTAAAAAAGTCTACAAATCTGAAGCAATAAGAGTGTGTAAGACAACAACAAAATATATGATACAACTATATAAATAATCTGAAAGCACACATATACACACAAATTGTCTAATCAGAAAACATTACAAGAACATATGATAAAGATAATTATATTGGAAATGCGTTTCTATGTTTTCACTATATTTCATGTATATACCTTGCTAGACCAGTGCATGGGTTGATGACTAGTTGAGATAATCTCTCAGTTTTGGATAACATTAAGGGGATCTTTCGCTCGCCAACTACAGTTGCCAAGCCTAAGTTTAACAATTTGGTATAGACACTTTTTTATCCATATGACCTATCTATCATAGAGTGATTTTTTTGCAGACTTTTCCGACACTTCGTGGCACTCGACCTCTCAGCCAGACTTTTGTGGCTGAGACACTTGGCAAAATTAGGTTGGCCAAAGTGTGGCCAGGAACCAAACGGCCAAGACATTGGCCATAACAAAAATCTAGTTTCTTTTTAATCACATATCTCTCAATAGTTCTACTACAGGATTTCCAATGTGTGAAACAAGCTAGCGTGCAAGAATCCAGTGAAATGAAGTTGAATAGTTTTGCAGCGTAGTATTGCTTATCTGAGGTGCTTAGGGTAAGGCGGTAAGAAAACAATTAGTGGCACGGAAAGGGCTCATTACCACAAACAACCAGCAAAACAAGTAAGCGAAAAAACGATCAATGGCGGGGAATCTGACATCGACCTACCAAACCCTAACGAGTGACGAACATCGCCAATGATGAAAAAATCGAGAGAACCAACAAATCGAGATCAGATCTAGTTTATACCAAAGACGGTGTTGACGGGGTTGGTGGCGGCCTGGTTCATGGCCGCGTCGCCGATGAGCCGCAAGGTGTCGGTGAAGGCTACGCAGGACGGCATTGTGAGGTTCCCCTGGTCATTGGGGATGACCTCGACGCGGTTGTGCGACGGCTGCCAGACGGCGACACAGGAGTAGGTCGTCCCGAGGTCGATGCCGATCGTCGGTCCGTCGGCCTTCGTGCCCGCCATCTCCTAGCGGCGGGGGCGGCCGGAAGAGGAAGTATCTTTTGTGGTTTTTGAACTTTGGAAGAGGGAAAGGAAAAAAAGATGGGGATTGCCTCTGCGATGGGTGGGAGACTGGGAAGTGGGAACTGCTGTGAAGCAAAGATATTTAGGAAGCCGAAGGATTAAATAAGGGATTGTCTAATCTACAGTCAGTTGTACTTCATTTGGGGCACAGTCGTTTTTTCCACCATTAGTAACCTGCCACGTGTGTGTCTGTTTTCGTTACAGAACAAAAAAACGTGTGTGAATCAACAGAAACACAGTCAGAAAACGAAACTACGCGGGGAAATTTAGGTGTGTGTCTGTTATCGATACAGACCAAAAAACAAGTGTGAATCAACAGAAACACAGTCAGAAAAGGAGACCACACGGGAAAATTTAGCAAAGGCGCCCGAGCCTCAGACGGCCCGCCAATCTAGATATGGGATGCCCAAGAAAAACCCAAATATGGGATACGGGCTGATTGGGCTTCTTACAAACGAAAAATCAAAATGGGCTTTCCCTTTTCGGTCCCAAGCTCCAAAGAAAAAAAGGTCGGACACCTTCTTCTTCCTCCTCAAGAAAGACAACCCCACCCATCTCGTGCGACGCAGATGAACCAAAACCAAACGAGAAAAAAGGGAAAGAAAGTGAGGGTGGAGAAAGGATCATGAATGAAGAGGATGAAGATCTTGTGCGAGGCTCTGGTTCTGATGCTAATCTGAATCCTTTGTTGCAGCCTCCATCAGATCAGGTTAGTTCCCCCCCCCCAACGAAGATGGCTTCGGCCTCCACCTTTTGCTGCTTCAACCTGATTGCTTCTCTTGAATTTAGTACGTGGACCTGATGTCTCCATCAGCCCCAACCATTTTTATACTCTGCAAAGAACACAACAGAAGAAAAAAACATGACAAGAATCGGGCTGGAAAATCAAGTTAAAAACCATCCCAAAAATCATTGGTTCTTGCAGCAAACAAACAAAATAATCAGTTGTAGTAGTAGCAGCAAAATATCATGTTCAAAAGGATCCACGCATGACCAGATTCGTGGATATTACAGAAGGTGCCCAGCACCTGATTCGTGGAACAACAAATACAGCTAGAGAAAAACACAAGAATTCGGCTTCATTGGTGGAACTCTAAAATAAACTATGGAAAAACATTTAACAAAATCTTTTGAATTAGCAAAAAATAAATATGGCTATTATTTTGCAGGTACCAGGCAATGACACCCGTGATTTAAGTTGTGATTCGATGGAAAATGTTACCAACAAACACATCCTCCTGGAGGTATTTTCAAACTCAAAAACAAACAAATGATTTAGGTTTTCCCACATTAAAAGATCATATCCATTTATATGTGTTCGCAGGGTGCTTTTACTTACACAGGGTTGCTCTAGGGGGAGTTTGACACTATCTATACACCATACCCTGCAAACAATATGGTAAGACTCATACAAGCACACCCTGATATCGTTCATCCGAACACAAAAGGGATACAAAATTTCAGAGAAAAAGAGAAAAAATAGACTTCTAACTGTCCTTATCTTGTTATGTGTTTTGCAGAGAGGGCGGTAGCTCAAGAGCAAACTCTGAAGTTTCCATGGATGTCGGTGGTGGCGCTCTCATTTATTTGACCGAAGAAATTCATGTAAGCAAAAGTAGTAAACTAGAAAAAAGCTATAAATTGCATAAAAATTCATTGGATATAATATACTTACGGGCTGTTTTTATTAATTGCAGGATGCTCTTGGTCAGGACAACACATACGACGATGATCCGTGGGACAGAAGCTTGTTTGAAAACGTGGAGCTTGATGAAGTGTTCCATCCTGACGACACATCAAATGAAAATCCAGTTCATCCACAGTCAGAAGCAGACACTATGAACTCAGCTGAAGACGCGACACACAGAGAGCATTCAGAACAAGAAAAGGAGATTTGTGAAGAAGACGTTGAGAACTTCCTAGAAAATGAAAAGGCATCAGCAAATGATACAACAGCGAGGTAGATAGAAGACAGCCTGAAACCTGAAGTAGGAATGGTTTTCAAAACACGAGAAGAAGCGTAGAATTTCTTCAACATGTACGCATTTGCTGTTGGTTTCTCAGCTGTTATAGTCTCTGCTTACCGTACAACCAGCAAAAAAAGGAACAATGAAATAACTAGGGTCACAGTGAAGTGTAACAAATTTGGCAAAAACACAGAAGTTGAAGAAGAAGTGGTGGTTCCTCAAAGACAAAGTACAGTCATAGAAAAAACAGACTGCAAGGTTGAGATGATTATCAGTGAGAAGGATGGCCTCTGGCGGATCAAAAAGCTATTGCTCGATCATAACCACAACCTAGACCCCCACAACAGGTTCTTCAGGTCCCATGCTTACATGACACAAGAAGAGAAAGCAATGATAAGGTCTCTGAAGCACAACAACATACCGACAAGGCAGATTGTTTCGGTATTGGCTTATCTAAGAGGAGGCTCAGACCAGCTACCTTACAACAAGAAGAAGGTGAGAAATTATGGCACAACAATTAACAGAGAACTACAGGACAATGATATGATGGAGGTGTTTGCTTACTTCAGCAAGAAACGAGCTGAAGACCCGGGGTTCTACTACTCATTCCAAATAGACAAAAACAACAAGGTTAATTCATAGCATTCTGTGGGTAGATGCAAAAGCAAGGACATACTATGAGACGTGTGGAGACTGCATTAGCTTTGACACAACTTTCCTAACAAACAAGTATAAGCTCCCTTTTGCGCCCATTGTAGGTGTTTCCCCGCATGGGAACACATATCTGTTTGGTTGTGCTCTTGTCGGGAATGAAAGAACTAAAGCATTCGAGTGGATTTTCACAGAATTTGTAGCAGCTATGGGCGGCAAACATCCGCAAACAATAATTACAGATCAGGATGTGGCCATGAAAAAAGCTATAAGCAATGTGCTGAAATACACAATACACAGATCGTGTTTGTACCACGTCAAGAGTAAAGCAGAAGCAGGCTTGGAAACACTTTCAAAGCAAACCAAGGGCTTTACGAGGAGTTTCAGGACATAATTGACAACTCCTTGACAGTGCAAGAATTTGAGATGTTGTGGCAACAGATGATCCAGGACTACCAAGTTGGACACATCAAATACTTTCAGGACTTGTGGGATAGTAGGGCAAAATACGTGCCAGTGTACTTTAAAAACAATTTCTTCCCCTTCTTGTAGTCAACGGCGAGAAGTGAAGGGACAAACTCCCTGTTCAAGAAAGGTGTGGGTGCAACCTACAGTGTAACAAGCTTCCTCAGAGAATATCAGCGCATCATGGACTCAATTCATTCTAGAGAAGATGAGAGTGAACACAAGTCAAGGCAGAAAAAAGTTCCACGAAAGAAGTTCATGACAAAATACTACATAGATATCAAGCACACGAGCTGTATAACATCTACATCTTTCGGAAATTCCAGAAGGTTTTAAATGATGTAACACGACTTCAGAGAAAAGAGGTGAAGCAGAATGAGTTGTACCTTGTGTTTCAGGCCAAGAGTTACCACATAAAAGAACACAGACACCGGGAATACGTGGTCCACGTTGACTTGGTGAAACAAGAGTACTACTGCGTCTGCTGCAAATTTGACAACGATGGCATGTTATGTTCTCACATTCTTAAAGTTATGCTACACATTGATGTTGCCAAGATACCAGACAAATACATCATAGATAGATGGCGGAAAAATGAAAAGAGGATGCTTCCTAACCTGCTTGCTGGGAAATCTTCAGATAATGATATGCTGAGGTACAATGTTCTGGCAAGAAGGCTAGTCAGCTCAGCCTCCAAAGCGTCGAAAAGCGATCGGAAATACCAATACCTTCTCAAAGAACTAGACAGAGTTGATGAAGCATTGGCTAAGATGGATTCTGACTGTACCCTCCTAATCCAAGCACACATGCCACCTTCATACTGGGCCGAGGCCTTAGCTGCCGCCACATACCTCCTCAATCGATGCCCATGCCAAACTATAGGTTTTAAAATTCCCTACACCCTTCTTCATCATCAGCCCGCGTCCTATTCCGACCTTCGGATTTTCGGCTGCTTATGCTATCCAAATCAATCCGCCACGGCCCCACACAAACTCGCCCCTCGCTCGACGGCATGTATTTTTCTAGGGTACCCATCCTCCCACCGCGGCTACCGTTGTCTTGACCTAGCCTCCCGTCGCATTATCACTTCTCATCACGTCGTCTTTGACGAAACTCAGTTTCCGTTTGCACGTACCCAACCAGCGGCTTCTGCTGATTCTTTGGATTTTTTACTGGACCTTGCATGCACCCAGCCGACTTTCACCATGCTCCCATCAGCTCAGCCTAGCATGCATGCATGCTACTCCTGCATGCTCACGTCCCAGCACTCCTCCTGCATGCTCACGTCCTAGCTCGCCCGCTCCAGCTTCTACTCCAGGCACGTCTGCACCTAGCTCACCTGCTCGTGCTTCCCCCGTCTCCCGCGTCCACTTCTCCAGCTCTGGCAGCATCCCCACCCCCACCTCCGCCACCGCCTCCACCACGTACTCGTGGCCGCACCGCTCCGGCTGACAACACGCACACCATGCTTACCCGTGCAAAACACGGCATTCTCAAGCCAATCGATCGCCTTAACCTTTCAGCCATCCACTCCCCTATTTCTCCTATCCCAAAGACATACCGGGGTGCCCTACAGGATACGCATTGGCGTTCTGCGATGAACGACGAGTACACTGCCCTGCTGGATAACCGTACTTGGTCTCTTGTTCCTCGTCCTGTTGGCGCTAGTTTCAGGGAAATGGATTTTCAAGCACAAGTTCGCCTCCGACAGCGGCCTTGCCCGCTATAAGGCGCGATGGGTTGTCCGCGGCTTTTCCCAGCAGCCGGGAATTGATTTCGACGAGACTTTCAGCCCCGTCGTCAAGCCCGCCACGATCCGAGTTGTCCTCAGCATTGCGGCTTCATGTGCTTGGCCGGTTCAACAGCTCGACGTTAAGAACGCCTTCCTTCACTTCAATTTTGATGCGGTGGTTTATTGCGAGCAACCTCCTGGCTTCGTCGACCCCACACGTCCTCAACATGTATGCCATCTTCATAAGTCCCTGTACGGCCTCAAGCAAGCTCCTCGGGCATGGTACCAGCACTTCGCTCACTACGCGCACCAGATGGGGTTTGTTGCGTCTCTCAGCGACGCCTCCCTGTTCATTCTTCGGAGGAGCGACGAGCTCGCCTACATGCTCCTGTACGTGGACGACATCATCCTCACCACCTCCAGCTCTGGTCTGCTTCAGCACATCACCGAGCTGCTCCACCGGGAGTTTTCGATGACCGATCTCGGGGATCTCTCCTATTTCCTCGGGATCTCGGTTACTCGCTCGCCGTCGGGCATGATCCTGTCCCAGCGCCAGTACGCCGTCAACCTTCTCCACCGAGCAGGCATGCTGGATTGCAACCCGTGTGCTACCCCCATAGACACTCGTTGCAAGCTCTCCACCGACGATGGTCCGCTTGTCCCCGACCCTACCAAGTATCGCAGCTTTGCCGGAGCGCTACAGTACCTGACCCTGACGTGTCCAGATATTGCGCATGCTGTCCAACATGCGTGCTTGTACATGCATGCTCCTCGGGAACCACATCTCAACCTCGTCAAGCGGATTCTTCGTTACATCAAGGGCACACTGGATCTCGGTCTTCATCTCCACTCGACCTCGGCCACCTCGCTCACAGCTTACTCGGACGCTGACTGGGGCTCTACCTCCGGCTACTGTGTCTACCTCGGTGACAACCTTGTGTCCTGGTCATCCAAACGCCAGGCAACAGTGTCTCGCTCCAGTGCTGAGGCTGAGTATCGTGCCGTCGCTCACGTCGTGGCTGAGTGTTGTTGGCTTCGCCAACTTCTTCACGAGCTTCATCGCCCCCTCCACACCGCGATTGTTGTCTTTTGTGACAATGTCAGTGCTGTCTACATGGCCTCCAACCCGGTCCAGCATCGTCGTACGAAGCATATCGAGATCGACATTCATTTTGTCCGTGAAAAGGTGTCTCTCGGTCAGATACGGGTTCTTCATGTGCCATCTTCGCATCAGTTTGCTGACATTACGACGAAGGGTCTTCCTTCCCAGCTGTTTGTGGATTTTTGGTACAGTCTATGCGTTCGCCCTACCGACGCATTGACTGCAGGGATGTTAAAGTATATACTCTGTATAGTTACTAGGGATCCTACCTACCGTATCGTCCTGATTTAGTTCGGTTGTAGATTGATACGAGAGGAGGTTTGTTTCCTTGGTTCTCAAGGCACCCTGTAACGTGATATAAATATACAAGAGCAGATCGCCCCATTGCGTGGCGTTTCCCTCATCTCTCTGTTCGTTCGCACGAGTTCCTTGCGGCAATCATTGTGACATTTTTTCTGGTTTGCAGCAATACGTGTTGAAATATTTTTAACACAAACGATATAATTTTCATGTAGGCAACATTCCTCACTATAATTGTTTTTATACATGTCCTCACTATAATTGTAGAGGTAATGGGATGCAACATACGCAACTTACAGACCATCATATGCGGCGACACAAAAGCACCTTTTCAGCTTGAAGGCAACCTTCAAAATGAACATCTAGAATCATTGCAATATATTGCTTTCACCGTGTTTGGTTACCTGCATGAAGCCCGATCATACCCGACGGGTGCACTTTTCAAGTGTTTGGATGCTTGCAAAAGGTTTCGGGTTTTGCTAGCGCGTTGTTTAAAGCACCCCTCGGTTCGAAAATATTGAGAACACTCAATTCGGTTGTTTCTAGTGAGGCGTGGCCAAGCGCGCACAAGGGCGTGAAGATGGGTGGGAGGCAACGAGACCCTCCGGGAGCACACCAAAAGTGCATGTACCCCATGTGTGATTTTGCTAATTGATGGCAATCCCTCTAGATTAATGGGTTGTCAAGTTTTATATGAAGGGTTTTCCATAGATAATGCATGAAAACCATTTAATGGATTCAAGACCGAAGTCTCTAGACTATTTTGGTTGTAGTATCCAAAATGTCTACTATGACTAGAGGAAGGCTGTTGTACAACCGAAGCATGTGGAACTTCATTTAGGTGCTCTCAGGTTCATCTAGAGTGTCCATGTGCTTATGTTTCCGCTTGGCGCCCTGTCTATGGAGTGATGCCCTGCCAGATTCTACGGCTCTCCCTATGGCATCTCTCATGTTCGTCCCGAGTCTCTGAGTCTTTGAGCCGGAGTCTCGGGGACTAGCGTAGAGGGTCGATGTTGCTTGATGGTATCTTTTAGTCAAGAGTTCATCATTCTCTCAAGTCATGAGAGTGTTGAGCATTTGGAAATCGTGTACTGAATGAAATATTCATGAGAGAGTTTATTACTAACTTCAAGATACCATCAATATGGAAAAGTAAAGCAAAGATAAAGGTTGACCAAGAGGATGTGCATAGTTGGACAAATTTATCAACACACGGTCTTAAATGACGTACCGTGTTGTATCAAGTGATCAAGTGGTATGATATTTTTCCATGAACTAATCCATGCTCCATGTGTTTGGTATTGTCATGTGGGTTAGATACCACTCATGGGTTTGCATCATAGTCTATGAGTGTCGGATAGGAATGGGTTTAGTCCTTAACCTCATGGGCTTATACCACTTGCAGCCCACGAAGTCCAAGACTCCTCGCTTGTAGCTCGCCTCTAGAAGCTTCTCCGCCTACCTAGACATGTCGTATTGCACCAAGGCTCTATGAAGATTTCCTCGACTACAAGATCAAGACTTAACATACAAGGCAAGACAGGAACCCTAGGCGCATGAAGGATCGGGCACCACCTCTACCTATATATATCGAAGGACTTCATCAAGACCGCCACGTTTATTACATGCCGAAGCTTTGCCCAAACCTCTCTCTAAAATCCTAGACCTAGATCCACATCTATAATCTCTGACCGAGACCTCCTATAACTCGTCGAGAGATCGCCTTTGTACTAGATTTGTAGCCACACCATTAATAAAGTCTAAGAGATCTTCATCTACTTTGTCTACGACTCAAACATGTTGATCTGCACCGCCTGCCGAACAAATAAACTTTCTTATGATCTCCGGAAATAAGATTGTCGGGGAATCGTGAATCACTATCCTTCGACAATGAGAGGATGCCATCAAGTGAAGGTGTTTGTGAAGTTGGTAGTGCAAGGTCAAGATAAGCACCTTGAGGCGATCATATGGTTGAAACTTGTCGTTCATTTGAGGATAATGGACATGTGAAGATGTGCCCAAGTGAGGAATCCCATAGTACAATACGAGGTACCCATTTGTGTGTCTTCACCAAGTGAACATGATCAATAAAAGTGTTCCAACTTGAGGCAAGCATGAACATAATTATCGAGGTTAAGTGGAATGACATGACTAAGGTATGCGTTTGCTAGGTTTTCCTAATTTTTACCGGTCTCAAGACTTGTGTTAGGATACGGGGTTATAGGTATGTTAGCTATACTACCAATATCAAGAGAGGCTTTTGGTTGACTTGTTTGACGGTATTATTCGGTGTAAGAACAAACTGTTGAATTCTTGACATCCTCCCATTTGGTATATATAAATTTTTCTCTCTAGGAGAGTATCTAAAGCTTGTTATTATCTTTAAGACAAGCACAAACTCATAAAAACGGGTTTCTTTTGAAAAAGTTGACTTTTTTTGGTTTTGAGGTTTTGCCCGGATCTTCATTTGATAGAGCTAAAACCCTTTTATTTGTGGCATTATCCTTTTCAACCTTTGGGCTTTATCTATGTGAGAATCTTGAGCTTCCAACTAGTTTTTAAACAAATTCATTAAAATGAGTTCATAGGAGAAAGGTGCCACACTTTTTCCAATGAGCGATTTTATTGTTTTGGGTCGGTGTCTCTGGTCGTTTATCCGGATGCACTCGGTTCTAGGTCGGAGTGTCGGATTTTTCACCCGGGGACTCTAGGTGTGTGTTTTCTGGCCAAATGCAAAATCTTCCCTTGTAAATAGGGCCTTCTTGCTCACGGAAGCTAAGCTTTTGGATCTTGATTCTCCCCATTGTATTGAGCTTCCTTAGTCCCAAATCCCCAGATGTGAAGAGAACTTAGCGTTAATTAGTTTGAGCGAGAACCTGTGAGCTTGTTACTCTTAGAGGGTGTTGATACGTCCAAAACCTATCTATGCCTTCTGAATTTATTATGTTTATAGTCTAATTTGCCATGATTATTATTTTTGTTTAATTTTTTTATTCATTATGGGATTCACCACGAAATTACATTAATCTATTATATAATTAAAACACAGGATAACCAACGGTTTAGATTTAGCACGCACATATAAACGGTTCAGATTTTATGAGAAAGGCGCGCAGCCGTAGAGCGCCAGGAGATTAGCAACGTACACGGATAAGAATCCCTTTCTCATACGTGACGTACGTGTGATTGCATGCTTATTTAGAAAGAGAAAGATGCAGCCAAATCGTTACAACTACGACAGGGAGAGAAAACGGTGCAAGATTAGAAGGCCAGGGAAACACGACGATGATTCTCACCGGCGGTGCGGTGTGGCGCATGTGTTCGCTGTCTTCCAGATTGGTTCCTCGACCAACGCAAGATCCCTAGATATTCATGTGTTCGCTGTCTTCCAGATCGGTTCCTCGACCAACGCAAGATCCCTAGGTATTCACCAGCTCAAGCATCATGGTCACGCCGGCACATGCCGTCGCACACGCCGTCGCACCGAGTCTCATTCCCGGCGTTCATTAAAATAGATTGATCTGTACTTTTTTTAGCAGGATTGCTCTTCACTTCAACGTCTACCATTGAGAAACAAGAGTAAGATATGTGTGGCTGTTGATTTGATTGGCACTCTGGCAGCTTGACCATGATGCAACTGATTCCTCGGAATCAACGTCCCATGTTTCAATACTGCCGATCATTAGTTCTTGACCGAGCCGTAGTAATTGAAGTTCCGTTCAGGATTCAAGGTGTTTTGCGGCTCCTTAATCTCATATTTTTTCTGGTGGTTTTCCTTGCTAGCAAGACGCTTAGGTGATTAATTTCAGTGTTCTCAGTTTCTGCTCTCCTATCTAGAATCAAATCTTACTTATCCAATCCAGTTGGTAATAATTTATATTTTGTTGGACAGATCAATTGGAGTGTGGTAAGTGGATATCTCATATTTTTTAAGGTGGGATAATGGTTGGTGGAACAATATGATTTCAGTAAATTCTCCTGGGCGAAATCAACTGGAGAAACATGGTCAATGAGATAAGCCGCTGCATCACGTCGGTTACATGTAGTACTCACAGGTGTCATGGTGTGAGTTGAACTGCATGGAGCACGGTAGAAGATGTGTCATAACTCAAAAGGTACAAAAGTTAGCCATTAAGTCTAATTTGAACGGTTCTCAGTGTATATATTGCATATTATTTTGTTATTTTCGTCAACCATTCTTATTAGTATAGATCACTAAACTAATGATGTGATTAACTTCCTAATAATCCAGTTATTTTTGTATCGTACACATGAAAAACCCTTGGTTGCATATGACCGTGGAAACTACAACATATCTTTTTCGCAAGAAAGGAAATATATGGCTACTACTACCGTGCGCGTCAGTTGACGTAAATCTTACATTATTTGCTTATAGTATTTCATTTCTTCATTTTAGATCCTTTTAGATATTGTTTTACGCAATAGATGACAACATAAATTGAGACAAATCAATTGGGCAGATGTTAGGTATCGTTTACTTTTTGCTAAACCGGCAGGTCAATTTTTGTAGATCAATTGGCTTAAAAAAATTATATGATTAAGTGTAACTCAAATAGGCGCTAAAGCTTTTTGTAAATTACTGCCAGATAAAAATTTGGACACATGCGAGCAAGATTAATAGGGAAAGATAAGCTAAATTTAAGGTCAATTTAGTATGCTGATCATGTACATGGATACCGAAACATACTGCATACACCCAAAACAGCACGTCCACAAGAAAACACAAAAGACGTTGCAGCGGGAGGAGTTTTTTGGGGGGGGGGGGGAACAAACAAAAATAAAAAGTAAATACTTATTAAATAGATTCATTAGTTTGCTTCCCTCTTGGCTGAAAAGTCACAACTAAAACATATTCGTGATATATTGCAGTACTTTCTATCACCATAATAAATTCAATTAGATGATTATGTTTAAGATATTTTAATTCACGTTTTTTTTATCAAGACGGAGTGTAATCAGTACATGATATCACTACTGAATCAAACGGGTACATCACTGATCTTGGATAATGTTTCTGAACATGAAAGAGTATATTCCATACTGATGATAGGTAATTGATTTTTAGAGTTTAAGGAAACAATACGAGTTGAATGTAATTGTCTGATGATGCACAATAGAACTTAATAGAATTAAAGTTGAATTTACTCATCTTTTTAGAATTTACAACATGCGGAAAAGTTTAAACACCCAAATTGAATAGTAAGCTCCGAGCAGTAGGGAAGCGCCATAAATTGAAAATAAAATAAAACTAATTTTTTTCCAGTTCTATATATTTCTCTTAAATGGTTCAAAAAATGATATAAAGAACTTAAATAAATATATTAGACATGAAGATTAAAATAAACCCATTGCTAGCCGCGCCGAATGACCAGAAAATGCACGCGGTTCTCCGCGTTCCGGACCACTGATTATAGGAGATAAGTGCTTATTCCTCTTATATGGTCACCTTCTTTTCCTGATGTAGGTTTGGGAATAAATTCATTACGTGTGCTATCTCTGACAGATATGGTTGAAGCTCTAGATCATCTTTACAGAAATATGTAAAGTGGACATGAGAGATTGGATTTTGAAGAAATGGATAGCAGTATGCTTTCCCTAATCTTCGTCTCTTTTAACTGAACATAAAACATTGAAGGATCGACCATGGAAACATTATTATTCCACCTTATATTTTGCTCCAAGTAAATGTCAGTTTATGATTTTTGTTGAGCTTGCCAAGTATTTTTACTCACCGCAGTAATTTTTTTCCTGTATCAGTGATGCGAATGAACAGCGCTGACTGAATTTTGTTTTCTAGGATGTGTTTAAATAAACAATACATGTGTATTTCATTTCACTACTTGGATAGGAAGTCCAAGAAACGCATGAGTAATACAAAGTGATGGATGCGGCGGAGGGCACGCCATGTGAGGTGCGAGGCAGAGCGATTCCATATTGGACTGAAGGTGAAACAACAACTTTGTCTATTTGGACGTGACAGTCGGCTGCTCTTTCAGCTGAGACTATAAAAATCTTCATTTTCCGGTAATGTTTAGAGGTTGATAAATTGTTTCAAAGAATTCATTAATATCCTAACTGCTACCAAATCAGTGTACATATCCAGTTTGGTTCTCCGTACACCATAAGTCTTTATGGCAGGTACAATATATTTATTCAAGAACATCTAAGTAGTTTCTGTTTCATGTGCAGACAATTTAGTCTCTCCTCCGGTTAGACATGAATGAACGGATTTTAATGGAATTCTTCGGGTTTTGTTGGTGATCAAATAGACTGCAATCACGGAGCAAATACGGACTCTTCTCGGTTTGGTTTCCAGTTCAGATGGGACGAGGACATATTGCATGGGATCGACGCATCATGGAAGAAAAAAGATTGGCCACGCATGTACGTACGTGTCACTCCTATGAAACTGGTGATTTTTTTTGTAGCATATACACATTTAGTTCTGGCCTACTTTGTGCAACCGCAAATAAATAATCTCACATTTTTTTGCAGTACCACAACAGATTGGATGGAGGAATTTGAAGCATTTTAGAAACTAAACTATAGCTCAAAAGAATTTCCTTAGAATTTGGGGACGTTATATTCCTTCAGAGTTTCGTTGTATCCAAGTTGATATTATATTTGTTGCACATAGATGTAATTTGCAGGATTCAACCAGCTGACGAAGCTATAGCCTTCACGAGACACTGCATTATTTTCAACACAGTATGTCTCCTCTTTTTCCGTCATATATTTCATATTCTAACTTGGTTTCCTATTTGTGGACAATTTTAATGTATTCAAATTATTCATCTTCGATGGCACTGCCAAATCCTTTCAAGGTTAACGGAAATATCTTCAAACATGTACCTTTCGTGAGCTGGTGTGTAGATGCATGGTGCTACTGAAAATATTTAGTATTCTGCCTGGGCAGAACTCATACATGTCATGTACATCTACTTCCCACAATATATTTTATTACTTGATTAGGCTGTTTAAAATTAGAGTACACGGTGAAGTAGTGCTTTTAGTAGCACAAGGAAACAACTAAGAATTTCCTGCTCAATTGGTAACTGTTGATCTCAGTTATACGTGAGAATGAAACATTTTTCTTTCAAAACGGTGCAAAAACCATGCATGTGTCGAAGACACTATCTTAGATAAATATAGAAAGCATCAGCTGCAGATAATATTCTCTTAGCACAATGCATTTTTTTGTGTCCACACAAATTATTCTCTACTCAAAGTCATCATCCAGGTATATCAGTTAGACTGAAATCGGGTTGGGCTAAAATCTTCTTATGACTTTAGCGCTTATGGTGCATAAGATCTAACATTTTTTGTTAATGAAAGGCTAATCATTGAATCTGGATAGCATTTTCTTACATGGAAAATATTTTATTATGTCCATGCCAAAAGAAAGGTTATAATGGAAGCCCATTGAACCTGATGTTTTTATAAGAAATATATCAAGGGAGAGACGGTGTTCATCAGCAGGTTCATAGGAATATTTTCTCAAGAATATAGATGGTGAGACAATAGTGGTAATTAACATGGCTCATATCACTTTTCAGAATCAAGTAATCGTACTCTTTGCGTTGAAAATACATCTATGGTTAATATTGACATAATTCTTTATTATTATCTTGCAGAACTGTGATTGCAAAATGAATTTGATAACTACAATGATTCATTAGACTAAATCACTAAAGTGTCTTGGATTATAAATACATCATATCCCCTGTAGTCTATTTTCATGACATGCAATTAGTGTTGAATTAAAATAGAACATTACGCGAGTTAAGGTCATGAAACCGACGAAAACATATTTGCCAAGCTGAAAGTTTGTAAAAATCTAGCCGCGCAAATGCGCGGGCCACCCAGCTAGTTTTTTATTTATTTGGAAGGAAGGGAAACCCTCTTTTCATATTTTCTATGTTACATGAACCTTCAGGACATGAAACAAATAGGAAAAAAACTGGTGTTCCTCTTTATCGCAGACGAAATGACCCAGCACTGGAGGCACCCAAGAGGCCCAAGTGGCGGACCAGGAGCCCCAATGGTGCGGCCTGCCCCCTAGTCACGCCATGTAGGCCCACACCCACTTGTTCGTCGGATCGTGTGATTCTTGTGGCTCCGTCTTTGTTTTACCCTAAAACCCCGGCTTCGTTACATAGTCCGGTCCTATAAAATTAGGATCATTTGTGTCTGTTTAATGAATTTTTGTACCAAAAATTCATAATATAGATATGAATTAATAAATTCTTGTCAATGACGTGTGGGTCCCACATTGTACAAAATATTAATGAAAGGGTCTATATATGATATTAGACTCGTTTTATAGAGTTTATTATGCACAATGCAATGGTGCAAACAGATTAATATTTCGACTCATCGTTTAAGAAATATGATTTTCGGAAATATTGAAGTGTACATGTACAAATGGGATCGTTCGGCTAACGTGCAGTTGTACGTCCCATGCACGTACGGCACATGGCTGTAATCCAAGTCCAAACGAATGGTATTGAACTAAATTAAGTACAAAGTTCTAGAATGGGCTCCGTCTTTCACGGAGCGCCCGTTGGAGGCGACTGGAGGGCGATTCTGGGCGCTGGCCGACGAGTTCGACAGCGAGAAGATCCCCGGTGACGGGAACGACGACGGAGCCGATGGAACCAAGGGTGGCGGGATCGACGGAGGGGCGGATCTACGCTACCTGTGTCGAACGCCGTCACCATGTTCGCAGAGGACCTTGGAGGATCGAAGATCAAGGGAAGAGAAGAGGCTACTCAAGCGATCGGCGCAAAGGTACGCAGCTTTCTCCCTGGAGGTAATCTCGCCGGAGAGGTCGATGGAGGCGGAGGACGGGATCCGCGAGCGGCCGGGGTCTGCTGGTCGGCTACCGATGGGAAGGTCGGCCCAGTGGAAACTACCGGTCTTGTCGCCGACAATCACATCGGAGGATGATGGTTCGGGCGTTTGGGAGACAGTGCAGCGCCGCCGAGGGCGCGCCGGCGATGCGACGCCGGGGTTGATGGCGGGGCGTAGAGATTCAAAATTGCACGCTGTACATGCGAGTGGACACGCTAGAGGCCATGCGGGCCGTCTTGCGTGGACAAGGGTACAATGCCTTCGTTGCGATCGCCGCTACGGCCAGCTCTCGCCGGAGCTGGTGAAGAAGGGCGCGGTTTCCGGATCGAAAGATTCAAATTCAAAAAAACTCGAGAACGGCTATGCGGGCCGGATGCATCGAACTGGGCCGAAAATTACTGCGGTAATGGCCCAAGAGGGGGAAGTGCGATCTCGGATGCGTGGCCGAATCAATCTCAAAAACCCTACTACTCGATCGCACGTAGGGTTTACGAGCGAGAAACTCTACGGCTCGGTTCCTAGATCGAACGCCGCCACCATGAGTAACGGCGGAGGGCGGGGCTTCGGCGATGGCCGGGGCTATGTTCCTGGCAGGGGCAATGGCGGACGTCCTCTTGATCGCTATGGTGGAGGTGCTCCTCCCCCTCCTCGAGGTGGTGCGGGCAGAGGAAACTTCGCCGGAGGGCAGAACCATCCAGGGGCCGGGTCAAGAGGGACGGCATGACAGCCGGACTATCGGCAGCAAGGCTTTGAGACGGAGAACAACGCTAGGTTTGGGAGCTTCAATGCGGGCTCCGGCTTTGGCAATGGCGGCCAACCATGACAGTACAATAGCTCGTTTCAAGCCCCGAGGGGAGGAAGATTTGGGGGAGGAAACAACAACAACTATCCTAGACATGCGAATCAAAGACCCAACAATGACTCGATGAATCTTACGGAGGATTTGTTAGCAAAAGTTGTCAAGCAGGTGACAGACGCGCTTCGACAGCCGGGGGTGTTACCAGCCGGGTCGACTGATGCAAATCGAGTGGCTCCATCCCTTCGCTATGTACCCATACCCAAACCAGTGGCTGCGGCCAAGGGTGGGAGCTCGGAGGGGGCAGTGGCGACCTCGCAAACTGATGCACAGCGTGGTCATCCTGCTCACGTGGGTGGTGAGGGTGCAGCGGCGAAGAAAACAAAGAGGAATGAGAAGGATCGTTGTTACCGATGTGACGAACCCGGACACCATGGTAAGGAGTGTACTGTTGCTGTTTGTGATATATGCGAGAGCAAGGAGCACGAACCTGAGGTGTGTCCCTTGTTGACTGCACCGAAGCCGCAAGTCATAGTGCACGGCTTGATTAATGAGGGTCTTATGTTTTTCGAGCATCCAATTACTGAAACTTACAAGCCTAAGATAGATAATGTGCGTATGTCTAAGCTCACGGTTACAGGAGGAGAACTTGGTATTCCTGAAGTTGTTGCTCAGCTGCAACGTTTGGTGTCTTCGGAGTTTCATTGGGAAGTTGTTCAAGTTGGAAACAATGTCTACAAGGTGCCTTTCCCATCTAGGAGCGAACTAGACAGATTGGCCATCTTTGGTGCTTGCAAGGTACCTAATACTAAGTGTGAAATCACTGTGGTGCCGTGGATCACTAATATGGAGTCTATGGAACTTCTTCCAAAGAAGTGGATTAGAATCTATGGCATCCCTCCTAAACACATTGGTGATTTTTTATCTCTCTGGAGCTTGGGGTCCTTGTTTGGGAAAACTATAAAAGTAGATATGAAGTTCACTCGGAGACACGCGGTTTTGCGCATCCTTGTGGGCTGTGTGGACTACACATTGATTCCAAAGGGCTGGATGATATTTATTAAAGACGGATTTTATAGGCTGAAATTCAAAGTGGATAACCCGGTGGATGAAGCTGATAAGGAGGGCGATGCTCCTAGGTCACCACCGCCGGATGATGATGCAGATGAGGGGATGACGAGGGGTCATCTAAACAGAACAATGATGAGACTGTGAACAAAGGCAGTGCATCAAATGAACTTGCTGATATGGCCATGGATGCAGAAACAAAAAATTCGGAAGCAAAAGAAAATGTGGGAGAGGTAATTCCTGATGCTATGCAAGAGATGAAAACGGGTGTGATTTATTCTCCTAGTGTGCAGAAGCAGTTTCGGCTAGCACAGGAGGAGTTTCAACGCATGATTAGCAATAGGATACAAAGCATACATGAGAAGGCTGCTCCAGAGGTTGCTCCAGAGGCTGCTGTTGAAGTAGCTAAATATGATATTCAGGTTGACAAGCACGGCAATGAAAGTGAGGTGCATGCGGCACCAATGGTTGAGGGGAGTATTGTGAGCAAGATGAGCCCATTCCAGCTGAGACTCACGGAAATTGAGAATATTAGGGATGAGGTGGAATCAATGGAAGATACTCAGGAGGCCAATACTTAGTCCGAGGTGCGCTCGGATAGGTTGGTGCGGGATGAGGCACATGTGGTTGCCGAGGCACCGTCGGACAAGACCTCTGCTTGCGAGTCTATTGAGTTAATCGCAACGGAGACAGTTTGCGAGTCCCCTGCAGCGGCTATGAACGAAGAGCTGGGCTGGACAAAGGAGGCCACTGCGGACGCCTTCTACGCTGCTGATTCAGAGGACAAGAGTGCATGGACGACACTGCCTTGCATGTCTCCAACAAGCTGCAGTCACTCTAACACGTCTGATGGGGGTTTATACATGGATCGATTGGGCAATGCAATACCAAACCAATGTCTCATGATGAAATGGGAGCTGCTCCAGTGTTACATGCGGTAACAGGGCACACTGAACAAGAAATATTGGCATTCGGAGGGATGGAAGAGAGGGAGGTGCGATCAAGTCAGAGGATTCAAGCACAAGTCAATGCGAATACCCCAATTCTTGCGAGGGCGATGGACTTGGCGGCTCGGAAAAATTACATGCCTCCAATAGGTACTCCTATTTCTTCCAAGTTATCTTTATTAGCTTTTACTGATTCTGAAATTAAGTCTAGAGCGGATAGACTAGGAATTTCTTTAGGTAAATCTAGGGAGCAAGAAGTTTCGTCAATTGCAACAATTAGAAGTGTAGAAAAAGAAAGGGAGGTTATCTACCTACACAACTCTTTACCACCGAGAGATGATAATGATGAGTCTAGCTTAGCTTTAAAAAGAGCACAACAGTTAAGTGAAGATCTAGAGGATGAGGAACCCGAGGGTGTGTTGGATCATGCGGATCACGACATACCTAAAGTAAAAGAGAAACGAGGTCGTAAGAAAAATAGCTACTCCAAACGGGAGCTTAGGAGAAGTGCTAGGATACGAAAAATCAATAATCATTAAGAATGAAAGGCATGGTTTGGAACTCCGATGGTTTTGGTGACTCTGCGAAACACCTAACAATAAATGAATCGGTAAAGGAACAACATCTTGATTTTGTTGCTATTGTAGAGACAGGAAGATCTTCCTTTGCGGCACCCTTTCTGAAATTTTTAGCGGGGGATTAGACTTTACGTGGTTTTGTATTCCCCCACACGGCCGGTCAGGTGGTATGTTGGTGGGTTTTAACAACAACACTTTGGTAGCAAACAATGTGCTCACAGGAGATTTTTGCGTTAAATTTCATGTGAGAAATAAACTAGATGGTTTTAGATGGGCCTTTGTTGTGGTATACGGGGCTGCACAAGATGCTAAGAAACCTGATTTCTTGGCTGAATTAGTGAGAGTGTGTGATGATGAAACAATTCCACTTTTAGTTGGGGGGACTTCAACATAATCAGAAGACAAGAAGAAAAGAACAATGCAAATTTTAATGCAAGATGGCCCTTTTTGTTCAATGCCATAATAGAAAGTCTAAATCTAAAGGAATTAAAATTGTCGGGAAGACAATATACTTGGGCTAGCCGAATGGAGACTCCAACATTTGAGAAGTTGGATCGTTTTCTGGCGAGTGTTGAATGGGAGCAAAAATTTCCACTAGTGTCTATTCATGCGATGACACGTACGGGGTCGGATCATACACCCTTGTTGTTGGATACAGGGGAACAATCTTTTTTAGGAAACTCGAGTCACTTTTCATTTGAGCTGTCTTGGATGCGCCAAGACGGTTTTTCTGAAATGATAAAAAAAGAGTGGAATTCGATTAAAACCGGTAGTTCACCTGTTGAAAGGTGGCAGCACAAGATTAGACACTTACGCCAATTTTTGCGAGGATGGGCTAAGAGTCAAAGTGGGGAATATAAAAAATTGCGTGACAAACTATCCCTGCTAATTAATCAATTAGATATAAAGGCCGAAACAATACCTCTCAATGCAGCAGAGCGGGCTGCAAAAAAAGAGGCGGATGAATATCTAGCAAAACTTAGAAGAGATGAAGAATCCAAATGGGCACAGCGGGCTAAAGTAAAGTACATTCAAGAGGGTGGAAGTAATACGCGATACTTCCATATCATAGCAAATGGCAAACATAGGAAGAAGAGGATTTTTCAATTAGAACAAGATGAGGGTACTATTGTGGGACAAGAAAACCTCAAATTCTTTATCTCGGAATATTATAAAAATTTATTTGGATCGCCGATTCCAAATCACTTTTCGATGGAGGAGGAAATGACTCACGATATGCCTCAGATTTCGGCTGAGGAGAATGTCATTCTAACTCAAGCATTTACGGAGAAGGAAGTATACGATGTTATTAATCAGATGGAGCATAATAAAGCCCCAGGACCAGACGGGTTCCCTGCGGAGTTTTACCAAAAAATTTGGGGTATTATAAAGGATGACTTAATGGCGATGTTTTCTCAACTGCGAGAAGGAAACCTGCCATTATATAAGTTGAACTTTGGAATTATTACACTGCTGCCCAAAAAGGAGGATGCAAGTCGCATTGAGCAATATAGACCCATTTGTTTATTGAATGTGAGTTTCAAAATTTTCACAAAAGTAGGAACGAATAGAGTAACCTCGATAGCAAGTAGGGTCGTGCGTCCGACTCAAACTGCTTTCATACCGGGGAGAAATATTCTTGAAGGTGTCGTTGTGCTCCATGAAACGATCCATGAGTTACATACGAAAAAATGGATGGGGTACTGTTCAAAATAGACTTTGAAAAGGCTTATGACAAGGTAAAATGGTCATTCGTACAACAGGTTTTACGCATGAAAGGATTCGCACCTCAGTGGTGCGAGTGGATTGCAAGGTTTATCCAGGGAGGGAGTGTAGGAATACGAGTTAATGACGATATCGGTCATTACTTCCAAACTCTAAAGGGTTTAAGACAAGGAGATCCCTTGTCACCGCTTCTTTTTAACCTAGTGGCCGACATGTTGGCAATTATAATTGCGAGAGCCAAGGAGGATGGCCAAGTTGGCGGGTTAATTCCTCATCTTGTGGATGGAGGAGTTTCCATCCTTCAATATGCAGATGATACCATCTTATTTATGGAGCACGACATTGCGAAAGCCGTGAACATGAAATTAATCTTGGCCTTGTTTGAACAACTATCGGGATTAAAAATTAACTTTCACAAAAGCGAGTTGTATTGTTTTGGAAAAGCAAAAGATAATGAAGAAGAGTACCGTCACATTTTCGGTTGTGAGATCGGGTCTCTGCCTTTTAGATATCTGGGGATTCCAATACATTATAGAAAATTGTTGAATAAGGAATGGAAAAGTGTGGAGGATCGGTTTGAGAAGAAATTAGCATCATGGGTGGCCAAGATGTTATCATACGGAGACCGTCTTGTGCTTATTAACTCAGTATTAACAAGTCTTCCCATGTTTCTTCTATCTTTCTTTGAAATACCTAAAGGGGTACGAAAACGATTAGACTTTTACCGGTCAAGGTTTTTTTGGCAAAGTGATCAGTTAAAGCGCAAGTATAGGTTAACAAAATGGAACATTGTGTGTAGGCCGAAAGATCAAGGGGGTTTAGGAATTGCGGTCCTAGAAACTAAGAATAAATGCCTATTAAGCAAGTGGTTATTCAAATTAATGAATGAAGAAGGAGTGTGGCAAGAGTTGTTGGTCAATAAGTATTTAGGGGTAAAACGTTATCCCAAGTACAATCTAAACCATTTGATTCACCTTTTTGGAAAGGTTTGATGAAGGTAAAGAATGAATTTCTCCAGCGAGGAGAATTCAGGCTGGGTAATGGCGAGCAAATTCGGTTTTGGGAGGATGTTTGGTTAGGAAAAATTTCATTAGCGAATGAATATCCAACCCTATATGCTATCACTTCGAACAAAAATGCGACAGTAAGTGCAGTTCTTAGTTCGAGACCTATAAACCTTCCTTTCCGACGAACTTTAATTGGAGCTAATAGAAATAACTGGTTTCATCTAATAGATAGACTAATGCGAGTTAATCTTTTAGAACAACCGGACAGATTTAAATGGAGCCTCACCACTGATGGTATATACACGGTAAAATCTTACTATCTCGACTTGCTTAATGGGCACAGAAGATATCTGCGGAAACACTTGTGGAAACTAAAAATCTCCTTGAAGATTAAGATTTTTTTGTGGTTCTTAAATAGAAAAGAGATATTGACTAAGGATAATTTGGCTAAGAGACATTGGATAGGGTGTAAGAAATGCGTTTTCTGTGATGTAGATGAGTCTGTTGAGCACCTGTTTATTTCATGTACTTTTGCAAAGGATATTTGGAGACTTGTACATTTCACATTCAATGTTTCTCCACCGACTAGTATATCAAACATGTTTGGGTCATGGTTAAATGGGATAGACAAAGGCACCAAGGCTCGCATTAGGATTGGTGTTGCGGCCATTCTTTGGGCTATTTGGAACTGCCGCAATGACATTATATTTAACAACAAAAACTCTTCTCACTACTTGCAGGTTATCAATATGGCTATCCACTGGATCCGGCTGTGGTCATATCTCCTTCCTGTGGATCGGCGTGGTCTTATGGAAGCTGGATGTACCCGCATGTTGACGGTCGTACGGGCTATCTTCTGCCGGGCTGGGTGGCAGCACACTAGAAGAATCGATGTTTAGTGTTGCCTTGTTTCAGTGGCTGATTTTTGTATCAACTTTATGCGACCCATGAATTGTAAACTCTGATACCTTTGATTATTAATAATGTGGCTGGCTGTGTGCATCAATTTGATGCAGAGGCCGAGGATCCGGACCCCCTTTTCTAAAAAAAAAGTCCAAACGAATCAAAGATTTTTTTGTGTGCAGGAAACGAATCAAAGATTGGCCCATAGGCATTGACTCTTCACGTCCTTGAGTGTGGCTGTTCGGATACGGCCGGTATTTCATACAGCTGAGCTAATGGCTGACGTCACGTACGCAATAACCTGACGCAGATAAACTCAGGTTTAAATGGTCACGCGTTTTGAACCGACCTTCCTGAGGACGTCGCCTATATAAAGGCCAGCAATCCCTCGCCTTTGAGGAGACACGCACACACGCCCGCATAGCCGTCAGGTTACGGTGCTCCAAAACACAGAGCGAAACGGCTATCTGTTGAGCGCGCGAGCGCTCGCTCGCTTTCTTTCGTCGTGTCCGACGCGACTCGCGCGACGCGCTACTCTGTTCCCTTTCCCTTTTCCGTCTACTTACCGCTTTCCTTTTTTGGCACAACCCCTCCTCATCTATTCCCTTTTATCTATTTCAAAAAAAATGTAAATAACGCTTCGCTGTTCCTTCTCGTTCCGTCGGCTGTTCCTCTTTCCCTTTCTGTCTTCCGAGCCAGCGCCGTCCGCCATCTCCGCTGCCATCCACCATCTTTTCCGGTGAGTTTAAGGGGGCGAGCTGCAGAGTTGCTGGTGGCGTTCAGTCCACAGACGGAAGAGTTTTTTTCTTTTTGGTTTAACTTGCTCCCTTTATTCTGTAGTCTCAGATCCGGAATTTTACCCACCGCCGGCGGCATTCGTATGTGGGTAATCGTCTTCTCTACCGTGGTGAGTCTCGTTCAATTTTATGGTTAGGGTTAACTTTCGTGTCATGGAGATGTGGAATCTCTATTCCCTTTTCCTGGGTATGTGTAGTTCATCCCCTGATCCTAGTGTTTTGCTGTGTTGTAGTTTAATTCCGCCTGCCGCCGACCGCTCTTGGAGGACGCCAGGTAGTTATCTTGTATTGGGATTCAGGTTATTGGCATCTGGCCGGTTTGTTTCTGAGGCAGCAGCGGTTACATATAGTTCCAAATATTCAGTCGATGGTTTCCCTCTTGGCGCCGACTTCCGGAGGAGTTGGGGCGACGACCAGAGTTGCTGGTCGCTGACGTGCTTCAACGGACAGCACCGTCCGCGACTCCACCCTGCTTTCAGTCTTTCAGTACCGCTCCCTCTCCCCTCCCATCCTTTCCCAAACCTTCCGTTCAGTTATAGTCAGGAACAATGGGGAGAGAAAGAGAATCGCGAGACTGCTTCACGGAGGACCAGTAGCAGAGGCATTTGCGCTGCAATTTGATGTACCTATGCGTACACCTCCTGTAATCTGCTTCCTTCTTCCCCTTTCTTTCTCTTTTTTTGTCTAATATGTAATATGAAATCATTCACAAAAAAATATGCTTCATAGTGAGATAGACTAAAACGCACGCCCTTGCCAATTTCATGGAAAGCTGGCTGGACCTGGAAGTCCTCCTTCCATTACCAAAACTTAGTATATGAAGCGATGCTGCTTAGGCAACTCTTCAGGTTTGCCTGGACACACGCCCGCCACGCAGCTGGAACGCGCTGCCCTGCACGACTCTAGGAGACGTGCCCTACGCTGCATCTGCCGTTCGTCGCCAAGGCCACTACAACAGCCTGTCCCCAAGGCTTCCAACAACTGACCACTTTATGTCGCTCATCCCTGCACACGGAATTTTAGAGGTATCTGTATGACACATGGTGTCTGATTTTATACTTCATGCTTTAAACCTGGTGATGGCTGATTACTGATAGGCTGTTGTATTACGAGCAGTAGATGGAATTTTCTTCTAGGCTTATGGAATTGAGTAAATGTTTGGAGAAACTTGAAGCTGCATTATGTCTCACCAATTTTAGGAAGTAGTAGGTGCTGATAGTGTTTATCAGAAAATTCATGTCCACATATTATGCAAATACTCTCTGTGTGAAAATGAAGTCATATACTTGAGATTCATGTAAAATTATTGATCTATATTTCTTTGTTCTTACTTCTGTTTATTTAACTAGTCCTGCAAATGGCTTCAAGGAACAGAGGGGTCTTCTTCTACATGGTGATTGCTGCCGTGCCTATTTGGATTATTCCATGGCATTTGGGGCTGACCGCAGTCATTTCACCGACATAAATGATCAGTTGTCGATAAAAATCTGGGCCCCTTTGGTGATAGCGGTGATGATGTAAAAGGTGATGTTTTTGGTGCTTCTTTGCTAAATTCGTTTAGGTATCCATTTCAAATAATTTCATGGCTATCTTCTATTTGCCAATGTTCTAACATTACTGCATGTGCTTCGTTTCATAGCATTACAATGTTGTTGTCCAAGGAAGCAACGACTTCCTAGGGTAAACTGAGTTTGGAGGGGACATTGGTGAGGTTTATGGTGATGATAGACACAGAGATGATTGAGCGAGTCAGGACTGGACGTCGGTGAGGTTTAGCGCCATTATGGACAAAGAAACGAGCTTTGAGTGGGTCGCAAGAGCGGTGGCGACAAGCCGATGAAGGACATGGAAATGAACTGTGCTATAGCCTGCAGGTTTCCTCTTTCCCTTTTTCTCTTCTCCGGACCTAGCGCCGCCCATGGCTCACCGTCGCTCCGGCGTGTTTGATCTTCTGCAAATCGATGTCCGTCGTGGTGTCCCTCACCCATCTGGTTTGCCTTTCTCGTGCGTATTCCCCTGTTCTAGTGGTTTAGTATCCCATATTTGAAGCTACTCACCGGCGACCATCTACCGGTGGTTTGATTCAAGAGATCTAGTTGGTCTGGTGAGTGCTTTCACATCCTTTTTGAACGATTTGTTGGTGATTCGGTAATTACATGCTGTAATGAAGTTTTAGGATTTTTTAGCGTGGGGTTTTTTATTAGTTGGATTGTTCATAAACCCAAACGCTAGGTGAATGTTATCTGCGGCGGCGTGGCCGTTTTGGTTTCAGAGAATTGTAGAGTTGCAGGTCGTCAGTTCATTTATATATTTTTCATTGCGTTGGAGTCTTCATCAGAATTTTTGTTAGTGTAATCGTCACCACAAATAGACAACATTCTGCGTTATTCCCTTTTCCGTTTTTGGTTCGGGTACCGCTTTCCTTTTCTGGCTATCCTCGACTCCTTCTTTTCCCTTTTTTCGTGATTCAAATTAATTCGAAATAGAGCCGGGGTCGCTGTGAGCTATTCCCTTTTCTTCTCGACGACCTGTGGCCATGGCGTCCGTCGCCGTCCTCTAGGCTCTCCCTGGCCGGATTCGAACTGCGGTGAACCGGAGTCTCCATTTGTCGATCCGCATCTCTGCATCCTCGTCTGTCCCATCTCCTGTCTAGAATCCTGGGTTAGTCCCCTTTTCGCCTTGCTTTCTATCTCCGAGCGGTCGCCGGCCATGGCTTCCGCCGCCGTGTCGTAGTTTCTTCCGGGTCGGAATTGTACCTTCGCGCCTCGATCTGCATCTCGGCTTCATACTCTATTCATTTTTCTATTTGCTCTGGTAGTACGGGCTATCCTCTAATGTAGTACTACAAAGAAACAGTTCATTTGAGGCCACAGTCTGTCTCTACGCAGCAAGGACATCCATGCTAGATATGCTCAAACATACTTTTGCTGGTTTAAGGAGCTGATACCATTATATGTATATGCTCTGGTATTAAATGGATGCAGAATCAACAATAGGCTCTTGGTAGATCTGATAATTTACTAGATTCTGGTATGTGATCTAATAATATACTAGATTTTGGTATGTGATTCGCATACTATGGTTGCTAATGTGATCTCATAATACTACTTGTTCTTTACATGGTCACCCAAAATTTTGGTCTTTCTCTTTTTTTGGTAGATATTATCGGATGATAAGATAATGAGATAGATATCTTTAAGTTCCTTCTATCCTTTTTTAGGGGGCCGTATTGTTTGTAATAACATTTGTTTTCATAGCATGTGATATTTTTTATCCGGTCATTGGAACTTGACATGCATGTGATAATCTTCCTCAAGATTCTACCTTGCTAACCCATTAGCTAGATACTTGTAATATCTTTTTACTAGTTTAAGCATGGTAACTTTTCTATTAGATACTTGATAATCTTCCTCTAGGTCTTCTCATCGATAACTTGTATAAAAGTGTCCCGGTGATAATTTTTTAGTATTGCCCACCCGATAACTTGTTTGCTATGTGTTTGATAACTTTCTTATTGATGTCTTGTTGAGAACTTGTATGATAGTGTCTTGGTAATATTTTTTATGCATCCCACCCCAATAACTTACTTGCTATGCGATTGGTAACCTTTAGCCTATGGGGTTGGTAACAATATCTTCAAATAAATCACACCCTCTACACCCTCGGTAACTTGTATGGTATAACATCGGTAACAAATCATGTGTATCGCATGGTTGATAACTTTTAGCCTATGGGGTTGGTAACAATACATCCAAGTGTCCGAACCTGATAACTTGCTTGCTATGCGATTGGTAACTTTTAGCCTATGGGGTTGGTAACAATACCTCTAAGTAAACCACACCTTCGACACCCTAGGTAACTTGTATGGTACAACATTGATAATAAATCATGTGCATCGCATGGTTGGTAACTTTACGCATATGCGTCTGGTAACAATTTGTACTACTTGTTTTCTCATCGGTAACCTTTACTCCAGCGTGTTGGTAATAATGGTTTTTTAAGCATCCCACCCTAATAACTTGCTTGCTATGCAATTGGTAACTTTTAGCCTATGGGGTTGGTAACAATACCTACAAGTGTCCGAACCCCGACAACCTACCCGATATGCGACTGATATCTAGTACGAGGGGACGGTAACTTGTTTGCTATAGCTTTTTGGTCTTTTTTGCCTAAAGTAAACCACACCCTCGATAACATGTATGGTACAACATCGGTAACAAATCATGTGTATCGCATGGTTGATAACTTTACGCATACGCGTCTGCTAACAATCTGTACTACTTGTGTTGTCATTGGTAACTTTTAGTTCATCGCACTGGTAATAATGATTGTTTTTAAGCATCCCACCTTGATAACTTGCTTGATATGCGATTTAGTATCATGTGCATCTCATGGTTGGTAAAAATACATCCAATTGTCTAAACCTCGACACCCTACCCCGGCATGGGACTGATATCTAGTACAAGGGGATGGTAACTTGTTTTGCTATAGCTTTTGGTCATGTTTGCTTAAGTAAACCACACCCTCGGTAAATTGTATGGTACAACAGCGGTAACAAATCATGTGTTTCGCATGGTTGATAACTTTACGCATACGCGTCTGGTAACAATTTGTAGTACTTGTTTTGTCATTGGTAACTTTTAGTCCAGCGTGCTGGTAATAATGCTTTTTTTTAGCATCCCACTCTGATAACTTGCTTGCTGTGCGATTAGTAACTTTTAACCTGTGGGGTTGGTAACAATACCTCCAAGTGTTTGAACCTCGACACCCTACCCCGGCATGCGACTGATATCTAGTATGAGGGGGGATGGTAACTTATTTTCTATAGCTTTGGTCATTTTACCATAAGCAAATCACACCATTAGTAACTTGTATGGTTCAACATGGGTAATAAATCATGTACATCGCATGGTCGGTAACTTTTAGCCTATGGGGTTGGTAACAATATCTCCAGCTGTCCGAACCTCGACACCCTACGCCGGCATGCGACTGATATCTAGTACGAGGGGATGGTAACTTGTTTTGCTTAAGTAAACCACACACTCGGTAACTTGTATAGTACAACATTGGTAACAAATCATGTGTATCGCATGGTTGATAACTTTACGCATACGCGTCTGGTAACAATCATTACTACTTGCTTTGTCTTTGGTAACTTTTAGTCCAGCGTGCTGGTAATAATGCTTTTTTTAAGCATCCCACCCTAATAACTTGCTTGCTATGCAATTGGTAACTTTTAACCTATGGGGTTGGTAACAATACATACAAGTGTGCGAGCCTGCTAACTTGCTTGCTTTGTGATTGTTAACTTTTAGCCTATGGGGTTGGTAACAATACCTCCAAGTAAACCACACCCTCGACACCCTCGATAACTTGTACGATACAACATCGGTAACAAATCATGTGTATCGCATGGTTGATAACTTTTATGTTTTATGCGTGGGGAGTATTTGTTTGGCATTGGTAACTTTTAGCCTATGGGATTGGTAACAAAACATCCAAGTGTCCGAACCCGACAACCTACTCGACATGCGACTGATAACTAGTACGAGGAGATATCATGTTGGTAACTTGTTTGATATAGCGTTGGTCATTTTTGCTAGAGTAAACCATACCCTAGGTAACTTGCATGGTATAACATCGGTAATAAATGATGTGTATTGCATGGTTGATAACTTTATGCATACGCGTCTAGTAACAAGTTATAGTACTTGTTTGTCATTGGTAACTTTTAGTCCAGGGTGCCAGTAATAATGCTTTTTAAGCATCCCAACGCTGATAACTTTCTAGTTATGTGATTGGTAACTTTTAGGATATGGGATTGGTAACAATACCTCCAAGTGTGGAGTGGTTTGGCGCCGAAAGTTGTCTGCTGAAAAACAAGAGAGAAAATGAAGAGTACTGTTAACTCAAGGCTCAGTATAAGAGAAGTATAGCCTTCATTTTTATCTCTATTATCTATTTATTTTTATATTGATCTCGTAATCTTAATGTACTGAGTTATTCATTTTAGCTTCTTTTTTATTTTGATTTTCAGGTCAAGAGAAATCTACAAGAATTTTGTAACATGAAGCTCGGACTATTCTTGTTTTCTTTTTTTAATTATGCAAACCTAATTATCCGTTGTTTATTTTGTACGTACAACTCTGTAACTATTGGAGTTTCATTTGTCCGAGAACTGAAGTACTTTTTACTATCTTTTTGCTGAGTTGATGTCGTTGCAAGTTTTTCAGAAATTTCATTTGCTTTTTCTTCGCCGTTACCTTTCTTGAATGTCGGAATGATGTTCTCTTGGTATATCCTTTTAAGAAGATTTTTTACATATAATGTGAAACATATTGATTCGTCCCAACAGCTATAGTGAATGACACGGATATAGTGAATGACACAGAATGATGTTCCCTTGGTATATCCTTTTTCTTCGTTGTAACTTTCAATTTTTAAAAGTAGTTCGTTTTCTATCATTTTGCGTCAAAAGGGAATCTTAACACATACAAACTATTTCATTTTTCTTATTTGAAATATCTAATCTCTACTTGTATGTTTCCTTCTTTGCATCTTGGCACAGAATCTATTCCCTATTTCACTAAGATTGAAAGGAAACATGTTACGCGTACGTACGTGCATGTCAAAAGAAGGAATAGTGTGCACGGAGGAAAAGGGAATAGACCATGTACGTACGTGCATGTCCAATAAAGGAATAGTGCGCTAATCATTTATTTCCATTTCTAGATAAAACCAAAAACGATCGACAGAAACTGTTCTGTCACGCGCGCAAGCTAGTGCTGCCCAACACAGAGGCTGAGCGTCCCAAAATATGAAATACCACAGGCCATCATCGCCGAAAACACGCACAGACTCGTCGATCTTGCATCTAAATCGCTGCAACACAAAGGGCGATCCCAGGACGACGAACGTCACACTGATCGATGAGATGAATCGTCAAAGGCGACACCTCAAGTAAGATTATCCAATCAAGAAACGCGAGACCTTATCGTCGCGTCATCACACAACACACGTCTCATCTTGGATCGATTCGTTAGAGGCGACGATCACGAGAGAGACAATCCACCCAAAACAAACTTATGCTGGCCATGACACCATGTGCAAGGAGCTTCTTCGCTGGTAAGTGATCACGCCTAATCTCGATCTATTCCGATCTTCTTCTTTGAGAAAGTATTCTGCGGCGTGCGAATTTGTCGATCCGATCTATCATCCCCGTTACTGAAAGTTTTACCATCGAAGTGAGACCATAAATCATGGTCTCCCGATGAGATGAGATGAGATGAGATGAGATGAGATGAGATGAGATTGAAGGCAAAAATACATGAGCACGCACGGGACGTCCCCTACAAGGGTAGTCGACCGCGGCTCTGTATAGATCATGACGAGCGTATGCAGTTAAGGCCAAATACGAGGGAGTTGATATGCATAAATCATGACTAGCGTACGCATCTAAGGCCAAGTACGAAGGAGTCAAATCACCAAATTCATCTTGCCCCTCAAGAGGAGGCATGATCGGTGTGGAGGTTATGCCGAACGGGTATGCCTGCCACGGTGGATAAAACCTGGCCCACCAAGGAGGCCCATCAGATAAAGCCGGAGGGCTTAATGGAGAAGCCTCATGGGCTTAGGCGCAAGGATAAGCCTTAGGCTGGCTTAGTGAAGTCCAAGACGAAGGCCAGACTACGCTCGCCTTAGGGAGCAAGTTAGGGTTTGTTACCGTGTTAGTCTAGGACTCATGATCTAGGTCGGTTAAGGCTTTCCTTGTAGGGGAAGGCTTGGCGCCTTTATAAGCCAGCCTTCCAGCAGCCTTAGGGCACGCATACAACCTCATTGTAACCTGTACACATATTCGCTTGAGTGAATTATAGCAGCACGTAGGATCTCGCCACCGTCGTGAGATCCGAAGCTGGGTAAGATCGTGTGTGCAATCCCGTCACTGGAACCCTCTACGTTCTTCCCCACCTCCTCTACGGTACGTATGAATCCATATAGTAGTTCCGCGTTACCAATACCTCGACAGTTGGCGCCCACCGTGGGGCCCAAGGCGTCGGGAGTTTTGTTTCAGGCGGGAGCATTGGGCGAGATCGGCAAATCTATGGCGGTTGGTCGCGCCCGCATCATCAACAACTTGGGTGCATCGAAGACGACGGATCCTACGTCCCAGCAAACGACGCACTCGTATCAAGCTTCGTCGTCCCCTTCGGCACCATCAACATCTTCATGGGTTTTACGGCTGAGGCGTATGGATTCCCCAGGGGATCCGCCGCCTTTTGGCCCACCCACCACCCCATCGATTATGCAATCGAGCAACAACACAGATCGGATCAGGCCTTTGTCTATCGCGATCTGAGTGACTCTGATACCCAAAGCGATTCTGACTCCAGCTCTTATGAGCTTATGGAGCCCGCCTCTCGCTTTGTCGGTGTCATTGACGCATCTGGCCCTAAGCCGGCCGAATCTGACCCTGAGTCAATATTACCTGCCTTACAGACAGGAGCAGACTCAGAAGCCGGATCTGATGGCACCGCTCCAATGGCGGAAGATTCAGATCTCGATGAGCATAAGGAGGAAGACTTTGCAGCACAGGTTGCCGCGCGGCTATGGCTCATCCGATCCAAACGAAGTCTTAATGACTTTCCCGGCACAGATAGCTGTGGAGGATGGCGCTGCCGCGGCTAAGCCAGACGAAGCTGAAGTTTCCTCTAGCATCAAACACATTGGTGACAAGGCGGAAAAGCCAGAGGATATTGGACCCAAAGGCCTCCCCGGCTACGCCTATTGAAGAAGACCTGGAACGGTCAAAGGAGGAACACATGCGCGTTGGAGCTTCTCAAAACACCTTTGGGGCCAAATCCAACCGCGGCTGAACTTGAGGAAAGACGGAAAGCGCTCCTGGCTGAGACTGAAGTCAACATCAAGTATAAGTTGTCCCTCCTGAACAAGGAAAAAGAGTTAATCCTAGTTGGAAAGGCTCTAGAAGAGGAAGAGTATCAGCGTGAGCGCGATGTTGAGAAATTCCGCAAAGTACGAAGTATACGTGACCCTCTTCTGCATCGGGATCTGCAGGGAAACTTCGAGAAGCCTTCTGCCCAAAAGTCTTTAAAGCCTTGGCAGAAATACCTTTCAGAGTTAACCCTGATGGAGTCATATTCTTCTCCACCCCGGCCAAAAATAGAGGCGGCCAGGGAAATCATGGGAGACGAAACAGTCCCAATTGAAGAGCGCCACCATTATTCTAAGATGCTCATCGAAAAGGCGGTAGAGCAGCAGGCTAAGGCGGACTCAAACTCAAACTGGCGGACGACACGCGTCTTTGCAAGACGGCCGTTGCCGGCGGTGGAGATCCAGAGGAACCAGCTGGTTCCAGTAGCCATGGCAATAAGGGTAAGGAACCCAGGAAGGACAAAGTTCCTGACAAGCACAGGGATGAGTCAAAGACTGGGTCCAACCGCCATAGTGACAAAGGCAAGGACGACCACCGGCAAAAGGATAACACGCGCCATAAGAAGAATGATCCGCCTCGCCGTGAAAGAGATCAAGACAAGGGGAAGGACGCACGGCGTGGGAGCGACCGGCTTAACATGCCACCTCCGCCCGCAGCACGGGCAAGAGACGAAGGAAACAGGGGCAACAGAGATCCGCCTCAAAGGCGATCTCGCTCCCGCTCCCCTCATCGCCAAAGCCGTCAGGAGGAGCCAAGGCGTAGCCAATCCAACAAAGGGCCAGCCAGGGAAAACACTCATATCTCAGACGCCCGCATCGTCTCGATGAGATTAAAGCGGCCAGAGAGGAGTCTTACCTGGGCCCTGTGTGCTTTGGACCGGCGATTCGCAAGGTGCAACTCCCATCCTCGCTAGGCAATGTCAAGAAAATTGTGGACAAGTACAATGGCATTGACAAACCGGACATATGGCTGCCTGATTATATCCACGCCGTTGGTATTAATGACGGTGATTACAACGCAGCTGTACGTTTTCTTCCACTCATGTTGGAGGGAACGGCCCGGTTATGGATCGACACTTTGCCAGAAAAGAGTATCCACAATTGGCAAGACATGCAGAAAACATTCATGCAACACTTCTCATGCACATACAAACGTCCAAAGGCTTACTCAGATCTACTAAAGTGCGCTCAAGTGGAGGGGGAGTCAAGCAGAGCTTTCATAGCTCGATGGACAGAGACAAAGAATGCATGTGAAGACGTTTCTGAGATCCAGGCCATACATGCTTTTATGAACAGCCTGAAGAAAGGCAACATGATGAGATATATGTTAGCCAGCCAAAACATCAAACACCTCGGCGAGCTCTTAGACAGCGCGAACAATTACGCTGCAGCAGAAGACGACGCTCGAGCTGACGACGGCGATCTGCGCATGGACATAGCTGTTAACCCGGAAAAGCGAAACAACAATCAAAGCCGGAAAAAGAAGGAAGCCAACGATGCGCCAGGACCATCAAAGGAGGTAGCCTTTGCCAATAAGAAGGGTGGCCAGAGCGGGGCTAGCAGATGGCAGAAGAAGGCGATGACAGTCAAGGGTCAAGACCCATTAAAATCACCTATGACGACATCAAAGATGAACCTTGTGCCCATCATAGCAAGCTTGGCAAATGCACCCATACCAACAGGCAGTGCCGCCTTAACGATGATATCAAGAAGGATCCACGCTGGCTTCAAGGCAAAGCAGTTCAAGCGCAAGAACCGTAAAGACAAAAAGAGCAGAAGGACAACGAGGAAAGTGCTTCGGAGCCGGAAGATCAGGAGCCAAAGCACAAGAGGAGCAACAAGTTTCCAAGGGTCGAAACAAGCCTTGTTACTTTCCTTGCCACTCCTTCGGCCAAAAAGGAAAAGGCAGCCTGGAGGGAACTCAATGCCACTATGCCAGCGGTTCCCCAGTATCTCAACTGGTCCGAGCACCCATTACATGGGACCGCAACGATCATCCTGATCATATTCCACAGAACCCAGGGAATTACGCGCTCGTTGTAAACCCAATTGTGCAGCAATGCAGGCTTTCTAAGGTGCTTATGGATGGAGGGAGTAGCATCAACATCCTCTATCTTGAAACCTTAAAGCGCATGCGCCTTTCTGAGACACAGCTAAAACATAGCACAGTCAAGTTTCACGGCATAGTGCCAGGCAGGCAGGCCAGTTCTATGGGAACAATCGTCTTAGACGTCACCTTGGTGACGAAACAAACTATAGGACTGAGGAAGTTGCCTTTGAGGTGGTGGAATTCAAAAGTGCGTATCACGCAATCTTTGGCCGCCCAGCCTTTGCCAAATTCATGGCACGCCCGTGTTACATCTACAGCAAGCTCAAAATACCTGGACCAAACGGCGTCATCACGGTCAATGGCGACTTCAAGAAGGCGAAGGAATGCGAAGCAGGAAACGCCGTCTTAGCAGAAGCAGTCATCAGCAAGGAAGAGCTGGAGCAGTACAAGAAAGAAGTTAACACCAATGAAATGCCGGATGGTAAGAAGCCTCCTTGCGCCTCGGATGTCACTTTCAAGGCCAGCTCAAACTCGAAGAAGATCGTGCTGGACAACGCCGATGCAAGCAAGACGACGAACATAGGCGCGGACCTCAGTGACGCATAGGAAGGCGCGCTCGTCAAGTTCCTCCGTGAGCAACGGGATATTTTTGCATGGTCACCATCAGACATGCCAGGAGTACCCCGGGAACTTGCCGAGCACAGCCTTAATGTCGCCAAAGGTGCCAAGCCAGTAAAACAAGGTCTTCGTCGCTTCGGTCCAGAGAAGAAGAAAGCAATAGGAAAAGAGGTAGCTCGGCTTAGTGCCGCTAATTTCATTAGAGAGGTTATCCACACAGATTGGCTAGCAAATCCTGTATTAGTACCTAAGAAGGACGTGAAAGACTTGCGCATGTGCATAGATTTCACCGGCTTAAACAAAGCCTGTCCTAAAGACCCCTTCGCATTGCCGCGAATTGATCAGGTCGTAGATGCTGTATCAGGTTCTGAATTACTATGCTTTTTGGACGCTTACTCTGGCTACCACCAAATTAAGATGAAGGAGTCTGACCAAATTAAGACTTCCTTCATCACACCTTTCGGAACGTTTTGCTACATAACTATGCCTTTCGGGCTTAAAAACGCTGGCTCAACGTACCAACGGTGCATACAACGTTGCCTACACGATCAAATAGGCCGCAATGTTCACGCTTATGTCGATGACATTGCCGTTATGTCGCGAAAACGCGGCGATCTCATCGTTGACCTTCAAGAAACCTTTGATAACTTAAGAAAATATAACATGAAGCTAAATCCGGGAAAATGCTTTTTTGGCGTCCCAGCAGGAAAACTTTTAGGCTTCATTGTTTCAGAAAGAGGTCTTGAGGTTAACCCAGAAAAGATTCGAGCTATCATGGACATCAAAAAGCCTACTTGTCTTAAAGATTCAAAGGCTCACAGGATCTGCAGCAGCTGTAAGCCGATTTATTAGTAGGCTTGGGGATAAAGCTTTACCCCTATACAGGTTGTTGAAGAAAACTAAGACGTTCGTCTGGACTGAAGAGGCAGATGCAGCCTTAGCACAGTTAAAAGACGCCTTAGTTTCAGCACCAATATTAGCGTCTCCTCTACCACAAGAGCCGATGCTACTTTACATGGCGGCTACCAACCTAGTTATTAGTGCAGTGGTTGTTGTTGAACGAAAGGAAGAGGAAAGGAGCTACCGGAACAAAGGCCGGTATATTATATCAGCGAAGTCTTCTCCGAATCCAAACAACGATACCCTCACTATCAGAAGCTGGCTTATGGAGTTTTCTTCGCAGCCAGAAAATTACGCCATTATTTCCAAGAGCACCCAATCACGGTAGTCAGTAAGGCGCCATTGGGTGACATTATAAACAACACTGATGCCACTGGACGTGTGGCTAAGTGGGGAATTGAATTGGCAGCCTTCGATATCCAGTACAAGCCACGTACAGCCATCAAATCCCAGTCTTTAGCTGATTTCATCGCAGACTGGACGGAAGCAATGGATGAACTTCCCCTCCCTGACGAAGAATATTGGGTTATGCACTTTGACGGCTCCAAAATGTTGCAGGGATCGGGAGCTGGCGTGGTACTGAAGAACCCTAAAGGAGACAAGATGTGCTATGTCTTGCAGATACACTTCAATGCCACTAATAATGTTGCAGAATACGAGGCTCTGTTGCATGGATTGCACGTCGCAAAGGATTTGGGCATTAGCCGTCTTTTGTGCTATGGCGATTCAGACCTCGTTGTTCAACAGTTAGAAGGGGCATGGGACGCGAAGAGCCCTACAATGGCTGAATACCGACGCACGGTAGACGAGTTTGGTCGGTGTTTTATCGGCTTAGAAGTCAAGCATATCAAAAGGGAGGAAAATGAAGCAGCGGACGCCTTAGCCAGAATGGGCTCGAAAAGATCGAAGGTGCCCTCCGATATATTTTTGGAGCACCTACGTGCCGTCTATTAAAGGCGGAGATGAGGATGACCCCATGGCTTCGCAGTCTGTTTCCGTCATGCTGGTAACCAGATTGGACACAGCCCTACATAAATTTCCTCCTTAACAAGGAAGAGCCAGAGGATGAAGTCTTAAGGCGGCAAGTTGTGCGCAGAGCTAAGGCATACACAATAATAAATGGAGAGCTATACAAGCGGAGTACCACAGGTGTATATCAACGATGCGTTTCGCCGGAAGAAGGACAGGAGATACTAGAAGAGATCCATGGTGGATGTTGTGGTCATCATGCCTCTGCCCGAGCAATTGTCGCCAAAGCTTTTAGACATGGATTCTACTGGCTCACAGCAAAGCAAGACGCAGAAGAACTCGTCAAGAAATGCGTTGGATGCCAAAAGTATGCAAGACAGCCAAAGATGCCAGCCCAGGAGTTGCGCACCATTCCAATCACGTGGCCATTTGCGGTCTGGGGACTGGACATGGTAGGTCCATTCAGGACTGCGCGAGGCGGCGTCAAACATCTCTTAGTTGCGGTGGATAAATACACCAAGTGGGTTGAAGCTAAGCCCATAAAAAAGCTTGATGGGGCAACAGCCAAGAAGTTCGTCATTGAGGTTATAACGAGATTTGGCGTCCCCACAGTATCATTACGGACAATGGGACAAACTTCGCCGTAGGAGAACTGGCAAAGTACTGTGGTGAAGTTGGTATTCGTTGGACTTAGCATCTGTGGCTCATCAATCGAATGGCCAAGTTGAGCGAACCAACAGTATAATTCTACAGGGAATAAAGCCAAGATTAGAGGTGCCTTTGCATAGAGCAGCTGGAGCATGGGTAGAAGAATTACCTGCTGTCTTATGGAGCATACGCACAACTCCAAGCAGCGCAACAGGCTATACCCCTTTCTTTCTCATATATGGCGCTGAAGCGGTACTCCCAACAGATGTCCTGCACGACACACCTCGTGTAACAGCCTACGTCGAAGCAGACGCAGAAGAAGCCCGACAGGACGGCTTAGACCTTCTCGAAGAAGAGCGTGAGATAGCGCTTCAGCGCTCCGCCATTTATCAGCAGAACATGCGGCGTTACCACAGTCGCAAGGTAAGACGGAGATCGTTTCGGAAGGCGATTTGGTGCTTCGCCTTGTTCAGCAAAAGGAGCACAAACTATCTCCCATATGGGAAGGACCCTTCGTTATCAGCAAAGCGCTTAAGAACGGGGCATATTATCTTGTGGACCTCCGTGATATCAAGAAGAAAAAAAAGAGGCCGCAAAAGGAAAAGGAACGAAGAAGCAGTGCTCAAGAGACGAAACGTCCTTGGAACATTGAGCAGCTACGTCCTTTTTACACTTAGCAATTCTATTGTAATCACACCATATATGATTATGAAATAAAAGTCTTTGGTTCCCTCAATTATTTTTATGCATGAGTTCTCGCCGTCTTTTATTTCCATTTGATCATATATTTCGATAAAAATATCAATGTTAACCCGAATTGGCTCCGTGCTTGTGGTTACTCACATGATGCTTTTGCCTTAAGGCCTTACAAAAATTAAAATTGCATCCGTCTAAGAGTATTTATCTGATCGCGTATATGCTGGCTTGTCTTAGTAGATGCTTTACGCACCAAAAGCCGGCGCCGTTTCTGTGTTTAAACAGTTTGGTTACTAACCCTGTTGCCAGCGAAGTGTTCCGTGCCTTAGGTTCTGCCAGCATACGAAAAGGCTAAAGCATATAAGCCAGAAAACTTAAAGACGGATAAGGAGCATAGTTTGCAAGCCTTTAAAAATAAGTGCATGCGTCGCAAAACAAACATGTTCAACAGATAAAAGGCTCCTGCCATTACAAAACATAATTAACAAGTCTTTTGTGCCATTTTCATGACACGCTTAATGCAAAGTTTTTCCTGCATCTTATGCAGGGGACTGAGGAGGCGAAGACGCAGGGGACTTGGATGGATCCAGCGTAGCTTCAGACTCGCCTTCTTCTTCTTCTTCATTTCCGTCTTCTGACTCATCGCCATTGCCAGTTGTGGGTGGCTTCGGCTTCGTCATCAGACACGTCGTCAGGACGGGGAGGCACAGGCTCTTGGAGAAGAAGATAGACAAGTCTACCATCTCAGCAACGGCTGAGGCAAAGCCAGAGACAGAGGCATAGACCTTTTCTTTGACGAGCTCGTTGCCGTCTCTGTCCTTGGCTGGGAAACACTTGATAACGCGCCACATGTTGACCTCGGGGTAGTGGCCGCGAACAAGTCCTAGAGCAAGTTTTGCTCCGCCTCTAGCTGCTGAGCGAAGACGCTCCACCACCTCTGGGACGCAGTTCTGAAGAAGTGGCAGCAGTTGCTGGTGTTTGTCACTTGGGGCAGCTGTTTTGGGAAGATGTTGGCGACAACGTCTCTTCCCGCAGTGTACAGCCCTGACACAATTTCGCCACACTCCAAGATAAGCTCCAGACGCGTCTCAGAGGTAAGCCTTTCCCCAAACCCAGCTGGAACTGTGGAGGGGGGAACGGAATAAGTTAAGGCGTAATGAACTGTTGAAATAAAGGCGAGAAGTGAAAGAAAGGAGAGAAGCTTACTTAGCAGTTTCTCGTCAATGGCGGTGCTCTCGTCAGCTCGGCGTTCAAGTCGACCTTGTAAGCTCTGGATTAAGAGCCCATCCTTTTCAGCCTGTCGCTGCAGTCAGAAGTTCTTTCTTCAGTTTGTCTTGCTCTGCAGTGGCGCTGTCTTGGATGGCTTTAAGATTGGCCTCGGCCGTCTTTCGGTTCTCCTCCAGCTGCTTAAACAAGGCGGCATTTTCCCGCCTCACAACTTCTATATCGCCAGTCTCGCTGACGATCTTTTCGCTTTCGCCACAACAGCTGTGCAAACGCACATTGCATGTGTTGAGCATGTTATGCCTTCAACGAATTAAACTCACAGGCATGTGAAAGAACACCATTTACCTTCGTTCGCCTTATTTTCGGCGACGGCTTTCTTGAGCACCTGCCTTTGGCTGCTCAGTGAGTACCATAGATCGCATGTAAGCTGCTCGCTGCTCTGCTAGGGCAAGGGCAGTAGTCAGTAACAAAGGTAAAGATAATAAATATAGCTACAAGGTGCTTGGGGACTGGGAGTCTTTATCCACATGAAAGAAAGGCCATTACGTCGGCTTAGTCAAAGCTCAACGTAACGCCCGGGGACTAGGGTATGTACATAAAGACGGAATATTTACCTGCATCATGGCCTTCAAGGCTTTGTAGCAGATTATCTGGCAAAAGGGCGAGCTGAAAAGAAAAGTGGTGTTAGTAAGGCAAACATCATGGAAGTATAGTAACACAAAGAGTGACGGTAAATGCCTTACCGTGGGAGCCGGGTTAGCGGTTGTGTACATTGGACGCTGCTCTGCGAGCTGGATCCTTTCCTTGGCAATCCTCTTGAAGCGATACATAAGGGCATCGTGCGTGAGGATCCGTCTTCTGGTCCGTGTTGTAGTGGCATAAGAGGCCCTTGCGATACTTCAAAGGCTGGATTCGCCTTGACAACCAACAAGATGGTGTCTGTGCCCGTGAGTTTGGGCACAACAGTCTTTGTCAAGTATTCAATTCGCCTTTGCATGCGACGGAGGTTGTCAGGGAGGACCTTCATTGGTTTCTCGCCCCAAGAAAGGCGGGGCTCCGCAGGTAAAGGAGAAAAGCGAGGAAGTCCTATATCTTTGCCTGCGGGCGCCATGTCTTTGCAGTAGAAAAAGGAGCTGTTCCAGCCTTTAATAGAGTCTATTTTTGGCGCCTTAGGATACCAGTCTCTACCTCTACGAAGGTTGACGCTAACTGTTCCTAAGGAAAGCAATTCTTCCTTCTCTGTTTGGCGTTTGCAAGTAAAGCAATACTTGAAGAAGTCTAAGCTAGGTTCTATGCCTTAATATCCTTCGAATAAGGCCATAAAACCAGCTATGTACAAGATGCTATTGGGGCCTACGCTATGAGGCTGAAGGCCATAGTAATCTAGGACGGATTGGAAGAAAGGATGCGGTGGTAGAGACAAACCGCGGAGGAGATGTGAGACGAGGAGCACTCGTTCATCGCCAGCGGGATCTGGAGTGGGGTGGCCGTACGCCGACCGCCAGTGGCAGTTCTCCTTTGATGGAGAATGCCCTCCTTTTGCAACTTCATGAGGTCTGCTTCGGTGAAGGTGGAGGCAGCCCAGTTGTGGGACGATGCCTCCTCTCCCTCCTCCTCTGCCTCCGCCGCGTCACCCTCGTAGGAGGGCTGGGCGTTTTTTCTCCGCTTTGGCGGAGATGGTCGCGGGGCTTGTTGTTGTTGCCGCGCGAGAAGTGGATGCATCCACGGCGCCCGAGCCCCTCGTGTCCAAATCTTGTCCCGCCGTCGCCGACGACGCCGCCGCCGCTGCTGCTTCCGCGGTTGCATCGGAGCTTTCCATGGATGGGTGTGCAAGTGGTGGTGGTGGAGTTCGCCAGAGTTTGGATGGGTGCGGGCGCGAGGAGGAAATGAACAGGGAAATGGATCGATGGAGAAAATGCGTTCCCTTATATGGGGGGTGCGCCACGATTATGCGGTGGGACAATGCCCGCGCGATTTTTGCCACGCGTCCTGTGGAGGTTATGCCGAACAGGTATACCTACCACGGTGGATAAAACCGGCCCACCAAGGAGGCCCATCAGATAAAGCCGGAGGGCTTAATGGAGAAGGCCTCATGGGCTTAGGCGCAAGGATAAGCCTGGGCCGGCTTAGTGAAGTCCAAGACGAAGGCCAGGCTGCGTTCGCCTTAGGGAGCAAGTTAGGGTTTCTTACCGTGTTAGTCTAGGACTCATGATCTAGGTCGGTTAAGGCTTTCCTTGTAGGGGAAGGCTTGGCGCCTTTATAAGCCAGCCTTCCAGCAGCCTTAGGGCACGCATACAACCTCATTGTAACCTGTACACATATTTGCCTTGAGTGAATTATAGCAGCACGTAGGATCTCGCCACCGTCGTGAGATCCGAAGCTGGGTAAAATCGTGTGTGCAATCCCGTCACTGGAACCCTCCGTTCTTCCCCACCTCCTCTACGGTACGTATGAATCCATATAGTAGTTCCGCGTTACCAATACCTCGACAGTTGGCGCCCACCGTGGGGCCCAAGGCGTCGGGAGTTTTGTTTCAGGCGGGAGCATTGGGCGAGATCGGCAAGACTATGGCGGTTGGTCGCGCCCGCATCATCAACAACTTTGGGTGCATCGAAGACGACGGATCCTACGTCCCAGCAAACGACGCACTGTATCAAGCTTCGTCGTCCCCTTCGGCACCATCAACATCTTCATGGGTTTTACGGCTGAGGCGTATGGATTCCCCAGGGGATCCGCCGCCTTTTGGCCCACCCACCACCCCATCGATTATGCAATCGAGCAACAACACAGATCGGATCAGGCCTTTGTCTATCGCGATCTGAGTGACTCTGATACCCAAAGCGATTCTGACTCCAGCTCTTATGAGCTTATGGAGCCCGCCTCTCGCTTTGTCGGTGTCATTGACGCATCTGGCCCTAAGCCGGCCGAATCTGACCCTGAGTCAATATTACCTGCCTTACAGACAGGAGCAGACTCAGAAGCCGGATCTGATGGCACCGCTCCAATGGCGGAAGATTCAGATCTCGATGAATAAGGAGGAAGACTTTGCAGCACAGGTTGCCGCGCGAGGCTATGGCTCATCCGATCCAAACGAAGTCTTAATGACTTTCCCGGCACAGAAGCTGTGGAGGATGGCGGCCGCGGCTAAGCCAGACGAGCTGAAGTTTCCTCTAGCATCAAACACATTGGTGACAAGGCGGAAAAGCCAGAGGATATTGGACCCAAAGGGCCTCCCCGGCTACGCCTATTGAAGAAGACCTGGAACGGTCAAAGGAGGAACACATGCGCGCATTGGAGCTTCTCAAAACACCTTTGGGACCAAATCCAACCGCGGTGAACTTGAGGAAAGACGGAAAGCGCTCCTGGCTGAGACTGAAGTCAACATCAAGTATAAGTTGTCCCTCCTGAACAAGGAAAAAGAGTTAATCCTAGTTGGAAAGGCTCTAGAAGAGGAAGAGTACAGCGTGAGCGCGATGTTGAGAAATTCCGCAAAATACGAAGTATACGTGACCCTCTTCTGCATCGGGATCTGCAGGGAAACTTCGAGAAGCCTTCTGCCCAAAAGTCTTTAAAGCCTTGGCAGAAATACTCTTTCAAGTTAACCCTGATGGAGTCATATTCTTCTCCACCCCGGCCAAAAATAGAGGCGGCCAGGGAAATCATGGGAGACGAAACAGTCCCAATTGAAGAGCGCCACCATTATTCTAAATGCTCATCGAAAAGGCGGTAGAGCAGCAGGCTAAGGCGGACTCAAACTCAAAACTGGCGGACGACACGCGTCTTTGCAAGACGGCCGTTGCCGGCGGTGGAGATCCAGAGGAACCAGCTGGTTCCAGTAGCCATGGCAATAAGGGTAAGGAACCCAGGAAGGACAAAGTTCCTGACAAGCACAGGGATGAGTCAAAGACTGGGTCCAACCGCCATAGTGACAAAGGCAAGGACGACCACCGGCAAAAGGATAACACACGCCATAAGAAGAATGATCCGCCTCGCCGTGAAAGAGATCAAGACAAGGGGAAGGACGCACGGCGTGGGAGTGACCGGCTTAACATGCCACCTCCGCCCGCAGCACGGGCAAGAGACGAAGGAAACAGGGGCAACAGAGATCCGCCTCAAAGGCGATCTCGCTCCCGCTCCCCTCATCGCCAAAGCCGTCAGGAGGAGCCAAGGCGTAGCCAATCCAACAAAGGGCCAGCCAGGGAAAACACTCATATCTCAGACGCCCGCATCCGTCTCGATGAGATTAAAGCGGCCAAAGAGGAGTCTTACCTGGGCCCTGTGTGCTTTGGACCGGCGATTCGCAAGGTGCAACTCCCATCCTCGCTAGGCAATGTCAAGAAAATTGTGACAAGTACAATGGCATTGACAAACCGGACATATGGCTGCCTGATTACATCCACGCCGTTGGTATTAATGACGGTGATTACAACGCAGCTGTACGTTTTCTTCCACTCATGTTGGAGGGAACGGCCCGGTTATGGATCGACACTTTGCCAGAAAAGAGTATCCACAATTGGCAAGACATGCAGAAAACATTCATGCAACACTTCTCATGCACATACAAACGTCCAAAGGCTTACTCAGATCTACTAAAGTGCGCTCAAGTGGAGGGGGAGTCAAGCAGAGCTTTCATAGCTCGATGGACAGAGACAAAGAATGCATGTGAAGACGTTTCTGAGATCCAGGCCATACATGCTTTTATGAACAGCCTGAAGAAAGGCAACATGATGAGATATATGTTAGCCAGCCAAAACATCAAACACCTCGGCGAGCTCTTAGACAGCGCGAACAATTACGCTGCAGCAGAAGACGACGCTCGAGCTGACGACGGCGATCTGCGCATGGACATAGCTGTTAACCCGGAAAAGCGAAACAACAATCAAAGCCGGAAAAAGAAGGAAGCCAACGATGCGCCAGGACCATCAAAGGAGGTAGCCTTTGCCAATAAGAAGGGTGGCCAGAGCGGGGCTAGCAGATGGCAGAAGAAAGGCGATGACAGTCAAGGGTCAAGACCCATTAAAATCACCTATGACGACATCAAAGATGAACCTTGTGCCCATCATAGCAAGCTTGGCAAATGCACCCATACCAACAGGCAGTGCCGCCTTAACGATGATATCAAGAAGGATCCGACGCTGGCTTCAAGGCAAAGCAGTTCAAGCGCAAGAACCGTAAAGACAAAAAGAGCAGAAGGACAACGAGGAAAGTGCTTCGGAGCCGGAAGATCAGGAGCCAAAGCACAAGAGGAGCAACAAGTTTCCAAGGGTCGAAACAAGCCTTGTTACTTTCCTTGCCACTCCTTCGGCCAAAAAGGAAAAGGCAGCCTGGAGGGAACTCAATGCCACTATGCCAGCGGTTCCCCAGTATCTCAACTGGTCCGAGCACCCATTACATGGGACCGCAACGATCATCCTGATCATATTCCACAGAACCCAGGGAATTACGCGCTCGTTGTAAACCCAATTGTGCAGCAATGCAGGCTTTCTAAGGTGCTTATGGATGGAGGGAGTAGCATCAACATCCTCTATCTTGAAACCTTAAAGCGCATGCGCCTTTCTGAGACACAGCTAAAACATAGCACAGTCAAGTTTCACGGCATAGTGCCAGGCAGGCAGGCCAGTTCTATGGGAACAATCGTCTTAGACGTCACCTTCGGTGACGAAACAAACTATAGGACTGAGGAAGTTGCCTTTGAGGTGGTGGAATTCAAAAGTGCGTATCACGCAATCTTTGGCCGCCCAGCCTTTGCCAAATTCATGGCACGCCCGTGTTACATCTACAGCAAGCTCAAAATACCTGGACCAAACGGCGTCATCACGGTCAATGGCGACTTCAAGAAGGCGAAGGAATGCGAAGCAGGAAACGCCGTCTTAGCAGAAGCAGTCATCAGCAAGGAAGAGCTGGAGCAGTACAAGAAAGAAGTTAACACCAATGAAATGCCGGATGGTAAGAAGCCTCCTTGCGCCTCGGATGTCACTTTCAAGGCCAGCTCAAACTCGAAGAAGATCGTGCTGGACAACGCCGATGCAAGCAAGACGACGAACATAGGCGGACCTCAGTGACGCATAGGAAGGCGCGCTCGTCAAGTTCCTCCGTGAGCAACGGGATATTTTTGCATGGTCACCATCAGACATGCCAGGAGTACCCCGGGAACTTGCCGAGCACAGCCTTAATGTCGCCAAAGGTGCCAAGCCAGTAAAACAAGGTCTTCGTCGCTTCGGTCCAGAGAAGAAGAAAGCAATAGGAAAAGAGGTAGCTCGGCTTAGTGCCGCTAATTTCATTAGAGAGGTTATCCACACAGATTGGCTAGCAAATCCTGTATTAGTACCTAAGAAGGACGTGAAAGACTTGCGCATGTGCATAGATTTCACCGGCTTAAACAAAGCCTGTCCTAAAGACCCCTTCGCATTGCCGCGAATTGATCAGGTCGTAGATGCTGTATCAGGTTCTGAATTACTATGCTTTTTGGACGCTTACTCTGGCTACCACCAAATTAAGATGAAGGAGTCTGACCAAATTAAGACTTCCTTCATCACACCTTTCGGAACGTTTTGCTACATAACTATGCCTTTCGGGCTTAAAAACGCTGGCTCAACGTACCAACGGTGCATACAACGTTGCCTACACGATCAAATAGGCCGCAATGTTCACGCTTATGTCGATGACATTGCCGTTATGTCGCGAAAACGCGGCGATCTCATCGTTGACCTTCAAGAAACCTTTGATAACTTGAGAAAATATAACATGAAGCTAAATCCGGGAAAATGCTTTTTTGGCGTCCCAGCAGGAAAACTTTTAGGCTTCATTGTTTCAGAAAGAGGTCTTGAGGTTAACCCAGAAAAGATTCGAGCTATCATGGACATCAAAAAGCCTACTTGTCTTAAAGATGTCAAAGGCTCACAGGATCTGCAGCAGCTGTAAGCCGATTTATTAGTAGGCTTGGGGATAAAGCTTTACCCCTATACAGGTTGTTGAAGAAAACTAAGACGTTCGTCTGGACTGAAGAGGCAGATGCAGCCTTAGCACAGTTAAAAGACGCCTTAGTTTCAGCACCAATATTAGCGTCTCCTCTACCACAAGAGCCGATGCTACTTTACATGGCGGCTACCAACCTAGTTATTAGTGCAGTGGTTGTTGTTGAACGAAAGGAAGAAGGAAAGGAGCTACCGGAACAAAGGCCGGTATATTATATCAGCGAAGTCTTCTCCGAATCCAAACAACGATACCCTCACTATCAGAAGCTGGCTTATGGAGTTTTCTTCGCAGCCAGAAAATTACGCCATTATTTCCAAGAGCACCCAATCACGGTAGTCAGTAAGGCGCCATTGGGTGACATTATAAACAACACTGATGCCACTGGACGTGTGGCTAAGTGGGGAATTGAATTGGCAGCCTTCGATATCCAGTACAAGCCACGTACAGCCATCAAATCCCAGTCTTAGCTGATTTCATCGCAGACTGGACGAAGCAATGGATGAACTTCCCCTCCCTGACGAAGAATATTGGGTTATGCACTTTGACGGCTCCAAAATGTTGCAGGGATCGGGAGCTGGCGTGGTACTGAAGAACCCTAAAGGAGACAAGATGTGCTATGTCTTGCAGATACACTTCAATGCCACTAATAATGTTGCAGAATACGAGGCTCTGTTGCATGGATTGCACGTCGCAAAGGATTTGGGCATTAGCCGTCTTTTGTGCTATGGCGATTCAGACCTCGTTGTTCAACAGTTAGAAGGGGCATGGGACGCGAAGAGCCCTACAATGGCTGAATACCGACGCACGGTAGACGAGTTTGGTCGGTGTTTTATCGGCTTAGAAGTCAAGCATATCAAAAGGGAGGAAAATGAAGCAGCGGACGCCTTAGCCAGAATGGGCTCGAAAAGATCGAAGGTGCCCTCCGATATATTTTTGGAGCACCTGTACGTGCCGTCTATTAAAGGCGGAGATGAGGATGACCCCATGGCTTCGCAGTCTGTTTCCGTCATGCTGGTAACCAGATTGGACACAGCCCTACATAAATTTCCTCCTTAACAAGGAAGAGCCAGAGGATGAAGTCTTAAGGCGGCAAGTTGTGCGCAGAGCTAAGGCATACACAATAATAAATGGAGAGCTATACAAGCGGAGTACCACAGGTGTATATCAACGATGCGTTTCGCCGGAAGAAGGACAGGAGATACTAGAAGAGATCCATGGTGGATGTTGCGGTCATCATGCCTCTGCCCGAGCAATTGTCGCCAAAGCTTTTAGACATGGATTCTACTGGCTCACAGCAAAGCAAGACGCAGAAGAACTCGTCAAGAAATGCGTTGGATGCCAAAAGTATGCAAGACAGCCAAAGATGCCAGCCCAGGAGTTGCGCACCATTCCAATCACGTGGCCATTTGCGGTCTGGGGACTGGACATGGTAGGTCCATTCAGGACTGCGCGAGGCGGCGTCAAACATCTCTTAGTTGCGGTGGATAAATACACCAAGTGGGTTGAAGCTAAGCCCATAAAAAAGCTTGATGGGGCAACAGCCAAGAAGTTCGTCATTGAGGTTATAACGAGATTTGGCGTCCCCACAGTATCATTACGGACAATGGGACAAACTTCGCCGTAGGAGAATGGCAAAGTACTGTGGTGAAGTTGGTATTCGTTGGACTTAGCATCTGTGGCTCATCCACAATCGAATGGCCAAGTTGAGCGAACCAACAGTATAATTCTACAGGGAATAAAGCCAAGATTAGAGGTGCCTTTGCATAGAGCAGCTGGAGCATGGGTAGAAGAATTACCTGCTGTCTTATGGAGCATACGCACAACTCCAAGCAGTGCAACAGGCTATACCCCTTTCTTTCTCATATATGGCGCTGAAGCGGTACTCCCAACAGATGTCCTGCACGACACACCTCGTGTAACAGCCTACGTCGAAGCAGACGCAGAAGAAGCCCGACAGGACGGCTTAGACCTTCTCGAAGAAGAGCGTGAGATAGCGCTTCAGCGCTCCGCCATTTATCAGCAGAACATGCGGCGTTACCACAGTCGCAAGGTAAGACGGAGATCGTTTCGGAAGGCGATTTGGTGCTTCGCCTTGTTCAGCAAAAGGAGCACAAACTATCTCCCATATGGGAAGGACCCTTCGTTATCAGCAAAGCGCTTAAGAACGGGGCATATTATCTTGTGGACCTCCGTGATATCAGAAGAAAAAAGAAAAGAGGCCGCAAAAGGAAAAGGAACGAAGAAGCAGTGCTCAAGAGACGAAACGTCCTTGGAACATTGAGCAGCTACGTCCTTTTTACACTTAGCAATTCTATTGTAATCACACCATATATGATTATGAAATAAAAGTCTTTGGTTCCCTCAATTATTTTTATGCATGAGTTCTCGCCGTCTTTTATTTCCATTTGATCATATATTTCGATAAAAATATCAATGTTAACCCGAATTGGCTCCGTGCTTGTGGTTACTCACATGATGCTTTTGCCTTAAGGCCTTACAAAAATTAAAATTGCATCCGTCTAAGAGTATTTATCTGATCGCGTATATGCTGGCTTGTCTTAGTAGATGCTTTACGCACCAAAAGCCGGCGCCGTTTCTGTGTTTAAACAGTTTGGTTACTAACCCTGTTGCCAGCGAAGTGTTCCGTGCCTTAGGTTCTGCCAGCATACGAAAAGGCTAAAGCATATAAGCCAGAAAACTTAAAGACGGATAAGGAGCATAGTTTGCAAGCCTTTTAAAAATAAGTGCATGCGTCGCAAAACAAACATGTTCAACAGATAAAAGGCTCCTGCCATTACAAAACATAACTTAACAAGTCTTTTGTGCCATTTTCATGACACGCTTAATGCAAAGTTTTTCCTGCATCTTATGCAGGGGACTGGAGGCATCCAGGGCTTCAGACTCGCCTTCTTCTTCTTCTTCATTTCCGTCTTCTGACTCATCGCCATTGCCAGTGTGGGTGGCTTCGGCTTCGTCATCAGACACGTCGTCAGGACGGAGGCACAGGCTTCTTGGAGAAGAAGATAGACAAGTCTACCATCTCAGCAACGGCTGAGGCAAAGCCAGAGACAGAGGCATAGACCTTTTCTTTGATGAGCTCGTTGCCGTCTCTGTCCTTGGCTGGGAAACACTTGATAACGCGCCACATGTTGACTCGGGGTAGTGGCCGCGAACAAGTCCTAGAGCAAGTTTTGCTCCGCCTCTAGCTGCTGAGCGAAGACGCTCCACCACCTCTGGGACGCAGTTCTGAAGAAGTGGCAGCAAGTTGCTGGTGTTTGTCACTTGGGGCAGCTGTTTTGGGAAGATGTTGGCGACAACGTCTCTTCCCGCAGCATACAGCCCTGACACAATTTCGCCACACTCCAAGATAAGCTCCAGACGCGTCTCAGAGGTAAGCCTTTCCCCAAACCCAGCTGGAACTGTGGAAAGGAGGAACGGAAAAAAGTTAAGGCGTAATGAAGTGTTGGAATAAAGGAGAAGTGACAAAAAGGCGAGAAGTAAAGAAGAGAGGCTTACTTAGCAGTTTCTCGTCAATGGCGGCGCTCTCATCAGCTTGGCGTTCAAGACGACCTTGTAAGCTCTGGATTAGGAGCCCATCCTTTTCAGCCTGTCGCTGCAGTTTCAGAAGTTCTGCCTTCAGTTTGTCTTGCTCTGCAGCGGCGCTGTCTTGGACGGCTTTAAGATTGGCCTCGGCCGTCTTTCGGTTCTCCTCCAGTTGCTTAAACAAGGCGGCATTTTCCCGCCTCACAACTTCTATATCGCCAGTCTCGCTGACGATCTGTTTCGCCTTCGCCACAACAGCTGTGCAAAAACACATTGCATGTGTTGAGCATCTTATGCCTTAAAGAATTAAACTCACAACGCATGTGAAAGAACATTTACCTTCGTTCGCCTTATTTTGGCGACGGCTTGCTTGAGCACTTGCCTTTGGTTACTCAGTGAGTACCATAGATCGCATGTAAGTTGCTCGCTGCTCTGCTAAGGCAAGGGCAGTAGTAAGTAACAAAGGTAAAGACAATAAAGTATAGCTACAAGGGCTTGGGGACTGAGTCTTTATCAACATGAAAGAAAGGCCATTACGTCGGCTTAGTCAAAGCTCAACGTAATGCCCGGGGACTAGTATGTACATAAAGACGGAATATTTACCTGCATCATGGCCTTCAAGGCTTTGTAGCTCTTCTTCATTGTGACGTACAGTCGTCACAATTGTCTTCCAGATTCAAATGGTCAATGTCTGACCAACTGGCCTTAGCTTCGGAGGCGGCTCGTTGCGCTCCTTCTCATCGGCAAGCATGGCGGCGATGTTGGGTAAGATGTACCCCTCGTCGTCAAAAAGCTCTTGCTTCACCATGTTGCGGATAGCCTCCCGAGTAATGGGCTCGTTTGGCTCTTCTGACTGAATCACTGCCGCCTTCCCAGCAGCAGCAGCCCTACTTTTCAGTTTCCGTCTTATCAGGTAAGACGGCCGGTCTAGATCTATATGTTGATCTTCAGATGGGCCTGGGCTGTCTCTTGCTGAACGGAGGGGTGGGGGGAGCAACAGCCGGAGAAGGCTCAGCCTTCTTTTGCTTGGAAGAAAGTACTTTCTTCCTCTTGAGAGGCGCAGTTGGCTTGATCCTGCGAATCATATACAAAATGAGATAACATTCATAGACACTGTTCGCCTTACTACAGAAATTGAGATTCGGCTTACTTCTGCACTGGAGCGTTGAAGGCCGCATCTTCATCGTCCTCAATGTCGAGAACTTCGGCATTAGCAGGAATGGCTTTCTCACGTTTCCGCCTTTCTGCTGCTGAAGTTGCTGCAGAAGCTCCTGAAGCCTTTCGTTTCCGAGTCTTTGGGGGCTCGGGTGCCGCTTCAGGCACGTGAAACAAAGGAGCCAGCAGATTATCTGGCAAAAGGCGAGCTGAGACAAAAGTTGTCTTAGTAAGACAAACATCGTGAAAATATAAAAACATAGTGACGGTAAATGCCTTACCGGGGGAGCCGGGTTGGCGGCTGTGTACATAGGACGCTGCTCTGCAAGCTGAATCCTTTCCTTAGCAATCCTCTTAAAGCGATACATGAGGACGTCGTGTGTGAGGTCGCTCTCACTAACACGGAGAGGATCCGTCTTCTGATCCGTGTAGTGGCATAAGAGGCCCTTGCGAGCCTTCAAAGGCTGGATTCGCCTTGACAACCAACATAAGATGGTGTCTGCGCCCGTGAGTTTGGGCACAACAGTCTTTGTCAGGTACTCAATCCGCCTTTGCATGTGACGGAGGTTGTCAGGAAGGACTTTTAGTGGTTTGTCGCCCCAAGAAAGGCGGGGCTCCACAGGCAAAGGAGAAAAGCGAGGAAGTCCTATGTCTTTGCCTTCGGGTGCAATGTCTTTGCAGTAGAAGAAGGAACTGTTCCAGCCTTTAATAGAGTCTATTTTTGGCGCCTTAGGATACCAGTCTCTACCTCTACGAAGGTTGATGCTAACTGTTCCTAAGGAAAGCAGTTCTTCCTTCTCTGTTTGGCGTTTGCAAGTAAAGCAGTACTTGAAGAATTCCAAGCTAGGTTCTATGCCTAAATATACTTCGAATAAGGCCATAAAACCAGCTATGTACAAGATGCTATTGGGCCTACGCTATGAGGCTGAAGACCATAGTAATCTAAGACAGACTGGAAGAAAGGATGCGGTGGCAGAGACAAACCGCGGAGGAGATGTGAGACGAGGAGCACTCGTTCATCGCCGGCGGGATCTGGAGCGGGGTGGCCGTACGCCGACCGCCAGTGGCAGTCCTCCTTTAATGGGAGAATGCCCTCTTTCTGTAGTTGCATAAGGTCTGCCTCGGTGATGTTGGAGGCTGCCCAATTGCGGGATGATGCTTCTTCTCCCTCCTCCTCTGCCTCCGCCGCGTCGCCCTCGTCGGAGGGCTGGGCGATCTTCTCTGCTTCGGTAGAGATGGCCGCGGAGCTTGTTGCCGTTGCCGTGCGAGAAGCGGATGCATCCGCGGCGCCCGAATCCCTCGTGGCCAGATCTTGCCCCGCCGTTGCCGACGGCATCGTCGCCGCTGCCGCCCCCGCGGTCGCATTGGAGCTCTCCATGAGTGGGTGCGTAGGTGGTGGGGGTGGGGCTCGCCGGAGTTTAGATGGGGACGGGCGTGAGAAGGAAGATGAACAGGGAAATGGATCGATGGAAAAGATGCATTCCCTTATATGGGGGATTGCGCCGCGATTAGTGCGGTGGCACAACGTCCGCGCGATTTCCGCCACGCGTCCCGCAACGGTCAGATAGTGGGCATCTTCTCCCACACGCCTCGGAGATCGTGTGCGAAAAAATAGCAGTTATGGCGTCACAACGTCTCTTTGCTTATCCAAACTGTCGTGGACTGGATTTGACTGCGGTGATGTCATGACAAGACTCGACGCTAACAGAATCTTTCTGCCAGATTGTTCAAAGTGCAGGAGAGTTCGGCTTAATCCTTAAGGCAGACTTAATGTCTCATTTTGGAATGCTCCAAGCTCTTCTGTCCGCCTTTCGCTAAGGCGAAAGCCCGTATTTCACAAAGACAGCAAACGAAGAACTTAAACCTTTCCGGGGACTACTGTGGAGGTTATGCCGAACAGGTATACCTACCACGGTGGATAAAACCCGGCCCACCAAGGAGGCCCATCAGATAAAGCCGGAGGGCTTAATGGAGAAGGCCTCATGGGCTTAGTCGCAAGGATAAGGCTTTCCTTGCAGGGGAAGGCTTGGCGCCTTTATAAGCCAGCCTTCCAGCAGCCTTAGGGCACGCATACAACCTCATTGTAACCTGTACACATATTTGCCTTGAGTGAATTATAGCATCACATAGGATCTCGCCACCGTCGTGAGATCCAAAGCTGGGTAAAATCGCGTGTGCAATCCCGTCACTGGAACCCTCCACGTTCTTCCCCACCTCCTCTACGGTACGTATGAATCCATATAGTAGTTCCGCATTACCAATACCTCGACACGTCCCACAACGGTCAGATAGTGGGTATCTTCTCCTTGACGCCTCGGAGATCGTGTGCGGAAAAATAGCAGTGATGGCGTCACAGCGTCTCTTTGCTTATCCAAACTGTCGTGGACTGGCTTTGACTACGATGCCGTCATGACAAGACTCGACGCTGACAGAATCTTTCTGCCAGATTGTTCAAAGTACAGGAGAGTTCGGCTTAATCCTTAAGGCAGACTGAACGTCTCATCTTGTAATGCTCCAAGCTCTTCTGTCCGCCTTTCGAGTAAAGGCGAAAGCCCGTGTCTTCCAAAGACGGAAAACGAAGAACTTAAACCTTTCCGGGGACTACTGTGGAGGTTATGCCGAACGGGTATGCCTGCCACGGTGGATAAAACCTAGCCCACCAAGGAGGCCCATTAGATAAAGCCGGAGGGCTTAATGGAGAAGGCCTCATGGGTTTGGGCGCAAGAATAAGCCCTGGGCGGGCTTAGTGAAGTCCAAGACGAAGGCCAGACTACGTTCGCCTTAGGGAGCAAGTTAGTGTTTGTTGCCGTGTTAGTCTAGGACTCATGATCTACGTCGGTTAAGGCTTTCCTTGTAGGGGAAGGCTTGGCGCCTTTATAAGCCAGCCTTCCAGCAGCCTTAGGGGTACGCATACAACCTCATTGTAATCTGTACACATATCTGCCTTGAGTGAATTATAGCAGCACGTAGGATCTCGCCACCGTCGTGAGATCTGAAGCTGGGTAAGACCGTGTGTGCAATCCCGTCACTGGAACCCTCTACGTTCTTCCCCACCTCCTCTACGGTACGTATGAATCCATATAGTAGTTCCGCGTTACCAATACCTCGACAATCGGTCATATCTACATATACTCCAGACCTGTCTGACGTGACCTTGAATCAACATGTGGACTCATATGCAATACGTTTATCTATGTTGTTTGTTGTGGGACCAGCAAATCATTAGGGTTACATGTTGTCACATCTAAGGGGTAGGGGTTGCATGTTGTGAGTGTAGATGGTTACTCTACCACCTGTGGGCCATGTAGACCCACATGCAACACTCCTACTCATCTAGGTACACACCTCTAGGCCATGTGAACCCACATTATTCAACACTTATATGTTGCCATATCGGTCTTAACCTTACCACCCTTGTGACATCTGAACCCACATGCAACACTCCAAACCCGCTAGGTTTACATCTATCAGCTTCAGAAGATGTAGATCCACATGGATCCAGATCTTTAAACCCCTATATGAGTGGGTGAAAATGGATAGGGGTGATGTATATGGGTCCACATCTCTAAACCTGACATAGGTGGGTCAAGATGGCTAGGCCAAAAAGTGTGGTGTCTATGGTTCAGAAATGTCTGACATGCGTTGTTTACCCTTGGATCGACATGTGGACCCATATGCAACACGCATATCTTTGTTGTATGTTGTGGGACCATCAAAATCATTAGGGTTGCATGTTGTCGCATCTTAGGGGTAGGGTTGCATGTTGTGAGTGTAGATGGTTATTCTACCACCTTTTGGTCATGTGGACCCACATGCAACACTTGTACTTATCTAGTTACACATCTGCCACCTCTGGGATATGTGGACCCACATGGAACACTTCTATGTGGCCATATCGGTCTACCCTTACCACCATTGGTACATGTGTACCCACATGCAACACTTCTAACCCGCTAGGTTTACATCTATCAACTTCATGATATGTAGACCCACATGGATTCAAATCTCTAAACCCGGACATGGGCGGGTCAAAATGGCTAGGGGTGGTGTATATGGGTCCACATCTCTAAACTTGACATATAGGTGGGTCAAGATGGCTAGGTGTGGTGTATATGTACCATACCTATCTGACGTGCATCGATTACCCCTTGGATCAATATGTGGACCCATATGCAATACGTCTATCTATGTTGGGACCAGCAAAATCATTAGGGTTGCATGTTGTCACATCTAAGGGGTAGGGTTGCATGTTGTGAGTGTAGATGGTTATTCTACCACCTCCACAGGTAGGAGAACATAGCATGTGCACCAAGTTAATTGGTGCACCCGGTATACCCGCCCTCGGTTGACCATCTAAAGTTTTATTAAAAAAATCTGAAAAAAATTGGACACTAACATAGCACAAATATATATTGTCACAAAATTTTCAAGTTTAAATTTGAATGCAACATCAACATAGAAAATTACAAATTTGTTATCATAGTGACAATGGGTCAATTTCAAAGCCCAACTTTAATTTTGCACTATTCTTTATTGTATTGTCTATTTATTTTTTGATCTATGCTATGAATATTGGTATGAAACTTTGTGACATGTTAGATATGAGTTTCATTATGCTTAAACAATTTTTTAGGTTTTTTTTATAAAAATAGTGGTTAACCAGAGGCGGGTGCACTCGATACGTCCTCCCACACCCAACTCCCCGGCGCACACACCCGAAGCACTGCACACACACGCGCGCGTCACGCGTTACTGGTCGTCACCGATCTTCGTCGTCGTCGCGTGCAATCTCAAACTTTTCCGTCTAAACTTCAATTAACGTCGCCCGCTCTGTTTATCTACGCTCTGATTCTACAACACGAACTTGGCTGTAGCCCAGTGGCTGTCCACCCTTGGTCGTGTCTGGGAGACCCAGGTTCAAGTCCTGGTGTCAACACATTGTTTATTTTTTCCCTTCTCGATATGGGTGTCTCCGCTTTATATTTCTCAGCTCAGTTTGAGCCATGGGTGGCTCAGCTCGGCTCGAGCTGGATTAATTGAGTCTAATCCGAGACAGCCAAGATTTAATCTCAGTCGTCCTTGTGTTTCTGCACAGGATAACCTTTCGTCCTGGGGGCCTATGGAAGTATAAGCCTTGAAGAAATCCTGGAGCAGCAGCTGCACCTTAGGTATATTGGTGGAGCCCCCGTCGAGCACGACGTCGTGGATCTGTGACTTATCCATCTTGGCCTCAGTGAGGCACTTCTCCACATGATCCATGCACTTGCGGAACAGGTCCATGTTGAGCTCCTCGAACCGGGCACGGGTGATGCTCCCGTAAAATTCAATGCCATCATGGAGCGCGTCGATCTCAAATTTACTCTGTGCTGTCGAAGACAACATCCTCTTCACCCTCTCGCAGGCCGTCCTCAGCCGCATGAGCGCCCTCGGGTTGTTGCCAATCTCACTCTTGTGTCTCTTAAGAAAATCCTGCACGAAATGTTCCACCATTCGGTTGTTGAGGTCCTCGCCGCCAAGGTGAGTGTCACCGGACGTTGCCTTGACAGTAAAGATGTCCTTGTCGATACTGATAACAGAGATATCTAAGGTACCACCGCCAAAATCAAATATGAGCACTATCTTCACTTCACCACCACCGTCAGACATTTCAGCAAGACCGTAGGCAAAGGCCGCGGCAGAGGGCTCGTTGATAATACGCGTGACATTGAGGCCGGCGATGGCGCCGGCGTCGATGGTCGCCTGGCGCTGTGTATCGTTGAAGTAGACCGGGACAGTGATGATGGCGTTCTTCACCGTAGTGCCGAGGAATGTCTCCGCTGTCTCACGCATCTTGACAAGCACCATGGAGGAAATCTCTTCGGCCGCGAAGTGCTTCTCCTCGCCCCGGTACTGCACCACGATCATCGGTCGGTCGCTAGGACCTCAAATCACTTTGAAAGGCCATAGCTTCATATCTCCTTGTACTGACACATCGCTGAATCGCCGGCCAATCAGTCGCTTCGCATCTGAAGATAATAGTACTCCCTCCGTTCGCAAAAGGATGTCACAAAAATGAACTATAGATAGACCATTTTTGTGACATCCTTTTCCGAACGGAGTGAGTAATAGTTAGTTCGATACTACATTTCACAAAGCTAGAGGTATATTCCACAATAAGAATTTTAAAGGCAACTTTCACTTAAATGCAAATTTAAGGAACAATTAGTACCTAAAATTATATAGTTAAATAAAATTTCACCGACCTATATGAACAGCTATATAACCCTTGATACATCTTTTTGTTTATCCAGTGTCCGGCTGCCCCCCCAATCTACTTTTTTTTAAACATTCCAGTCTGCTGAAATTCTTTACATTCCAGTTAAGAAACACAACAAATAAATTAAGTGACACAGAAAAATCATTATCGCATTAAGAAAACACAGTTTTAGTCGTGCAAAATAAAAAAACAGAAAATAAAGATGCAAGGAAAAAAATATTAGAACATATCTTGTAGTAAAAAAATCATTTGCACATTACAAAAACACAAGCTGCTTATTTTTAAAAGTCGCAACTAGTGTATATTTAAAAGTGTAACCGACCAAAACAAGTATTTTGAAACCAAATGAGTCATCAAAACATACTTCATTAAAAAAAATCTCATTTAAGTACCATGTTGCACATTACAAAAACACTAGTTTATATTTTGAAATGTACAACTGGTGTGGAATAAATGTTAATTAGAGAGAAAACTACAAAATGGTTGGTTCATAGAAAAAAACAGTCGACAGGTTCCACATAAAAACCAATCGATGGATCTAAAGAAAATCCTCTTTTTCTATATAGTATTCAAACAAAAAATTTGAGAAAATTCAATCATTACAGTTAATTTGCGTGACTAGTTGAATCTACATTTTTCATATTACCGTGTTTATAAAATCAAGCAAATCAAAAAGGTTCTAATTCTGGGTAACTAACTAGAATTTTCCTGTGTGCTTACGATAATTTGAGAAAAAATTGCGACGAAACTAATCAGTTTTAATGGCACTTAAAATTAGATTCCTGGAAAAAAAAAGTACGGATCTGAAGAAAGTAAGAGATGGCACGGACTAAGAACGAAACAATTTTTGCGAACTGGCAACTGAAGAAAATAAGAGATGGCACGGATCTGAGGGTCTTAAATATCGGGTACGCAACTACGATCTATATATACACGCACAAGCATCAAAACGCCTGTGACACAACATTACATGAAGCTACAAACTTAAACGAGTGAACACTACCGCTGAAAAATCAATGTAGTGTTACGACGATCTCACCGAAGACAGTGTTGACAGGGTTCATGGCGGCCTGGTTCATAGCCGCGTCGCCAATGAGCCGCCAGGCGTCGGTGAAGGCGACGCAGGACGGCGTGGTGCGGTTTCCCTGGTCGTTTGCAATGACCTCGACGCGTTGGTGCACCGGGCGCCACACCGCTATGCAGGAGTAGGTTGTCCCGAGGTCGATGCCGATCGCCGGCCCGTCCAACTTCGTGCCTGCCATCTCAACGCGATAAGGCAGAAAAACGAAAGAGTTGTGACGTAGAGGAGCGAACTGCTCGAGATGCCAGGGGTTGCATTTATACATTAGGGGAAGACAAGAGGGCGTCGCCTCTGCGGAGTGGAAAATCATCCAACTCAGTGATCCGAAGAATTTATCACGGGAGATATAAGAGCACTATACCGATTTTTTTTAGAATAACAGGGAGCCCCTCCCTGGTTCCATTGATTAGATCAACAAAACGTGACGGCCAGGTCTACACAGGCTAGAGGTTTTTACCACGCAGAGCGTGATTTACAGTTCCATAAAGGTAAAAGGGAGTGGCTAGCGCTCGGCTGACCGAGAGTTAACATAATTCTCGGTCGATCGATACCAGCGCTTTTCTTGGTCGGGCTACGTCTGCGAGAGGACATAGCCCAGTTTCACGTGTGGTGCGCTCGTGTAGTGCGGCTGGATGCGTACGAGCCGGCACAACCACGTATCCTTGTGACAAGATCGATCAATGGATTGAATCTCAAAAAAAAAAAAACTCAAAAAAATTTAAATCTCAAAGAAAAAACTAGCTAGCTCGTTTCGTTTTCATTTTTTGGCCCAACTGCATGTAAACGTACGGATCTACTAGCAAAATTATTCTGACTCAAATTCCCGTCAATCAATAAAAGAAGAATTTAAAAAGCCCATCGGTCTTGGCTGTATATTACGTTGCACCAAGAAAAGTGCTTGCACGATAAAAAAATAGAATCATAAAATATGCGATTGCACGCTGATTTCGTATGCAATTTAAAATGCACAGAAAAATGTAATTACACACTATAAAAATACATGTGCAACTACACGCTAAGCAAATCCATGTGCAACCGCACGCTAGATATTCATGTGTAATTGCATGCTAAAAAATCATGTGCAATTGCACGTTAAAAATGTTAGTATGCAATTGCACGCTAAAAATTCATATGCAACTGCACTCTAAAATTCTTGTGTAACTGCACGCTATATATTAATGTGCAATTGCATGCTTAAATAAAACCATGTGCAATTGCATGTTAAAATTAAAAAAAAAAGTGCAATTGCACACTAAAATTTATGTGCAACTGCAACTACTTGTCATGTGCAATTGCTCGCTAAAAATCAATGTGAAATTGCACACGGAGAAAGGATGTAATTACACACTAAAAAAGAAAAATATGAATGTGCCATTGCACGCTAAAACTCATATGCAGCTATAAAATATTCTTATGTAACTGCACGTTAAAAATTCATATGCAATTGCACGCTAGTTCATGTGCAATTTGCCTCTTGGCCCGCACTCCATCTTGTATGGGTAGGGAGAACACGATGCACACAACTCGCGAAGTCGCCGACACATGATGGTCTCGGGTGGTAGAACGGCCAGCACGGTGTCGACAACTGATGACGACCACGGTCACTATGTGAGACAAAATAAATGGTGGCGCCGACCAGCCATAAAAATTTGTACAAAAAGCCAATGTGTACGACAAAAGCCCAGACGGAAAAAATGCTTTTCAAAAAGCGCAAAACAACACAAAAAAAGCAAAAAAAATAACACTAAAACTAAAAACACTGAACCCTAAATCCTAAGCCCCTAGACCCTAAAATCCAAAGGCCCCATTTGGTTCACAAAACGGGGCCTAATACTAGACGTTCCAAGCGTGGTCTATGATGGCTACGTGTTGGTGAATCCCAAGAGGAAGGTTATGATGTAGACAGCAGAAGTTTTCCCTTAAATAATCTACCCAAGGTTATCAATCCAGTAGGACTTGATGATCTATCGGAAGGTTGTTGATGTTGACTCCCCCTGGCGCTAGGGAGCTTGCACCAACGTGGAATCTGCACAGACACAAACCAGAACTTTGCCCAACACGAAACAGAGAGGTTGTCAATCTCTCCGGTCTTGCAGAAACAAAGAGTTAAACGTATGGTGTGGAAAACAGCAGGAAAAACAGCAAGTAACAGGAAACAGATGATTGCAGCAGGTTGTGTAAACAGTATGAGGAAATTGGACCAGGGTCCACAGTTCACTAGTGGTGTCTCTCTCAGAACAGATAACTAGCATGTTGGGTAAACAAATTACAGCTGGGCAATTGACAAATAGAGAGGGCATAACAATGCAATACATGCCAAGATGTCTACTATGAAATCTAGTTGGGCATTACAACAAAGTACATAGACCGTTATTCCAACAGCATCTATGCCTAAATAATCCACCTTCAAGGCAGCATCCGCATCCATTCAGTATTAAGTTGCTAACAACAGATTATTGCATGAAGTAAAGTGTGTAATGTAATCAATACAAGTGCCCTTGGACACTGCACCAATGTTTTATCCCTAGTAGCAACAGCACATCTACCATCTTAGACCTTTCTGTCACTGATCCAGATATCTAGAGACTGAACCCACTATCGAGCATAAATACCCCCTCTTGGAGTCACAAGCATCTACTTGGCCAAAGCATCTACTAGCAACGGAGAGCATGCAAGATCAAGAGCACATAGATAAACAACTTGAATAAACATGGTATCAATATTCATCGGATCCCAGCAAACACAACATCTAGCATTACAATAAGATGATCTTGATCATGTTAGGCAGCTCACAAGATCTAAACATGGAGGCACAAGGTAGAGAGACAACCATCTAGCTACTGCTATGGACCCGTAGTCCAGGGGTGGACTACTCACGCATCACTCCGGAGGCAGGCATGGTGATGTAGAGCCCTCCGGTGATGATCTCCCCTCCGGCAGGGTGCCGGGAAGAGCTTCAGAACTCCTCCGATCTGAGATTGACGATGACGGCCGCGACGGAACTTTTCGTGGAATATGATCGACCGTAATAGGGTTTTCGCGTCGCGGAGAATATATAGGCGAAGAGGCGGCGTCGGTGGCCGAGGGGGGCCACCACGCCATAGGGGGGCGGGGCCCACCCTGGGCCGCGCCCTAGTGTGGCGTGGCCCCCTGGTGGGTCTGCTCCGACTCCCCTTTGGACTCCGTGATCTCCTCGTGATATTATTGACGATGTCTTTTGTTTCGTCCAATTCCGAGAATATTTCCTTAATAGATTTTCTGAAACCAAAAACAGCAGAAAACAGGGAACTGGCACTGTGGCATCTTGTTAATAGGTTAGTCCCAGAAAATGCATAAAAATGATATAAAGTGTAACCAAAACATGTAGCAATTGATATAATAACAGCATGGAACATCAAAAATTATAGATACGTTTGAGACGTATCAAGCATCCCCAAGCTTAGTTCCTGCTCGTCCTCGAGTAGGTAAACGATAAAAACAGATAATTTTTGAAGTGACATGCTACCAACACAATCTTTGATCAAATAACAATGTAATGCACATGATCCAAGCCAATGGTCTATAGTTTGCAAGCAAGTAAATAAAGAGTAAACATAAGTGATCACACAAGTGCAAACTTTCATGAATAACACTATAAAACATTTAGAGATATAATAGTCTAACATAATAGTTAGTTCACAGCAGCAATAATTCTCAACATGAAAGTGTTTGTATCAACACAAAGGAAGATAATAGCTTCAGCTTTTGCTTCAACTTTCAACATGTATATCATATAGATAATGTCAATGCAAAGAATATGATCAACCAAACACAAAGTTATGTAAAAACTGTTATACTGGAGTTGACAATGATGTTTGCTTAAGTAGACAGAAAGAAGTGGGAAAACTGACTCAACATAAAAGTAAAAGAATGGCCCTTCGCAGAGGGAAGCAGGGATTAACATCATGTGCTAGAGCTGTAGTTCCCGAAGGCATATAGAGAGCATAAAATATTGTTTTGTAAGGTAATGGTGTATACAGGTGTCAACAAATCAGCAAATAGGCAATACTCTACTTCACTAGTTGATCAAACTTTACAAGAGCGGCTCCCATGAAGGACGTTATTTCTACCAGCGGGCAGATCATCCCTCTTCTCTTTTGTTTACACACTTGTGAACATTGCTTGACTGACGAATCAGGGGCAAAAAGATGTGAAGAGAATTGTTTGGTTAAAGTTGTAATTAATTGGGACTGGGCACCCCGTTGCCAGCTCTTTTTGCAAAATTATTGGATAAGCGGATGTATATGCCACTAGTCCAGGTGTGTAAAATTTGATCAACCAGGAAATAAAGACCACCTATCTACGTCCTTATGAGCTTTTCAAGTAGTGACACAAAAAGGAAATGTAACAGTTTTGAGTAGTTAGTAGATAGCACATGAAGAAATTTACTTGGAATGGTGAAAACACCACATAATAGGTAGGTATGGTGGACACAGGTGGCATGGATTTGGCTCAAGGTTTTGGATGTACAAGAAGCATTCCCTCTTAGTACAGAGTTTAGGCTAGCAAGGTTATTATAAGCAAACATCATTATCAACTGGAATAGCAAGAGTGTACATAAAACACAAGGTTTGACGAACCATAGACTCCCACTGTCTTCCTTGTTAACACATAGCCTTCATCCAAAAATTATCTAGACTACTATGGACTTCCAATTATGCAACAGATTATTATAGCAGAAAATCCTTATAGTAGTTCTTCATTAATAGCCATTACTTACATGATGCACAAGCTTAAACATTAATTACTTGACAGCTCAAAACAATTGGCAAGCATCAAATTACTCAAGACAACGATCTAAAAAGATTCATGTAAGCATTTTATACCACTACCACATGCATAGCATTTTTCTGGTCCAACCAAACACCAATCAACTTATTTGACAACTCTCCAAACAGATATAAGTGAAGCAAGAGAGTACTTTCTTCAAAAGAAACTGAAAGCTCTAACAAGAGATGTATGAAAAACTGAGAGCTAAAGCAATAACAGCAACTAGACAGGAATACTCAACAAGTATAAGTGAAGCACAAGAGTATTCTAATGAAAAAGTGGAGCGTGTCTCTCTCCCAAACATGAATGCTAGGATCCAACAAGTATAGCACAGCAAACAAAACAAAACAAACTGAAAACAAAAACACACTGACGCTCCAAGGAAGAGTACACTAGTATGAAGCAATAAAAATATAGCACCATTAGAGATGACCTGATAATTTGTAGATGAAGAAGGGGATGCCTTGGGCATCCCCAAGCTTAGATGCTTGAGTCTTCTTGAAATATGCTGGGGAGGTAAGCCTCCCCAAGCTTAAGCTCTTCACTCTTCTTGATCATGTAATATCATTCTCCTCTATCAACACTTGAAAACTTCCTTCACACCAAAACTTAACAGCTTTTCTCATTAGCAGGTTAGTGCACTAAAAGATAATACTTCAAAGTTCTAGCAAAGACAAAACTCACAAGCCAACTATTTTAAACATTAGCCACTGTTACTAGGCTCAAGTGGGCACTTTTACACGAAAAGAAACCACTTAAAAACTTGTAAAAGAGAGAATGCAAAATAAAAGACAGAATCTGTCAAACCAGAACAGTCTGTAATGACGAATTTTTTCGAGGCACTTACGATGCTCAGATGAAAAACTTTTGAAATAATGAAAGTTGCGTAACATCATCAGGAACATGCACAAAAATTTCAGCATTTTTCGATTTTTTCTGATTTTCTACTGAATTAAACGGTGACGAACAGCAATCTGTCCCAATGCAGTCCCGAAAATAAAAACCAACTTTGCATTAGTAACTCTCCTTGGCACAACAAAAAAAATAAAAGATACAAAGGAGTTGCTACAGAGGTAAACAAGCATCCTTGACTCAAGAAAACAAAAATAAAACAGCAAATAAAAACATGGGTTATCTCCCAGAAGTGCTTTTCTTTAATGCCTTTGAGCTAGGCATGAAGAGATGCATCAAGTATTGTCAAGACCAGAAACATCAAGGTTCCCAAAAGCTTCAGATAAATCATAATTCACAACAAGAGGGGTTTTCATTTTAGCTAGTTCTTGAGAAGAAAACTTGAGAGGCCCACTGCAAGCTTTATTAGTAAATTCATAAAATCCATTATCCAGCACATCAGAAGTTGAAAGTTTTGGTTTAGGCCCCTTAGGTACATACATGAATTTCTTTCCTTTATCTAGAATATACCCTTGCTTCTTAGTTTTGAAAGAGGAAAAAGTATTACTCATGGTGTCAATGACTTCCTCTATCTCCTCAATCCTAGAGTTTTGATCATGATTTTTAAAGCAAGTTTCTAGAGCAACAATTCTTTTATTAAGATCTTCCAAGGATTTATCAAATTTTCAGTGTTCTCAAGTAGTTTTTCAAGCTTAACATCAATACTTGGAAGATTCTCTACAACCTCAAGCTTTTTCATAACATCCTCAAGAGAGACTTCAATTTTAATTTCATTAACAGGTGGTATTCCTACTAGACTTTCAAGGATGTAGCTAGCCTCTAGAGCAGGTGTTCCTAGGAAGTTACCCCTGTCAAAGTGTCCAAAACATATCTATACCAATTGGTAATGCCAACATAAAAGTTCCTAAGAAGGATTGTAGTGGAATGTTTTTTAGCACACCTATGATGAGCATTACTAATTCTGTACCAAGCATCTTTTAAACTTTCTCCCCCTTGTTGCTTAAAAGTTCGAACCTCAACCTCAGGAGATGAAACAAAATAAGAAGAACCAGACATGATGAGCAAACCGAAATAAACTAGATGCAGGAATTTAATTTTTTTGGGTTTTTGATTTTTAACAGCAAGCAAAACAAAAATAAAACAAGACAAAAAACAAAGTAAAGAGATTGGAACTGAGAGACTCCCCTTTCCAATAGCCTCCAAGTCCCCGGCAACGGCGCCAGAAAACAGCTTGATGGCTACGTGTTGGTGAACCCCAAGAGGAAGGTTATGATGTAGACAGCAGAAGTTTTCCCTTGAAAATCTACCCAAGGTTATCAATCCAGTAGGACTTGACGATCTATCGGAAGGTTGTTGATGTTGACTCCCCCTGGCGCTAGGGAGCTTGCACCAACGTGGAATCTGCACAGACACAAACCAGAACTTTGCCCAACACGAAACAGAGAGGTTGTCAATCTCTCCGGTCTTGCAGAAACAAAGAGTTAAACGTATGGTGTGGAAAACAGCAGGAAAAACAGCAAGTAACAGGAAACAGATGATTGCAGCAGGTTGTGTAAACAGTATGAGGAAATTGGACCAGGGTCCACAGTTCACTAGTGGTGTCTCTCTCAGAACAGATAACTAGCATGTTGGGTAAACAAATTACAGCTGGGCAATTGACAAATAGAGAGGGCATAACAATGCAATACATGCCAAGATGTCTACTATGAAATCTAGTTGGGCATTACAACAAAGTACATAGACCGTTATTCCAACATCATCTATGCCTAAATAATCCACCTTCAAGGCAGCATCCGCATCCCATTCAGTATTAAGTTGCTAACAACAGATTATTGCATGAAGTAAAGTGTGTAATGTAATCAATACAAGTGCCCTTGGACACTGCACCAATGTTTTATCCCTAGTAGCAACAGCACATCTACCATCTTAGACCTTTCTGTCACTGATCCAGATATCTAGAGACTGAACCCACTATCGAGCATAAATACCCCCTCTTGGAGTCACAAGCATCTACTTGGCCAAAGCATCTACTAGCAACGGAGAGCATGCAAGATCAAGAGCACATAGATAAACAACTTGAATAAACATGGTATCAATATTCATCGGATCCCAGCAAACACAACATCTAGCATTACAATAAGATGATCTTGATCATGTTAGGCAGCTCACAAGATCTAAACATGGAGGCACAAGGTAGAGAGACAACCATCTAGCTACTGCTATGGACCCGTAGTCCAGGGGTGGACTACTCACGCATCACTCCGGAGGCAGGCATGGTGATGTAGAGCCCTCCGGTGATGATCTCCCCTCCGGCAGGGTGCCGGGAAAGCTTCAGAACTCCTCCGATCTGAGATTGACGATGACGGCCGCGACGGAACTTTTCGTGGAATATGATCGACCGTAATAGGGTTTTCACGTCGCGGAGAATATATAGGCGAAGAGGCGGCGTCGGTGGCCGAGGGGGCCACCACGCCATAGGGGGGCGCGGGCCCACCCTGGGCCACGCCCTAGTGTGGCGTGGCCCCCTGGTGGGTCTGCTCCGACTCCCCTTTGGACTCCGTGATCTCCTCGTGATATTATTGACGATGTCTTTTGTTTCGTCCAATTCCGAGAATATTTCCTTAATAGATTTTCTGAAACCAAAAACAGCAGAAAACAGGGAACTGGCACTGTGGCATCTTGTTAATAGGTTAGTCCCAGAAAATGCATAAAAATGATATGAAGTGTAACCAAAACATGTAGCAATTGATATAATAACAGCATGGAACATCAAAAATTATCGATACGTTTGAGACGTATCAGTCTAACCCCTAAAACCAAAAAACTTAAGCAATATTAATGTGCAATTGCACACTAAACTATAATCATGTGTAATTACACTCAAAACAAAAAACATCTGCAATTACGCAATAATTGTACACAAAAAGTGGGATTACACACTAATGCGAAATCATGTGCAATTGCGCACTAAAAGCACACAACAGTAAATGTGTCATTTCACGTCTAACGATGTTCACGTGCAATTGCACGCAAACACGAAAAAAAATGTTCAATCCCCCCCCCCCCCCCAATAATTACGCGAAGGTGTGTGGTAAACGAGAGTCATGATCGCAAGATATACGAGAATCACATGTATTTGCCCGTAAACCCTAACCCCTAAACTGAAGACCATAAACCCAAAAAAATAAACCCTAAACCCTAAAACCCTAAAACATAAGCAAGAGTAAATTCTAATTGCACGCTAAATGATAACCACGAGTAATTACACGCAAAAAACAAAAAATATCTGCATTTACACAAGTGTGATACGTCTCAAACGTATCTATAATTTTTGATGTTCCATGTTGTTATTATACCAATTGCTACATGTTTTATTTACACTTCATAGCATTTTTATGCATTTTCTGAGACTAACCTATTAACAAGATGCCGAAGTGTCAGTTCATGTTTTCTGTTGTTTTTCTCTTTCAGAAAAGCTAGTCGCAAAATATTCTCGAAATTCGACGAAAATCAACGTGTGCAAATATCTCATCGGAAGACTCCAGAAGCCAGAAGGGGAGACAGAGTGGGGCCACGAGGAAGCCACGCCACCCTAGGGCGCGGCAGGGGGTGGGCCCGCGCCCAGCCCTGGCGTGGCCGCCTGGGTTGCCTCCCGATGCCGCCCTTTCGACTATATATTCCCGATGTCCCGAAAACCCCAAAAAGACCGATCATATTCCACGAAAAGTTCCGTCGCCGCCGCCGTCGTCAACCCTAGATCGGGAGGGTTCTGAAGCTCTTCCCGGCACCCTGCCGGAGGGGAGATCCTCACCAGAGGTCTCTACACCGCCATGCCTGCCTCCGGAGTGATGCGTGAGTAGTTCATCCTTAGACTACGGGTCCATAGCAGTAGCTAGATGGTTGTCTCTCCACCTTGTACCTCCATGTTTAGATCTTGTGAGCTGCCTAACATGATCAAGATCATCATATTGTAATGCTACATGTTGTGTTTGCTGGGATCCGATGAATATTGATACTATGAGCAAGTTGTTTATCAATCTATCTATTTATGTTGTTTATGATCTTGCATGCTCTCCATTGCGAGTAGATGATTTGGTCAAGTAGATGCTTGTAACTCCAAGAGGGAATATTTATGCTAGATAGTGGGTTCATGCCTCCAGTAATCTGGGCTCGAGATGACAGAAACGATTAAGGTTATGGATGTGTTGTTGCCACTAGGGATAAAACAATGATGCAATGTCTACGTGTCATTTGCATTGTTTACATTACACACTTTACTTCATGCAATAATCTGCTGTTCGCAACTCAATACCGGAAGGGGTGCGGATGCTAACCGGAAGGTGTATTATTTAGGCATAGATGCGTTGGATAGCAAGTCTATGTACTTTGTTGTAATGCCAATTAAATCTCACAATAATCATCTTGTCATATATTGCATTGTCATGCGCTCATTATTTGTCAATTTCCTAGCTGTAATTTGTTTACCCAACATGTTAGTTATCTTTTATGGAGAGACACCACTAGTGAACTGTGGACCCCGGTTCATTTCCTCATACTGATAAAACCACCAACTGCAATCATTTGTTCTCTGTTACTTTTTGCACTCATTACTGTTTTCCACACAATACGTTTAATCCTTTGTTTTCAGCAAGCCGGAGAGATTGACAACCTCTCTGTTTCGTTGGGGCAAAGTAGTTTGCTTGTGTTGTGTGCAGGTTCCACGTCAGTTGCGCCGCTGACAACCTTCTGAAGAACCTCCGTGTCCTCCAGGTTCGATAAACCTTGGTCATATTTCAAGGAAAAACTGCTGCTGCACTACATCATACCTTCCTCTTGGGGTCTCCCAATGAACGTGTGTTGTCACGGTCAACAAGCAGATCTTCCGGTGCTGTTGCTGGGAAGTAATAAAATACTCTACCGTTAACACGCCATCAAAGTGCGATTACACACCACTGAGATGTGCAATTGCACACTAAAAATCACAGAGTAATGTGTAATCGTGGGCAAAACACAAAAACATGTGTAATTGCACGCTTAACATTAGAACGTCAGACTTAGTGAGTTTGTAAACAAAAACGGAACCAAGCCCTATCCCGCGCTCGTCAACACAGCTGTTGATCCTGCCAATCTCCGAAGCTGATGGTTCCAGCTTGTTTGAAATAACAACAACTCATAACGATAAAACATGTGCAATTACACACTAATAAGAATAATGTGTAATTACACACATAACGATAACAAATCGTGCGTAATTGAACCGAATACAAAAAAACATGTGCGATTACACACTAATGAGATCATGTGTAATTGCACACTTAATGATAAAAAATCGTGCGTATTTGAACCGAAAAAAAAAACATGTGCGATTACACACTAATCAGAATAATGTGTAATTTGACACTTAACGATAAAAAATAGTGTGTAATTGAACCAAAAACAAAAAACATGTGCAATTACACACTAATGAGAATAATGTGTAATTACACACATAACGATAAAACGTGTGCAATTACACACTAATGAGAATAATGTGTATTTACACACATAACGATAAAAAATCGTGCGTAATTGAACTGAAAAGAAAAAACTTGTGCGGTTATAAACTAATGAGATCATGTGTAATTGCACACTTAATGATAAAAAATTGTGCGTAATTGAACCGAAAACAAAAAACTATACGATTACACACTAATGAGAATAATGTGTAATTTCACACTTAACGATAAAAAATAGTGTGTAATTGAACCAAAAACAAAAAAAAACATGTGCAATTACACACTAATGAGAATAATGTGTAATTACACACATAATGATAAAACATGTGCAATTACACACTAATGAGAATAATGTGTAATTACACACATAACGATAAAAAATCATGCGTAATTGAACCAAAAACAAAAAACATGTGCGATTACAAAGACATGAGAAAAAATACGCAAAAGTTAAATACGTGTACAATTTCACATTATGGCTACTATTGTGCAACTACACAATAGTTGCCATAATATGCAATTGACCATTACCTGCCATAGAGAAAAAAACACAAAATTTAAAATATGTGTGCAGTTTCATATTATGCCGAATATTGTGCAATTACACATTAATGGCAATAATATGCAATTGTGCATTACTTGCCATAATGACACAAAAACATGTGAAAAAATACGCAAAAGTTAAGTAGTGTGCAATTTCACATTATGGCTACTATTATGCAATTACACATTATGCTACTATTATGCAATTACACATTATTGGCAATAATATGCAATTGCGTATTACTGGACATAATGAAACAAAAACACGAGAAAAAATACACAAAAGTTAAATACGTGTACAATTTCACATTATGGCGACTATTGTGCAATTACACATTATTGGCAATAATATGCAATTGCACATTACTGGCCATAATGAAACAAAAACATGAGAAAAAATATGCAAAAGTTAAATAATGTGCAATTTCGCATTATGGCTACTATTATGCAATTACACATTATTGGCAATAATATGCAATTGCGCATTACTGGACATGATGAAACAAAAACATGAGAAAAAATACACAAAAGTTAAATACGTGTACAATTTCACATTATGACTACTATTGTGCAATTACACATTATTGTCAATAATATGCAATTGCAGATTACTGGGCATAGTGCAATTGTACATTCATGACCACTATTGTGCAAAAATATTAATGTCGAATTGCATATTAGCATTTAATTAAATATTAATGTGCAATTGCACACTGTTAATATTCAGATGCGATTACTCATATGCTATTTGTACAAATTGCATAATAATTTGTTAATTGAACTTGGAGAATTCGGTTACACTTGCATACCAGTTTTCTTGCCAAAAGAAAAATCACAACAAAGAATCGGACCAAGATTTTAAAAACAGCAAAAAAAATCAAGGCTGTTTAAAAGGCTGACCTATCTGCCTGTGTTAACCAGAAAAGGCCCAAACGTAAAAACACAAAAGGCCCAGTTAAACCAGAAAAGAAAAAGGCCCGACAAAAGGCAAAACAAAAACAGAAGGAGCAACAGAAAAAAAAATACCACAAACGGGCCACAATCCTAACACAAATGGGCCGAAACAACCATCTACCTGTGTTAACAATCGCCAACACCCATCGATCCATCACACGAAAACGTCGACCGAGCGATATGCTAAATCTCAGACAACCGAGCGTTAGCAAAATCAAAGGTAAAAAGTCAGTAGAAAGACAAACTACTGAGGGCTAACTAAGAACGGAAAACCACTTCTGCCAGAACAAGCAGAAAATGGGGATCTCAGGCAAAATAAAGTTTTAAAACGACTGGGCACAGCTTTCTTCTCATCCATTCTGGTAAAGGCAGTGAGCTCCAGCTTCACGCGGGGGAGACGAACTGGGTGCTTGCTGCCTGGTCCAGGGTGGACGTAGAAGTGGTCCATGTCCCTTGCAGCGCCGTCTTCTTGGTTGCAGGAGATGTGGCACCTTCGTTGGCCCCGGAGGTAGAAGTGGTCGAGATCCCAGAGCTTGGAGCTAGCCACTTCCCAGGAGCAAGGGGCAGTTCAACATCTGTTCCACCTTCGAGCAGAAGAGGTCCATCCCCTCGTGCATGCTTTCCTTGAAAATGATCCTCCACAGTCTCAGTGTGTTCAGCAACATTCTCCACACCTGATGTATGTTCATCCAAGGAAGACCATTGAAAATTAGGTCATTCCTACATTTCCAGAGACACCAAAGTGCGGCAGAACAAACCGAATTCAAAACAGTATGTTTCTTATTAGCTATCCAGAATCTAGCAACAGAGAAGTAATCATTTCCAATTTGTAACTCAAAGAAATCAGAAATGAAATGCTAGATCTGTTTAGCAACAATGCACTGAAAAAAGAGAAGTGAGACAGATTCATTCTCAGCACAGAAAATACAGGATTCAGGTTTGTTCAAATTCCTTTTCTTTAGGTTATCTCTGGTCATGAGTTTGTTGTGCGCTAGCAGCCACATGAAGATGTGAACTCGGGGGGAGGGGGGATACATAAGCTCCAAATAATAGGGATGAAGATTTGTTGGACCCCTCCAAACTTGATGATGGCATACAGTGAAGAAGTGGAGTACACTCCTTTACTATCGTATTGCCAAATAAGAGCGTCAGTATCATCTGAGAGGATAATACTACTTGCTACACCTTCTAGATCATGCCACTTTTGCATAAGTAGAGGGGAGAAATTTCTTCTAAAGGTCAGTTTCAATTGACCAGGCTCCCAGACTTGTCTGATAGTCTTGTTCTGTTCATTACAAATGATGTACAGATCAAAGAACTGGACAGCCAAGGGGGAGGTACCAAACCAGGTATCCTCCCAAAAGCGGATTTTCTCTCCATTTCCAGTTTTCCATCTGTACCCAAATTTGATGCTGCGGACAGCCCACATTACACCCTTCCAGAAGTTGGACACCCCAACAGTTTTACTACAAAAGATGTTGGGGTTTTGGGTGTTGTATTTAGAAACTACCAACGTCTTCCAAATTTTTCCCTCCCCTTGGATGCACTATACCGAAATGAAGGGTCGTTTGGAGGAATAGTCCATGGAATATTTTAATTAAGTCTAGCTATTTACTTATAAGATATAAATAAAAGAAGAATATGCTACTTCTAAGAGAGAGAGAGGACCATTGAGCAATTAACCAGGGGATATCAATTAGCCAAACGGGCCATACTCCAGCGCTAACAGAACAAATTGTTTTTGGGGGTGAGCACCGCAGTTTAATTGAAACTTCTGGGTCCCTTTGGACCCAGTCCCTGTTAAAAAAAATTGGGGGGGGGGGGGAGCCCTACACACCGGACCGAAGAGATTTCGTAATACCAGTTTGGTTGGTGAATTGTAGTTTCAATCCACTTATAAGTTCTGGTACAAATGTAGGAGTAAGAGCAGAAACCTTGTCGCTCTAGTCGTGGACGAGGGGATTGTTGCTAGCGCTGCCCGGTCCACATATTTCCATGAACACCTCTGCATTTATGGTGCGGAAGAGTCATGGGAGCTATCGTACCCCTCCGACTCGGAGCCGAACATGGGCAAGAGAGAGCCACCGATGAAGATGTGCATACCATGGGTAGGATTGTGCCCTCCATAGACACCACGGTCGACAGCTACCACGCCGTGTTGTTCATGATGGAATCCACCGTCCCGAAGCGGACGACCTGACCGTCCCATGGGTACGATCGTGCATTCAACCATGGGTATGGCAACTCAAAGGCTACCGTGCAAAACTAGGAACGGGATTAACAAGCTCGATATACCTAGGTTCGGACCCTCGTGGTGGAGGTAACACCCTACTCCTGCTAGTCTGATCTGTATTGCTTGTGTGATTACAAGTGTGTCATGAATACGTGTGTGTGAATGAAGTTTTCCTTTTCGGACGCTCCCGGCCATGGTTTATATAGACAACAGGGTTGGGTTACAATGGTGGCTTATTAAGTGTGTTGTTTCTAGTATTAATTACATGGTAATAGCCGGGTGTAATTGTATTAACACACCGACCGTAATCACGAATTGTCATTGTTTGTTGACTTACTGGCGATCCCAACAGTCTTTAGGCAACACTTCGTGGGAGTCGGCTGCCGGATAGCAGCTTGAAAGTCGGCACCGCATGCCCGTTGAAATAATTGGCTTTGGCCCATCCCGAATAACTGATTTGTGCTGAATCACAGGCCATCGCAGCCCAGCGGACCCATGATTGACTTGGTCCACCCTGCATTTGTTAGGCGTTTTCTTACTCATGGGCCTACCCGGAAAGTATCCACCGTCAAGGTGGGAGGGGTACAAAGGTATAACTTGTTGTACTATTTTATGATAGACTTTGAGAAAAAAAAAGGTGGTCCATGGTCCATGGTGGACTTATCCATCTATCCCTCCACCTAATGGGCCTCTTCGTTCATTGGCTTCAGTTTTGACCTTGTCTTTTATTTTCTCTTCTTTTCTAGTTTAACCCCATCATCATATACTTTAGTTGACCAATCTTGATCTGACTTGGCTTGACTTTTGTCCATGTAGGCGCCATGTAGAAATAGTTGGACCTTGGGTGGTGAATAGTTGTTAATACCCACAATACATATAAATAAATTTATCTTGTTTTCTATGTATTAGAAAAATTGTTATACGTTATTTTTTAATCAGTTGTAACGAGCCTTGCACCCACATGGTTTCCTACTTTTTTAAAACTTTGAAGGTGCAAACTTCCGAATATCCAAAACGCAGCTCAGCACGTGGACCGGTGAGCATATGGGTATTTAAATATGTATTCTCATCGAAAATTATGTATTCCTTTTTCCTGTGTCAGTTCTAACATGGGACAACACATAGGTTCCACTTATAATGAAACCCCTGAGCATGGTCTTGGCTTCCCTCAGTTTGCAAACTTTGAACAACTGGGATGCAAAATATTCGTGTGTTCGACTAATTCTACATTTAGATGTCATGTTTTGTGTATTATATGCAACCTTAAGAGTACATTTAAGGACTTAGCACATTTTTAGCGCTATTAGAAAACATATACAAGATTAAGGACAAACATTTCACAACATGTGTAGGATTAAGTACTCTATAATCAACAAGCTTCGGAAACATGCTAGCTCCAATTGCATCATTCGCACGAATCAACAATCCAACAAATCGCCCAGACTTCGAGAGCAGCTGAACACGTGAGCTAAATTGCCATGCCCAATGAACTTATCCTAAATAACTAGGTGAGATTTGGAGTCTCTTCGTCAATACATCAACACCAACTCTTCATTCAAAGAAGTTCATTCATTTTATCTTCGAGTCATTTTGTTCCAAGGTGTTTCAGTCAATTTTGTTAATAGTTCGGCCACTTGTATGAAATTATTGTCAATTTTTCATTATATGTTTTGTTCAGTTCTGTGTGTGTTTTGGTTACACTTTTGGGCAATTGCACTGTTTTGTACGGTTGCATTTTCACTTTTGTTATGTTATTTGTATTTGTTGCTGCTGCATTCTTTGTTCAATTACAGAATGAAAGAGGCACACTAGATGCTCACATTATTTATAAATCATAATCCAATCTAGTGAATTCACACAAGTTGCTGAAACTAAATCTCTTAATACATCCAATATAGCAGGTACCAACAAAAAGCTAACCAATTCGGGATAAAACCGGACAGTTAATAGCAAGGATTTGGCGTGGAGCCTGAGGTTTTTTATAACCGCGGTGGACAACTGAACGAAATTATCAAACATATATAAACAATTCAAATCCGGTTGAAGGGGGAATGTGGAGTTGAGGCGCGGGGAAGCATGCCGAAACGCATTTCTAGTGGAGCCGGTGTACTGGTCACAAATCTGTCGTTTATTGTGCTTCGTGATTCGTGTGGGGTCACTTGTCATATTTGACTGATTGCATATCAGTGACATGTTTTTGAAAATTACAAATGAAATGAAATTTATTAGTTTTAAAAAAATTCAAACATACGCCACATATTTGAATTCTTTTGTTATTTTTCAACCAAATTACGGTTAATATATATTCATTAAAAATCATATAATTTCAAATAATGCCATATCGATATAAAAAAGTTAGGCATGGCGAAGGATCTAGCACGAATCACGAAGTACCGCTAATGTGGATTTGTGACCGATAGGTCAACGGCTCAGCTAAAACAAACGCATTGGGAAGCATGGGGGAGAAGCGCATAGGGCTTAGGTAGGGCAAACCTGCACCCAACTCAAATTCAAACATGACTAGATTTTTTTTGCATGCAATCCCATTTAGCGGAAAGGGCTGAGAATTCCTGCTACTGGCCGGTAACCAAATCTCTGATTTAAAGAATATACAAATCATAAGTTGCAGATAAAGAGTACTAAGCATCCATTGCTACAAAAACAACACCATTATAGGTCTGCAAGAGCACATACTGTGCGTAGTAAATTTCAAATATTTCATGTGCGTCATGTTTCCTTCTTCACTTTCTTCATTTCGTTGCTGTCATCTGAATTGTACTTGCAGGCATCACGAACCATCCGCTCAATCTCCTTACTCAGCCGTCCCTTGTCGTTGACCATGGTAACCTTGTTCTTTCTCCCCGTCATCTTGTCCTCGGCGGACACCTTCAGGACGCAGCTTGCTTCGATTTCGAAGGTAACATTGATCTGAGCCATGCCACTTAACGCCGGGGGGATTTCAGTGAGCTCGAACTCGCCGAGCAGGTTGTTTTCCTTGGTCATCGCTCCCTCACCCTCGTAGACCTGGATCAGGACGTTAGTCTGGTCGTCGAAGCAGGTCGTGAAAAGCCCCTCCACCTTGACGGGCATGGTTGTGTTCCTAGGGATCAGCATCTCCATGACACCACCTTGGGTCTCCAACCCAAGCGACACCGGCGTGACGTCGATCAGGAGCATATCCCGCAGTTTATCCTCGCTCTCGCAGCTAAGGTAGGCGGCATGGATCGCCGCGCCATACGCGACAGCCTCGTCGGGGTTCATACTCTTGCAGAGCTTCTTCCCGTCGAAGAAATCCTGGAGCAGCTGGTGCAACTTGGGGATTCGGGTGGAACCGCACACAAGAACTACTTCGTGGATCTGAGACTTGTCCATCTTGGCATCGCGGAGGCATTTCTCGATGTGCTCAATACACTTGCGGAAGGGATCCTTGTTGAGCTCCTCAAAACGGGCACGGGTGATGGTTGCAGAGAAGCCAATGCCATCGTGGAGAGAATCCACATCTCAATGGTGGTCTGTGCCGCGGAGGACAGCATCCTCTTCGCCCTCTCGCAAGCCGTCCTCAGTCGCCGGAGCGCCCTCTGGTTGCTTCTGATATCTTTTTTCTTGTACTTAAACAGGAACTCCCGCACGAAGTGTTTCACCATCTGGCTGTTGAAATCCTCGCCGCCAAGGTGGGTGTCACCAGCCGTGGCCTTAACTTCGAAGATACACATATCAATGTCGACGCCAGGATCGATGTTGATGATGGAGACATCCAAGGTACCGCCACCGAGATCAAATATGAGCACGGTCTTCTCTTCATCGATGTGGGGGATCCTGTCCAGACCGTATGCGATAGCGGCGGCGGAGGGTTCGTTGATAATGCGCTTGACGGTTAGACCGGCAATGGCACCAGCATCCATGGTGGCTTGGCGCTGAGATTCGTTGAAGTAGACCGGGACAGTGATGACGGCATTCTTTACCTCGGTGCCGAGGTAGGCCTCGGCGATCTCCCGCATCTTGGCGAGCACCATTGCCGAGATCTCCTCGGCCTCGAACAGCTTCTCCTCGTCCTTGTACTGCACAACGATTATGGGCCGGTCGCTGGGACCTGAGACGACTTTGAAAGGCCACATCTTGATATCTCCTTGAACAGACGAGTCGCTGAAACGCCGGCCGATAAGTCGCTTCACATCTGGATCAGGAAAGATCCATTGTGGATTAGTCGTGTAAATTTTTGTCTACAAAGATCCAGTCATGCCAAATCTTGTTTCTGAAAATATCCATAGTTTCTCTCTGCATGCATGCAAGAGCTTTTCAAGTGTGCGAAACCAGCTTAGCATGCAGGAGCTAAGTCTGCTTAGCTGGAAGAGTTTAATTTGGAGTACGGAGTGTACTACATAAGAAAATGCTCCACAATCTTATAAACAGTTGGTGATTAGGGAAACTGAATGCATTTATTTGCTCTAGAACTACACCAGGCAATTCTCGCCCAAATAATATTCAAATGGTCGAACAGAAAATAGAAATCACCAAAAGAAGAACGCAAAAAATGTCAGAGATCAACATGGCACAAAGCATTTGCCAGCCTAATACAGAAACTTTTAGCATGAAAACTAAGTAAGATTCCATTAGTTATGCAGACGATGGAGAGTAGCTAGCTAGCGCTGAAAGATGATGTCTGGCTCTTACCGAAGACGGTGTTGGCGGGGTTCTTTGCGGCCTGGTTCATGGCATCGTCGCCGATGAGCCTCCTAGCGTCAGTAAAGGCGACGCAGGACGGCGTGGTGAGATTGCCCTGGTCGTTGGGGATGACCTCTACGCGGTTATGCAACGGCCGCCAGACGGCCTGTTAGCACCTCTCTCGAATTACTCACTCAGAATCACAGAGTACAATAGTTGTGGGAAATCTATCCGAATTCGAATTACAATTCCTGGATGAACTCAGAGAGAGGAACAGATAGCTACGCTACCAGACAGAAGCAAAGACAGGCCGCAGCCGTCTACCAATTCGCCCCCGATAACTTCCTCGACGTCAACCTTATATCGACCGCCAATCGCCTCCTGCCAGCTCAGCCGCGGGCCCAGTCCTTAGCTGGATATCGGGTGCTCTCCTTGCGGTCGCGTCTCTCCCGTGTTGCCACTGCGAGTGGGTCCGGCGTGTCAGTGTTAACACTCTCCCCTCCTTGAGAACCGGCATGTCCCCAACCCGGTGCACGCGGAAAACGACGCTTGAGGTCGTCGTGATCTTCCCAGGTCGCCAAGCTTTCAGGTTGGCCGGACCATTGCACCAGAACTTGACTGATCGCCACTGGACCATCTTGACGAAGACGACGCTGCAAGATACGAGAAGGTACCAGCAAAACATCAAGGGGAGATGGTAACTGCGTCTGTACCTGGACATTAGCACCAATGGCCTTCTTAAGCTGAGAAACATGAATTACTGGATGAATTCTGCTTGTCACAGGTAACGCCAAGCGATAAGCGACCTTGCCAACACGATCCAAGATCTGATACGGACCATAGTACTTGAACATCAACTTATGATGTGCTCTGGGAGCCACTGATGACTGAACGTATGGTTGCAACTTCAGATAGACGAACTCACCCACTTCAAAAGAACGTTCTGTTCTTTTCTTGTCAGCTTGATGCTTCATGCGGAGCCGAACACGTTCGAGGTGTTGGCGAAGCAATTCCTGCATGACAGAGCGTTCCTCCAACCAGATTTGAACATCCGTAATTGGTGTGGCATCAGATGGTGTTAAACCCAATTGGCGCGGTGAACGGTTGTACAAAACCTCAAAGGGAGACTTGCCCAATGCAGAGTGTGTACTGGTATTGTACCAAAATTCAGCTAACGATAGCCACTGGATCCATTTAGTGGGGCAAGCATGAGCAAATCAGCGAAGGTATCCTTCTAGGCACTGATTAACCCTCTCGGTTTGGCCATCTGTTTCAGGATGATAGGATGAGCTCATTTTCAGTGTTGTTCCAGTCAGGTTAAATAGTTGCTGCCAAAACTGACTGTTGAAGATGCGATCACGGTCTTAGATGATCTGCTCTGGAGCCCCATGAATCTTAAAAATGTTGTCCATGAAAGCTGACGCCACTGTAGCTGCCGAAAACGGATGTGCTAGTGGAATGAAATGGGCAAAACGGCTGAATTTATCAACAACCACCAGTATGACATTGAACCGACCAGAGCGAGGAAGGCCTTCGATAAAGTCCATCGAAATCACTTGGAAAGCAGACCGTGGAACTGGTAAGGGCTGCAATAAACCAGGATATCGAGATCTGTCCGGTTTAGCTTGCTGACAAACTCCACATGACTGAACGAATTGGCGCACCATTGTAGCCATTCCTTTCCAAGCAAACAACTGCTTCAGGCGTCTGAGCGTTACTGGTATGCCCGAATGACCTCCCATTGGAGTAGCATGGAATTCTTGCACAATACGAGTTTGTAGCTCTGTGTTGGCTGGAATCCAAATTCTGCCCTTTTTTCTGATAATACCATTAGTGAGAGTAAATGGATCATTCGGTTCTGTGGCAACTGCCAGACGTTGCAGTAAAACCACAGCAGAAGCATCCTGCTGATAAGCATCAATTATTTGCATCATCCAAACTGGTTGAGAACGAGAGATGGCATTAATCTCACTGTCAGGATGGGGACGTCTGGATAATGCATCAGCAACACGGTTTTCAGATCCCTTTTTGTAAACAATGCGGTACTGCATACCCATTAACTTGGACAGAACCTTGTGTTGCCAGGGAGTGTGCAGTCGCTGATCCCCCAAATGTGTTAAACTGGCATGATCCGTTTTGATAAGAAATTCTCGGAACTGTAGATATGGTCGCCATTGTTCAACCGCAAGTAATATGGCCATGTATTCCTTTTCATAAGTGGATAGGCCACGATTACGCGGGCCCAGAGCTTTGCTGACAAAAGCTAGAGGATGATCACGCTGCATCAAAACTGCTCCGATTCCCACATCGCTGGCATCTGTCTCAATTACAAAAGTGCAAGTAAAATCGGGCAGAGCAAGTACTGGAGCAGAGATCAAGGCCTTTTTCAAACATTGAAAAGCTGTTTCAGTTTCCTGTATCCAAACAAATGGAACATGCTTGCGCAGCAAATCAGTCAGTGGTTTATTGATCGATCCATATCCAGCAATAAACTTCCTGTAGTAGCCCAACATACCCAGAATGCTACGCAGTTGTTTGATATCCAGTGGCCTTGGCCATTCTTTGATGGTTTCTACTTTGGATTCGTCTGTGGCAACTCCAGCAGCCGAAATCACATGACCCAGGTAGTGCACACTAGGTTGAGCAAACGAGCATTTGGATGCCTTTACTTTCCATGCATTAGCTGCCAACAGTTCCAGTACTTGGCGCAATTGAGACAGATGTTGCTCGTAGCTCTTACTGTATATCAGGATATCATCGAAAAAGACCAAAACACATTTGCGGAGTAAAGGAGCTAAGGTTCTGTTCATTTCTGCCTGAAATGTAGCCGGTGCTCCAGTTAAACCAAATGCCATCACTGTAAATTCAAAGTGGCCATGATGGGTTTGAAATGCAGTCTTATGCTCATCACCAGCTGTTAGCCTGATTTGGTGGTATCCATCTCTGAGATCTAGCTTGGAAAACCAACATGCTCCATGCAATTCATCAAGCAGCTCGTCAATCACTGGAATAGGGTATTTACTCTTGATTGTCAAAGCATTTAACTGTCGAAAATCCACACAGGGACGCCAGGTTTTATCCTTCTTCTTTACCAATATCAAAGGAGAGGAGAAATTACTTGTACTTGGGCGAATGACTCCAGATTCAAGCATTTCTTGAATCTGACGTTCCACTTCATCTTTAAGTTCAGGAGCTAAGCGGTAGGGACGGATTTGCACCGGTCGAGCTCCTTCTAGCAGAGGAATAGAATGAGACACCGCTCTATGAGGAGGCAGGCTTGTGGGTTCAGAGAATACGGACTGAAAATCATCAAGCAACTGTTGCACATCAGGAGATATCACTGTGTCTTCAGAGTCCTCTGACTGAATGAGCTGAACTGACAGCATATTACAAGCTGCACCAACACAACCTTTTCCTTGCAAATACACCCATTCACCATTGTCCTGAAACGCTAGCCATTTTTGTTGCCAATCGACCAGCTGTGGGCTGTGAGCAGCAAGCCAATCCATACCAATGATGCCATCATAACCGCGGAGTGGTAGAATTTTAAAAGAGGAGTGAAACTGCTGCGAATCACATTTCCAGGTGCATTTAGGCAACCATGATGTACACTGCAAAATACCACCTCCTGCTACTTTGACTTGTCGAGGTTGAGGTAAATCCAACTGACCTTCCAGTCCTTCTGCCACTGAAGAATTCAAGAAGGAGTTTGTACTGCCCGAATCCAACAGAAACAACACTGACTTTCTTGCAACTTCACACTGTAACACAATGGATCGTTCCGGTGGGATCGCAGCAGGATCAATATCAGACAACTGCATTACATTAATGTTGTCATCTTGCACATCCTCTATGGTTTCAGTTTCTTCAGACAACTGCATGAGTTCAAGCAGTTCCTGCACCAAATGTAACTGTGCTGTGGGAGGACATTTATGCTCACGAGAATAGCGTTCTCCGCAAGTGAAGCACAGTCCCTTAGCACGGCGGTAATTCTTCAGTGCTTGCAGCTTATCCTCCATGATACGAGTTTTTTCCACTCCTTTTTGCTGATCAGTACTGTTCTTATCTTCTGACTGTCGAGCTGGAGCTGAATGATTGTAACTACGTTTGTTTTGCACTGGTTGCAGTGGAGACACGTTATCTGAAACCTCCTCATGGACACGAGCAATGGTGTAAGCTGTTTCCAAATCTTTAGGCAACTGAATTGCCACCAGGACCCTTATATGTGGTTGCAGACCATCAACAAAACGGGTGACATAATGCAAACAATCCGGATGATCTTCATAACCAGCCAATTGATCAATCAACTCTGCAAACTGATGAACATAGTCCTCTACTGAACCTGTCTGAACCAACTTATACAATTTGCGAATGAGGGACTGATGCTGAGTACGGCCAAATCGCAACACCACTTCTCTGCAAAATTCTGGCCATGTGTACTTGCGAATAGAGGACTTGATCGAAGACAACCTCCGCGCAGCTGGGCCGGTAAACTGCAGAGATGCAAGGCGAACCCAAAGTGCAGGCGATGTCTCATACATATCAAAGTAATCCTCACACTGTATCTGCCATAATTTGGGATGCTCGCCATCGAATTTCGGAACATCCATGCGCGGCATACGAGTACGAGGACGATTGTCAGCAGTATCGGTCAAATCAAACGAGCGAGGAGCACGCGGTGAGGTGAGGTTTGAGCGTATACCTCGTGCCGGAGGCGGTATGTAGGGACCAGGGGTCACTACAGTAGGCCTCCGTGTAGTCGTGTCAACGCCGTGCCCATCGGGGCCGGTCTCCGCGGCGCCCGCCGAAGTCCTGATGGGCGGATCCGGCTCGTCGTCGTGGGCGGCGAGACCCAACTGCGCTCGAAGCGCGTCCAGCGTCTGCACCAGCGAGGTTTCGACGCCGTCGGTGTAGAGCTGCATGTCTGCCATGGCCTTGTTGACGCAGGACCTCACGGTGGCGTCGACCGTCTTCGCCATGGCGGACTCAACTGCGGCAGTCACAGACTGCGAGATCAGGTCCTTGATCTCGGCTTGGTTCTGCGAGTGCTGCGTCGCGGCGGCGGACGAGATGGTGTCGTAGATCGCCCGGCCTTCCGTGGTGAGATTCTCCATGATCGCCGCACGAGCACGCAACGCTGCCGCGCGAGCTCGGGTCGCCAGATCTAGACGCAGGGGAAAAAATTGGCTCTGAATACCAGATTGTTAGCACCTCTCTCGAATTACTCACTCAGAATCACAGAGTACAATAGTTGTGGGAAATCTATCCGAATTCGAATTACAATTCCTGGATGAACTCAGAGAGAGGAACAGATAGCTACGCTACCAGACAGAAGCAAAGACAGGCCGCAGCCGTCTACCAATTCGCCCCCGATAACTTCCTCGACGTCAACCTTATATCGACCGCCAATCGCCTCCTGCCAGCTCAGCCGCGGGCCCAGTCCTTAGCTGGATATCGGGTGCTCTCCTTGCGGTCGCGTCTCTCCCGTGTTGCCACTGCGAGTGGGTCCGGCGTGTCAGTGTTAACACGGCCACGCAGGAGTAGGTTGTGCCAAGGTCGATGCCGATCGCCGGCCTGTCGTCGCACACCGTCGTGGCCCCCATAGCCACGAGGTAGAGGGAGAAGAAGATGAATGAAGTTTGCAGACGTTGGTACCAGAGAGAGGCGCGATCGATTGGGAAGCCAAGGTGTTGCAGGGATTTGAATTTTATAAGCTACTAGAGGAAGGCGAGCAGGCGTGCCCTTGCCTGCAGTGTGAAAGCGAACTGGTTGCCTGCAGAGGAAGGTAGGTACTTCAGCATTAATTATGTGAATACAATTGACTGTTTTTTCAGAGCGCGGTCGACTGCATGCAGGTGAAGAAGTTTTTTCACACGGTACAGTTGTGTACACCGTATTTTCTCTAGGACTAAGATTTATATTTGCATTTATTTCTAAGTAGACAAGCCCTCTATAATCAACTCTCAATCAAGAATGACAATATTTCCATGTTAACAAATGCACCTTTAGAGTCGTTGTTGTTTATTTATATCAAACGGATTTGTCCCAAATTTTAATGGCGCGTATTGTGCGTCGTCCGGATGATGGGAAGGCCTGATCGTCTCCCTTCCCCGCCATCCAATTACATGGGTTTATCTGTACTCGGCACCGCCCAACAGGCCACCAGCAAGCCATGCGCACACGTAGTTTTCTGACCCGCAGGTTGGTGAATCTCCCACATGCTTCGGAAAAAAACCAAAAGTAAAACCCCGTCACTTCTTCGTCTCCCACCTTGGTTTCAGAAAGTTTCACAAAAGTTTTAATGGAGTTTTAAAACATGAAATTGAAAGACATAGTCACAACATTTCTCTTATTTGATTTGTCAAGATGAAAACACGGTTAAACGGTTAATTTCCAAATCAGAAAACCAGTTCAAACTTCACTCACTCGTTTGTATCTGGGGACCCAAAACACTGTAATTCAGGACCCAAAACACCTCACTCGTTTCTATACTTCAATGGATTTCCATGGTTCATGGATACTTTCTCCTTAAACTGAGATTAAGAAACATAGGAGCTAACACTATTTGTTTTTGGACATGACTACGTATCAGGCACCTGCTGGTTAGCATAACCGTACGCACGGGGTGAGAGATAAAATAGCCCTACTTTACATGCATGCACAAAAATCCAAAAACACTGATGTCATCCCGCATTAAATGTCAAACTCAAAAATTCAAAAAGTTTTGTAACCCAAACCGTTTATCCGATTTAAATTCCGTTTTTACCGATGGACTAGTCGTGATGAGATCTTCAAAACTAGATCTCATATCGATATATTCCGACGACTTTTTTTAGATCCAAAAGTTACCCACCCCGTAACATATAAGTTACCCAGACTTGAATGCGTAACTTACCCACCATATTAACGATTAATTTTCGGGTTGAAATAGAACCATTTTTTTGGTTGGTCTTTTAGATTTTTACGAGTTTTGAAGTTACCACGCGTAGTTTTCATAAGTGAATATTACTTTGAGATGGTAAATTTATTGTGTATAAGTATTAGGATTATAACTGTCGACTTCATAGTGACAACTACACCATAAAAAATATAGGCATTGTGTTCGTAAATATTATTTAAAGGACATGGTAACTATATTAATTTCGTGGTGGATACTATATCATGAGCACAAGGATAACTTCATAAGTATTGAGTGGGTAACTGTATCAATATTGGGTGGATAATTATTACCGAGAGTGTATGTCAACTACATTAATTTCGTGTTGGATAACTACTACCGATAGATTAGGGTAACATCATCGATTTCGTTGTGGATAACTATATCATTAACGCATGGTTAACTCCAGCAATACTGGGTGGGTAACTTTATCAGTACTATGTTGGTAAATTTATCAGTACATAGTGGGTAATTCTATTAGTACTAGGTGGGTAACTCCATCGGTACTGGGTGAGTAACTCCATTGGTATTGGATGGGTAACTATATCAGTACTAGGTTGGTAGCTCCATCAGTATTGGGTGGCTAACTTTATTACTGCTAGGTATGTAACTTTATCAATACAGAGTAACTCCATCAGTACTAGGTGTGTAACTCCATCAGTATTAAGTAGATAACTATTACCGATAGAGTAGGATAACCACATCAATTTCGTGGTGGATAACTATATCATAAACACATGGGTAGCTCCATAATTAGATGGTGGGTAACTTCATCAGTACTTGGTGGATAATTTTATTATTATTAGGTTGGTAACCTTATCAGTATAGGGTGGTTAACTCTATTGGGGCACGCGGGACTGTCAGAGCATACGTGGAGGAAGCCGAGCGAGGGCCACATCAACACGATGATCCAGTTCAGTAAGTGCATCCCCGCCTTCCACGGCGGTTGCGGAGTCCAGTGCACTCCCGCCGTCACGCGATACCACCGCAACCAGTGCCATGCCCCAACATAGCCACCTCGTCAAGATCTCGAGTATATGCGACCAGAAAGGAGATGGGTAGCGGCCGACGGGCCTAATCCATTGCAGCAATCGTAAAAAAGAGAGTAATAGGAAACTATTCTTTTGATAATTCACAACTTTGTACACATATTTTGCACGAACAAAATCTTTTCTCCTGTGAATTTTGCATTTTGAAGATAGATACTCACGTCGAACATCTGGTTGGTCAAAAAAATGTGTCTGTGCACGAATTGGAAAACTGACATGTGTTAAATAGACGGTCCAAGTTCAAACCGTGTCGCTCATGCTGAGCGTGTAGTTTTTATACCTGAACTTGTGTAAAGATAGATGCCATTGTTTGACTACACGTATTTTAACCATGAAGAAGGGAAAATGCAGGGTCATCAAAACCTAGGTGCATATCGTATTGTTCTCAAGTCTTGACTGTAATCTATTTGAGCAAAAAATGCGAACAGCAACAACGCAGCAGCAACAGCATCCTCACCACACGCGAAGAAGAAAAGTGAGGAGACAAAGCAAAAGCGCACACAGCCAGCAAGTTAGCAGACCAATCTTGGAGAATCCGGCGACGAGGTGTAGCATCGGAACGCGGAAGTCAACGGCGCCTCCCTCCCACGGCTGCCCGGAGCTATTACTCTACTCACGCACCAGATGGCCGCCCCCGCTGCAGCCGGCTTCCGCGCCTCGCCCCCAACCTCCACGGCCGCGGCGCCTCCATCGCCCCCGTCGGGCCAGCCGCCTACACCGTGTTTTAGGGCCGCTAAAATAAACCGTTGGGGAGAGGAGCTCTATCCCGACTTCTGGGCCTGGCCCACATCCACCAACGAGGCTCAGATCTGGGAAAAACATTGTATGATACTGGGCATACTATTTGTGCGAAATCTGATTAACTTAGGCCCAATCAGGAGCAAAAGTACCCGACGGCGACCTCCCGCAGTCTCCTCTTGCTGTCTTCGTCCTCGTGCTCTTACTTGCAGTGCAGAGTCCGATCCATGGAACAGAGCAGGATGGCAAGAGTGAAGCTTGGCGCTCAGGGTTTCGAGGTAACGAACCGATTGCTTTGATCCCCTCGATTCTGGTCGCAGATCCGAGGGGGAGAAAATCAAGTGAAACTACGAATGACCAGTTGTTGGTGTGCGACTTGGATGGTAGGTGTCCAAGATCGGGTTCGGATGTATGGGCCTCACCGGCGTGTACAATGCTCCGGTACCGGAGGATGCTGGCGTCGCCATCATTAGGCGCGCCTTCGAAGCCGGCGTCACCTTCTTCGACACCGCCGATGCCTATGGGCCTCATACCAACGAGGTCCTGCTTGGAAAGGTCAGAATCGTCCTACATCTCCAAACTCTGATGCTGTGTTTGTGCCTCATTCAGTTGGTGGTGGCGAAATTGTAATGCTCAATTGGAAAGGTGGCTATATTTAGGTACACATTCCGTTTCTGTACATTTATGTGTGCTGTGTGGGATTTGATTGAAGATTATCAGTTACTGCAAAAAGAATTGCATTGCTGTAAGATGTGGTGATGCTATGTCTATATGAGAGTTATGATACTGTTCCACTTTTGTTTTGCCAATTTATTCACAATTTTAGCTTCAACTGGAAGAAAATTAGATGACAGAAAGCCTAATATACTTCCTAGACAGGTTGAGTAAGTTGAAATGATAGAAACTAGCCAGGATGCCCATGAATTTGCGTGGCTAGGTTTATTATGTATCGTCGAATATGGTGTTTATTGGTGGATGTTCGGTGCCATTTTCCTCCTAATTGTTTCTTCATTTTATGGGTAATTTATTATATTATATTTGAGATATCTGGGTACCACAGTAAGTACTGAAATCATGGAAAATCATGTTGGGTAAGTAGTAGTATGGTTCATTGTCATAATTGCCAAGCTTAACTGTAGGTGCATCATAATTTCATGGGCTTTTGTATAGCTCTGGTGCCCCGCTTGGCGCAGCTGTTGGCGACGGTGAAGCGAACATGTCATCATTATCAACTTCGTCTTCGACTACTTCGATTGCATCTTTCTGATTTTTTTTTCGAGCAACCATCAAGAATTCTGCCTTTTCATTAAGAAGAAAAAGAATTGGCCATTTCATAAGGAAAATCAGCTGAAAACCGATACATTGGCAACACACGCGCCGACCCTGAGGCGGCACACCAGCCGAGCTGGCGACTTCTGCACCCAAGCTACCAAAGCCTACACCCTGCAACACCACGGCGGTTTCCAGAGCCGCCGCTCCGGTTTCCATGCTGGCCCTCTGGCCACGCATGACGCACCAGGCTTGTTGATGGCTCTCCGAAGCCAACACCCTACACAGATGATATTCCCGAGCCGCCTCACCGCCCCCAAGGCCGCACATAACCCGAGTTTACGCGAAAAAGGCAATTGTAGCTCGGGCTACATATAGCCCTTAATTTTGAAAATTAAAAATGGTTTTTCAAAGTTACAAAAAATTCTGAAAAAAATATGTACATGTAGGAAATGTTATGCATTATAGATGTGCAAAGCCTCAATCCGAAATACAATGTATTCTGAGCTACAAAAAAAAAGACAAAGTTATAGATCTAGAGAGTGAACACTACATCTCCAAACTTGTCAGAAATTTGTCTTTTTTGTAGCGTAAGATAAAAAGTATTTCCGGTTGAAACTTTGCACACTTAAACTATACATCATTACTTATATGTAAATATTTTATTTTTTAGTTTTTTTGAAACTTTGAAGTACGTTTTTGAAAGTTCAAATTAAAGGGCTACATGTAGCCCGGGAGACAAAATGACGCTCTCGAGTTGACGAATATATTAGCACAACTATACCATGGCAGTTTTCGCAGGTGCCGCTCCGGCTTCTCTAATCACACTTAGGAGTTAGGAGCACAACATATGAAGAATATTCAAATGCCCATCCATTGTCATTCTCTAACTCTTGTACGGATAGAAGCCCTACAAGTAGTAGTGATTTCCTTCATGGCTTATCCACAAGTTAGCGATGCTCTTTTTATGAGTAGCTGAGATTATTTTTAGAAAAGGGGAGATGATTCTCTGTAAGCTATGATGAACCATTACTTTAAGTCTACCCGCAAAAAAAACATTACTTTAAGTCACGAACACATTAATGAGTTCATATAAATTATATTTTTCTTCAATAACTTGATGAGTTATGCGGAGTAAATGTCTTGAGCAGGCACTAAGGCAGTTCCCTCGCGAGAAGGTTCAAGTGGCCACCAAGTGCGGCATTGCAGGATTCGACGCTGGTGGCATGTGTGTCAAGGGCAGTCCGGAATATGTGCGTGCATGCTGCGAAGCAAGCCTTGAGCGTCTTGCCATCAACTACATCGACCTATACTTCCTGCATCGCATTGACCAATCAGTGCCTATAGAGGAAACTGTGTGTATCACTTGATCATGTAAATCCGTTTAATTTTCGTTCTGTGTCTGATTTCTTCATTGGGTAAGCGCAGATGTGTGAATTGAAGAAGTTAGTTGAAGAAGGGAGAGTTAAATATGTTGGCCTGTCTGAGGCTAGTGCCGATACCATTAGGCGGGCACATGCAGTTCATCCAGTCACTGCGGTGCAGTTGGAGTGGTCTCTGTGGACGAGGGATATAGAGGAAGATATTATCCCACTGTGCAGGTTCATCCAGTTCAATTCATGTGATTTTGTTTCAACAGTATTTTTTTCTACTTTATTTCCCGAAAATCCAGATTCTATTTTCCCATCAAAGTTGTATTTGGAGCTTTGATTAGGTTTATTGGACCTTAAGAAATACCTACTCATGATGCATAATTAGTATCTCATTCAACACTAGGATCACTTACTACAACAAAATAAACTTATATGATTGCTGGTTGATTAGTGTTTATATGGGTAAGCTACTAGCCATTTTAAGTTTACCTGTAAAAGCAAAGGAGTCCGCTTGTATGTATTACATGGTTAATTTCAGGAAAATTACTCCATCTGGGTCCATCATCAAACTTCAGTTTGCATATGGTGTGACGATGTCTCCTATCATTGTTTATTTTGCATGTTGAACCCATAACTATGAAGTGAAAGAGATAACATTTTTTCAAGTAATCCCTTTCAGGGATATTGTTTTGCTTTATTTTGAAGTTAGTGGGTGGGTGGGTGGGTGGGGGTGGTTATTACTTATGTTGACATAGAGTTCTTTCTTACTCTTATTGCAATTCCCATTTAAGCTAGTGCGTCATTCTACACTTGGTTCATTGCATCTTCAGCATTCTATTTGTCATGTGAAGTATTTGTATTCAGGAAGCTTGGCATTGGAATTGTACCATACAGCCCACTTGCTCGGGGTTTCTTTGCTGGCAGGGCAGCCAAAGAGAACTTATCATCAGAGAGTTTATTGGTAAAGAAGTTAAACTGGTATAATCAATTTCACACAGAAAGATGGAATTATTTGTGTGACTATACCATCTGCCCCTTTGCAGTCCAAACATCCTAGGTATACTGGGGAAAACTTGGAGAAGAATAAAGTTCTGTATACACGACTTGAAATGCTATCCACTAAGTATGGCTGCTCAGCTGCTCAACTTGCTCTTGCCTGGGTTCTTCATCAAGGGGATGATGTTGTCCCAATCCCTGGTAGGGGTTTCCCCTCAACGCTCCCTATTATCAAGCATAATATGATCTTGTACCCTTCCTACAAGAACATGGTTGTGTACCTAGAATACCTATGAATGCTGATTTCTAGTGTATATCTGAATCTTTCAAGCATGCGAAATGTTTCTAATAGTGAACCAACTGGAAAACTTCTCTGAAATTGAACAACAGAGACAACATTTGAACTTGAAGTTCTTGCTGGAAGCTGGTTTGTTGTACTTAGCCAGGTTGTTGCACCAATTCCAGTGATCTGAGCTTAAACAGCAATGTAGCCTAGTAAATTTTACATGTTCGCTAGACAGGGCAAGATATTGCATTAGCTGAATATGCAGTGGTGCATAGTTCCATTTTTGTCTTAAAAACTGATGAAATATATTTGCCTTAAAAGCTGATGAAATTTGGCTAGTAATGCTGTAAATACAGAAGCATGATTTTTTCTTTTGTCATCTAAATAATGCATTTATTAAGCAGAACCAATCTAAGGCTAGCATCAATATTACACACTTAAAGAGTGAACCAAAGCACAATTAGACAGTTAGGCCAATCCTGTTGGATGCCAAAATTGCTGTGTCAGGCTCATATGCTTTGTCCTATTGGTTGAGATCGCCAATTTGAAATGCGTTGCTCATTTAAGCAATTCGTCTTTAGCATCCTAATCTCCTTAGTTCCTTTATCCCCTACTTATATCTGTTGTTGGATAAAAACTTTGCAGTTGTTCTTGTGTTTAAAAAGGGACTTGAGAGATCGGAGTGTACCTAGAGATTCGGCTCTTGATAGAACTGCATGGAAATCAACAATCCATTTGCTGGAATAGTAGTTTACTCGTACTTTGTTACTTTTTTCTCTCTTTCACATTTTGTTTTCTTATATTTCTGTTTTGTTTCGTATCTAGCCTACCCCAACTTGCTTGGGGCAAGTTGTTGTTGTTGTGTTTGCTCGTATATCAAAACATATATCCACACACCTCTTTCTTTCACTTCACTCAAAAAGTATTTTCCTCCATGATATGGAGGTTGCGGAACTGCAAAAGTTTTCATAAAGGAAAACTTCGCAGCTGTCGCCACTCCATTAAGTGGTCTGACTCGAGGATCGGATTCCATGAAGAACTCTTTTATTTAATAATACGTTCTTCCTACCCATCGACGGATTCCCTTGTAGAGTTATGTTTGTTCTGCTTCTATTAATGCGGCGAAAAATCAACCTCAATTCTCCCTAGCTGTAAGTCTGAACTGCTTTATGCACATGGTTTCTAGTGGATAACCTAGTTAATCTTAATGTTTACTTTAGATGCTTGCGTTCTCCATGTGTGAAAAGATCTACCATTTCTTGTACATTAAAAACATGCCATCTATGCCAATTGTATTTATACATATGTGTGTAACTGCTCTTTGAATCTAGGAACAACAAAATTGAAGAACCTTGATCAGAACATTGGCGCTGTAAAGGTAAAGTTGAACAAGGAAGACCTGGAAGAAGTCTCAGCTGCTGTCCCTGCTGGCGAAGTGGCTGGGTCCAGGGTTTTGGGGATCCTGGAGCCTTATTCTTGGAGGGTTGCAAACACTCCACCTCCAAAATAGCATTTTTAATCTTCGGATGCAAATTCCAAGATGATCTCACTGTATATTTGTTGCCACCTTCGCTTGTTACTCACATTCACGGTCAGAACTGGAAAGAAACTTGAGAAAACATTGTACCTTAAACAACATATGCGAATGGTATTCTATGTGATTTATCGAATGCTATACTGGATGAAATATGCGTCGAATTCAAGTTAAGCTCTGTCCTGATGCACATTTCTTTGGATCCATTTGAAGAGCAAAATTATGTCTGATCGGCACTCATTGAAGATGTTAATGGTGTAACATTTCCCTACATGACTGAGTAAGATCGTTGGCAGAGTCCAGATACAACTTCCTGTAGTTACAACAAAGTAAGGATGCGTATGTTTTAACCTCACTATTCCAACCTAAAAATATGTATACTGCATGCCGTGCGTGCTACTTTTGACTCACAGGTTTCTACTATTCACCATGCACTCCAGTCTTGCTGCAGAACTTGTACTCCTTTCCATCTGCTGTCCATGTGTTGCTAGTTCTCGCAGTATATCCCCAGGTTTTTAATTCATATATCTTTAGCGATTCGCAAAAAAGATCATATATTTAGCAATATTTTTGCAGGTTAACCTGTGTTGTTCTGCATCCTGCCGAGCTTTCCAGGCAACATACAATGGTCAGGTAGGGCTGCACCAGTGACCATTCAGGAAGAACCTTGGGAGGTGCTGCCCATCACGCACTTGGAGCATCATCGGGGATGGTGCACGGCCACCGGGCAGGCGATGAGCCGATGATGCACAGGGACATGGGTGCCCTCTTGCCACTGATGGGAGGGAGCCTTTGACTTCACGGATGGCATCTCCGAATCCTGCTGCTGCTGAAATTAGGGATGTAAGAGCATCTCCAGCAGATGATCTATTTTAGGGCTTGTGTCCAAAAAACGATTTTGCATCACCTAAGTCTAAAAAACTTGCTGCAGAAGATGATGTATTTGCGTCCGCCAACGATTCCCACCGTCGCCGCGGCCTCGCTGCCCACCACCACCGCACCGAGGCCGCCGCCCCGCTGTGTGCTGAGCAACACCAGCTTCCGCGGGGTGGGGCTCGGCCAATACGCGGCCGAGATATCCAGCAGCGGCCACCGCGTGTGTTTCGGCACCTTCGACACGCCTGAGTTGGCCGCCCGTTCTCGGGTGAACTTTCCTCGCATCCCGACGGCACGACGCCTTTCGATCCCGGGTAAGGGACACGGGGTCCCTTTTCAGAGGCGAGGACGACGGATTTGGGGTCTTGGTGGTGCCTCCTCCTTGGCCTCGGTTGTCGTTGTGGTCTTGTTAGCATCGTTGCTTTAGCATAGGCATCCTAGGCTGTTCTATTTATGTTTTTATCTTATGTGTTTGCCTGTGGTGCCTGATGCTTGTAATGTTTATCAGCATATTATATGTGCCGTTGGACACTCGGGGCTTTGTTAATTCAAAATCGGGCATTTACATGCCTTTTATCTAAAAAAAACTTATACTACTTTAAAAAAAACACCGCTGCAAAGTCTGCTCTTTTTGTGATTTTTTTTAGGGGACTCTCTTTTTCTGAATGGTCCGAAGTCGGCGAAACTCCCATCAGACAGCCCAGGTCTCAACTGAACCACCGGCCCACGCCACGAGAGAGACTCCTATCCACAAGGCCACAAACCCCAAGGCCCTAGCCCAGGATCTGGCGCCCTCGTCGATCCCAGCAGACAGAGGCATCACCCGTCCACCCCCAGCGGCGGCGCTCCTTCGCTCCCCGTAGCATTTCCTCGAGCAGCTGCCGCGCGCACGGAGCGGAGCGGAGGCCATGGCGATGGCGAAGGCCAAATCCACCGTCCTCTCCGTCGCCGACAAGTGCCGGGTACCTCTCGCCAGCACCCTCCGCGCTCGCTTCCCCCTTATTTTGGCTCTCTCGCGCTGACTCCCTCGTGCCCTTCGCAGAACATCTTGGGCGCCAGCTGGGAAGCGCACCTCAACACCATCAAAGCCGACGCCAAGGGAAGGTGCGCGCACCGCTTCGTACTCTCCCCTCTCGATCCATATGCTCGCGCCGTCTGCAGCTTGTGCGAATAACAACTGATTGACCACAAATTTCCTGTTTTTTGGCAGCAAGGGGGAGATTCACACGTCGAGGGTGCACTACATGATCCAAAAGGGCATGCCATACTTGATTGTTCCCCAGAAAGACATGCACACCATTGTAATGCTTCGGTTCTCTTGCTTTATGATAGTTGATTAGTTAGTGCTAGTGGCTGCTGTTATGTCTGATGAACTGCTTGTGTGAACTGTCCATCCCGTAGAACATTATAATCGATGAGCGGGGGTCTCTCTCGGTGTCCAGTCCAGTCCCAGGTCGCCTTACCAGCTTGCTCAAGTCGCTCAACAAGGTTAATCCTTCCCTATAAGCTTAAATGCAACACAATTTGATGTGTGTGGTTTCTTCAATTGCCTTCTCTCGTGGGAGTTGTGTCATCATGTGTAGTGATGTTGTTGTCTGGTGCAGTTTCCTCCCAGGGTTGCTATAACCGGCGATGTCCTGCAGTTGAAGGAGACGAAGGTTAGCTCAGTTCCAGATAACCCTAAGATTGGTGTTTGGTTCTTCAGTAGTAGTCGGTAAACTGATACTGATATTCTTCATATGTTGCACTAAGGTTCTGGTTATAGCCGAAAGCCTGAAGAAAGCTATTCTTAAGGAACATACAGCTGCCAGTGAAGCTACTTACGGGGTTTCAACTGTATTGTCTTCCGCGAGTGCCACTTGCAGGTCACGCAGCGAAGGTCTCCTTAGCTTACTCAATGAAGAGAGCTCCTACAATATCTTGAAGTTTGAAATTGGGTGTGTAATATGTCTTACTGTTTTTTATGCTCACCCTCTTTTCTTTATGTTTAGCGCATGTACAATTAATACATTGGTCATCTACATAAGTAGTTACCAGGACCTATTTCTGTTTGTGAGTGTGGAGATGTCTATGTTGCAGCTCATGTGTCTTCATTGATTCATCTGGGAGCAGCCATAATATCGAGTTGGATACTTTTGAACCACCAAGAGCCGATCTGCTATGTAAGGTTTTACTTATTTGATTTCTTCTATGCATCTGTACTTCAGTACCGTCTAGCAATTTTAGCTAAAAATATGCCGTATTGGTCAGAAGGATGCTAGTTGATTGCTTAACAGATGTATCTTCTATTTTGCTACTACATTCAGTTTCTAAATTTGTGTATTGTCCTTTCTAGTGCCATTTTCCGCAAAGCTGATTGATGGTATCAACCGGAATGATGCGAGACGGAGAGCACTCATACTTTTCTGTTTCGAGTATTTTGATGTCACTGCTAGAGTAAGTGTTTCGTATATCTGGACAAATTGCAATGGAGACTATTTGGATTGTTAGCTTCTCATTTCTGAAGGTTCCTTATTTTTATTAGCTAATCCTTTTTCGTCACAGTACTGTTAACTACCATTTTTGTCTTTGCTTGAAGGATGCGCTCTTGCTCTCCATTGATCACCACGGCTTTGAGGTGCTCGCAAAGGTTCCTACTAGTGCTATTGTTCTTGATGTCCCTCGGCAGTATCAATGGAAAGAGTTCAGATTCTCATTCAAGGAAGCAGCTAAGGATGTTGAGGACTTCTGCCGCATGCTGGTGGAGCTAGAACATGAAGCTCTGCATAGCGTAAGGAGCTATAGCGGATTAGGTTGAAGGGGATAGTAGCTCTTCTCAGACAACGGACACAACATTTTGGTCTTCAGCTATGATAGTAGATCATCCGAAGAATATGATCTGTGGTTTGATTAGTAAATGTTTGCATGATCATTGTCTAACTTAGAATTAAACAGATAAAATTCAGACAGTGGATCCTAGGTGATGTACATAAGTTAGTCTGTATGTCACCCAATTTTTCAGCTTGTGTTTGGCACAGTTCTATTATGTCAAGAAAGGAAAAATTATTACAATGATTTGAGTTTGAAATGAAAGTGAATTGCAATTGATCGGCATCATTGTGCAGTCATGCCTGAGGCAATTTATACATCGATAGTCTGTCTGTTTTCACATCGCACTTAAAAACACTTTATCCTCAGTTATATGCTCATAATGTAATTCAGCAACCAAAGATAACCACAATGCACAGAAACAAATATACTGTCTACTATTACCGTATAGATTGTTTCAAACTTGATTATAAACTAAATAATGTTTACGGAAAACTTATACATGCCCATTCCAAAAATTAAATTTGCTGATCGATACTACAATCCACCATAAAAGAGCGACAAATTATTCCAAGCATCCTTCATCATCTAGTCGACCTCCTCGATCTTGGGCCCTGGGCCGCTGCTGCCGCCGGCGGCACTGGCCGGAACATCCTCGTCCATTCCACCGGGCATATCAGCACCGGCACCCTGGTACATCTTGGCGATGATGGGATTGCAGATGCCCTCCAGCTCCTTCATCTTATCATCAAACTCCTCAGCCTCGGCGAGCTGGTTGTTGTCGAGCCAGGTGATGGCGCCATCAATAGCGTCCTCGATCTTCTTCTTGTCATCCTCTGGGAGCTTGGAGGCGATCTTGTCATCCTTGATGGTGTTGCGCATGTTGTAGGCATAGTTCTCCAGGGCGTTCTTCGAGTCCACCTTCTTCTTGTGCTCCTCGTCCTCGGCCTTGTACTTCTCTGCCTCCTGCACCATCTTCTCAATGTCCTCCTTGCTGAGGCGCCCCTTGTCGTTGGTAATGGTGATCTTGTTCTTCTGCCCGGTGGTCTTGTCCTCCGCCGACACGTTCAGAATGCCGTTAGCATCAATGTCGAAGCAAACGGTGATCTGGGGGACGCCCCTGGGTGCCGGTGGGATGCCGGACAGCTCGAACTTGCCGAGCAGGTTGTTGTCCTTGGTCCTCGCCCTCTCACCCTCGAACACCTGGATGAGGACGCCGGGCTGGTTGTCAGAGTAGGTGGAGAAGACCTGCTCCTTCTTGGTGGGGATGGTGGTGTTCCTGGGGATCAGCACGGTCATGACGCCTCCGGCCGTCTCCAGGCCCTGGGAGAGGGGCGTGACGTCGAGCAGGAGAAGGTCCTGCACTTTCTCGTTGCCCTCGCCGGTGAGGATGGCGGCCTGGACGGCAGCTCCGTACGCGACGGCCTCGTCAGGGTTGATGCTCTTGCAGAGCTCCTTCCCGTTAAAGAAGTCCTGAAGGAGCTGCTGCACGCGCGGGATACGGGTGGATCCTCCGACGAGCACGACGTCGTGCACGGTGCTCTTGTCCATCTTGGCATCGCGAAGGCACTTCTCGACAGGCTCCATGCACTTGCGGAAGAGGTCCATGTTGAGCTCCTCGAACCGGGCGCGGGTGATGGTGGTGTAGAAGTCGATACCTTCAAAGAGGGAGTCGATCTCGATGGTGGTCTGAGCAGTGGAGGAGAGCGTCCTCTTCGCCCTCTCACACGCCGTCCTCAGCCGCCGGAGCGCCCTCGGGTTGCCGCTGATGTCCTTCTTGTTCTTCCTCTTGAACTCCTGCACGAAGTGGTTCACCATCGGTTGTCGAAGTCCTCGCCTCCCAAGTGGGTGTCTCCGGCGGTGGCCTTGACCTCGAAGATGCCCTCCTCGATGGTGAGCAGCGAGACATCGAAGGTGCCGCCGCCGAGATCGAAGATGAGCACGTTCTTCTCGCCGACGCTGGTCGACTTCTTGTCAAGACCGTAGGCGATGGCCGCTGCGGTCGGCTCGTTGATGATGCGCATGACGTTGAGGCCAGAGATGACGCCGGCATCCTTCGTGGCCTGGCGCTGGGAGTCGTTGAAGTAGGCGGGGACGGTGACGACGGCGTTCTTGATGGTCGTGCCGAGGTAGGCCTCGGCCGTCTCCTTCATCTTGTTGAGCACCATGGAGGAGATCTCCTCGGCCGAGAACTGCTTGTCCTCGCCCTTGTACTGTACGACGATCATGGGCTTGTCTCCGGGGCCCGGGATCACCTTGAAAGGCCACAGCTTGGCGTCGCTCTGCACCGACGAGTCCGAGAAACGCCGGCCGATGAGCCGCTTCGCATCTGCAGGCAATTATGACACGGGCGCGTTCAGATCTATACTACAGGGACAATCGATCTGCTAACGAACTACAGAAGCAGAGCAGAACAGAGCAAAATAATTAGATCGAGTGGGTTTACATACCGAAGACGGTGTTGATCGGGTTCATGGCGACCTGGTTCTTAGCGGCGTCGCCGACGAGCCGCTCGCTGTCGGTGAAGGCGACATAGGAGGGCGTGGTGCGGTTGCCCTGGTCGTTGGCGATGATCTCAACGCGATCATGCTGCCAGACGCCGACGCAGGAGTAGGTGGTGCCGAGGTCGATGCCGATCGCCGGGCCGTCTCCTTTCGCGGCCATGATCTCGTCGACAACTTAGCTCTGAGAGAAATTCGGGATTGGTTGGGATCGGAGCACGCGGTCAGGAACAGAATAGGTGTACTTGTGGGGAGAGGAGAGGCTACAGAGGGTTGGATTTTAAAGGCTGTGGTGCCGCGGCCAGGCAAGGGTTCTAGAAAGTTCCTGGGATGGGCGGGAGCCGTCGGATGCGATCTGGACGGACAGGAAGATGCCGCGGCGTCTTCGTGGGGTGGGGAGACGGGCCAGTCGTGGCGGAGTTGGACTCGGCTAGGGTGTGTGGGGTTTGGGTTCTGGAGAGCGCGGGAACGTTCTGGAGCCAAGGGGGGTGGAGACATTCCTACTTTTTGACTTCTCGCCGATTTTTTTTTTGAACCACAAACATCCCGAGGGGCTAGATGCTGCATTGATAACAAGCGGTGGGATTACATTTTACATAAAGGACCTTAAGGAACAAAGAAAATAAAACCCAGTCCTTCCTTTCCGCACAAACGACCCTACATAAATATTGCAAAAAGCAATCAAGTCCACCGCCATTAGAGCAGAACCAAGCTTGGGCATCAGCTTCGCGTCCGGGGATGGAACCACTTGGATCGAAGCCAACCAGGGTCGCCAGCCTGGAACTCGAGGGCCTCCGTATCGGCACACCGGCCAGGAGGTAGAAGAAGACGCCGACCGGCGTCGCAAGCGGCCACCAGATGGCCAGCAGGGTCGGCGACCAAACCAAGGTCGTCGAGAATGATTTCCTTGAAACTCGCAGCATCTCCACCAACTTTCCACCACCTCCACTCGAATCCACATCTACCAGAGCAAACTCCATCTTCCCCTCTCCACCATGGACGGCCGGAAGACGAAGCTTAAACTCCACAGCGCAACACAAGCAGAGCCACCTAACAACCCCTAGAAAAGAGGGTTCTTCGAGCTTATTCAAGCACATACCTTCGGATCCCCTCCTCCACCACACCCACCACCATGGGAGCACGCCGGAAAGGAGCTTCTCCAGGCCAAGGTCGCCGCTCGGAGGCGACACAGCCAGGTACCTAGATGAGAGAGACGGCATAGCGCCATACGCCACAAGGGACCAAACTACAGAAGAAACAACCCTAAAACTACTATCTACACGGCTGCCTCGAGCACCTCTCCCATCCTCACTCCGACCGGCGGCGCCGCTGGAGCAAATCCGGGATCGGGCCGGGCTACAGTGAACACGAGAGACTCTCAAGGGAAAGGCAGGGAGAGAGGAGAAAGAAAAGACTTCAAGTGGGTTGTCCGCACTGCACCCGCATGCCCGCCTATTTTGACCTGGATCTTGGATCTCTGCGCAGACGAGGGTAAAGCTTTTTTTTTGTGAAAAGACGAGGATAAAGCTAAACTCCTCGCTTCAGCTCAGGTAAGTCAAAAATTGAGAGAGAAAGTTATTTTTAACCGAAACAAAAGACTTACCATTTTTATTAAATTAAATAAGAGTATCTCCACTCGCTCGCCAGCCGCGCCGTTCGGACGCTATTGGGGCTGTCCAGACGCTCTGCAAGCTATTGGGGCGCAGCCCTCAATAGACCCTCCTAATAGTTTTCTTTTTTGCACTTCAAAGTCTCGGCCAAAAATTTAAAATCTAGACCACAAATTCAAAGTCTCGGCCATAAAAAAACGCGTGAAGTCCGGTCATGCGCAATCACATGGTGTCGCCCTCGCACTGGGTGTCGTTGCCGCCGCCTTGGATGTCGCCGGTCACCGACGCCGTGGCAAGCTCCAGTTCTTGCAAGATGGCGGCACAGAACATGTCGTGCCCCGCCTTCGCCAGCGGGTCCATGGTCGACAGGTCAGCTGCCAAGATCATGAAATTTTGACTTCTTTCCTTCACAATGACTTTCTTCTTCTCTAACTCAAGCTTGATATCAGTCTTCTCAATCAAGCTTGAGTTCGAGGAGACATCGGCCAGGACCATGCGTCATTCTCGGCGTGTCTCAAACTCGCGTTCGAGGAGACATCGTGGAGGACCTTGTCGATGGATGAATGCACCCTCTCCGTGGTTGTCGCTACCGCAACAGCCGTCTTTGCCTTCTTGTCCCCGGTGGGTCGTCCCTCAGAGTTGGGTGCATCGACGTTGAGGTCAGCACGACCACACTTCTTGAGTGTCTTCCGGTGCGCCTTCCATTTCTCGCAATTTTGGAGTAACTTGAAGCAATGCATCAAGCTGAAATCGTGGTCCTTATTTTGGTTGCGAAACAAGGCTAGCGCGTCGATGAGCTAGCAAAACACAAAGCCGGCAATCACGATACGTCAATACATAGCCGACATGCCAACTCGAACAATATTGACATGAACTTATTTGATGTGATTGATTCTTCCCACTCTCGGGCCTATCGCGGATGTTCTCAATAAATCTGTGAATCTTGTTGACGATCTTTTGTATGACACGCCACCTATGCTCGATGACACCTTGGTTGCGATCCATGTGTGCCTTGTAGTAGTCCTTGGTGAACCGGCTCATCGAACTCGGTCTTGATTCTCTTCCAATAGGCGAGGCTTGTTTGATTGTCGCCGATGATTGAGTTCCCACTCAAGGCATTCCAAGATTCCACCAAGCACTCGTCCTCCTTGGTCGTCCAACAAACGGCTTGGTTCCCATTCCAGTTCTTATTCTCGGTTTCACCGTCGCTATGGGTTCCAGCCCCTCCTCCCCGATCACCACATCCTCCTCCTCCTCTTCTTCTTCTTCTTCTTCTTCTTCTTCTTCTTCTTCTACTTCTTCTTCTTCTTCTTCTTCTTCTTCTTCTTCTCCTCCTCCTCCTCCTCCCCGATCACCACATCCTCCTCCTCCCTGATCACCACATCCTCCTCCTCCTCCTCCTCCTCCTCCTCCTTCTTCTTCTTCTTCTTCTTCTTCTTCTTCTTCTTCTCATCATCAGTGTACCCCTCCTCTTCTTCTTTGTATCCCGCCATGGGGCGTCATCATTAATTATGGTATGCACAATGTCGATGTTGCCCTATGCACATAAACATAAAACAAGAAGAGTTTTTTGTGTAGGTTTTTAGTTTGGGTGCCTAGGACATGCCCTAAGACTTTTGAATAAGCCTACTCTCCCAAAATTATTGCCCAAAGTGGTGGCACCGGCTAGTTTCCACAATATGTCCTCCTCCTTAATCTTGTTAATGATGAGTTGATGACATTTGGAGGGGAGGCGAAGTGTCGAAAGACTCTAAAATTTATTTCTTTCCAAATTTTCCAAAAGACAAGAATGATTACGGAGGCCACACTACAACATGTCCAATTTTCAGCCACGGATTTGGTCTGTGGTAGAAAGTCACTTATCCGTCGTAAAGCCTTCGCTACGACGGATCTGCCATCCGTTGGCTATCTCGCGTCACAAATGATTTTCGAGACGGATTTCAGAAACCGTCTTGGATCCGTGACGGCCGGACCTAGCCCGAGGCTTGCCTGGCCCAGTTTGTCATGATGGACCAAAACGTCATGCCTGGCTGTCCCCTTGCCGGAAAAGTGGCAGCACTTGTGTCAGACCAATGATTGACCTGTCAGGACGGTCGGGTGACGTCAACCATGTCATCTAGCGTGACGTCATGTGAAATGTGGCAGGATAATGTGTCAGGATGGTCGGGTGACGTCAACAATCCCGCACCGTAACCCTACAGTTTTCCCCTCGTGATAAGGGGGTGGTCGGATTCTTTACTCTTTGATATCTTCGAGCAATAGCTTCGGTGCCTGTTATTTATCTTGCTGACAAATTTATCCTGAGGATAATCATTTACCCTACGTCGAATGGTGAAGGTGACGTCGCCGCATTGCAACATTGGCCCCTCTTTGAATTCTTTTGAAGTTTGCAGGTGAAGATCTTTTGCTAGAGCGGGAAGGAGGGCTTGATGCAGAGAAATATTTTGCACAACGCTTCGAAACACGCGGCGTGAAGGATTGAATTAGGACCCAGGTCATGAAGCTGGAGCTCATAAAATTGGTGCAGCTTGCGGAAGAAAGACGAACACGGTAGCGAGAGGCCACGGTCGAGGAACGTGGTGAATAGAACCACTTCACAACTTTGCGGATTTGGCAAGTTTCATCACCCAGTGGCCAACATCTGCACTCCGTACATGGTGGCAGTATGCCGTCTTTAATGTACGGCTTCAGGGTGAGCTCCTTTACTGTCGATGCGCTCTAGTTACAACAGACGCGCTTGCCTGATTCCTCTTCATTGATTTTCTTTGGATCCATGGGGTTAGGATGAGGAAGACGAAGCCGAAGAAGATAGGAGTAGAAATGGATGGCGTACGATTTACCCATGTGCCGTTACGTGGGTGGGAAACATATGTGTGCGTAGTAATTATTCATGTTCTCTCGGAAAAGTTATGGACGAGTCAGGTGACGCCTTTTGTTATCTAGGCACGTTTCACTAGTACAGAACAACACATCGGAAATGGGCAAAACCCTCATCAGAAACGGAGAAGTGGTCCGTGTCCCCACCCCCGTGGCTGATGTGAAGGCCCTCATCGGGAACGGAGTCCAAAAACCGTAGCCGATGAGGCCACGTTTTGGCAACGGTTCTGCACATATCTCCATTTCCTCAGTGTCGAGCTCATCAGTAACGGAGTGTGTAAATTTACTAGTTTGCATTGAGGTTTCTTTATAAGCATATAGCATGAATACAGATGCCAATGAGCATTTAAAATCTCGCAGCACAAGCACAAGAATGACAGATCAGATTCATAAGGTAGTAGCTCAGATTCATAAGGTAGCTCTACATTACAGTGATACATCTTTATAACCTGCAAGCTATTGACAAATGTTTTTGGTAGCAGTGACAACATGCTCACTGACACACTGGGCCTACGTAATAATACAATTGAACTAACTATCTACTCTACTTGTTCTTCTTCCGCCCTGCCTCCGCGCCATTGTCGTCCACGGCGCGGCGTCGCTTCTTGCCGGTTGTCTTCTCCGGCTCGTGCTCCTCCTTCTCTGGCCGCGCGTTCTTCTCCGGCGACTCCTTCTCTCGCGCCTCCTTCTCCGGAGCGTGCTCCTCCTTCTCCGGCGCATCCTTCTTCGGCACGTGCTCCTCCTCCTCCGGCGCCTCCTCCGACACCTCCTCCTCCACCTCGTCGGAGTCGTCTTCTTCCTGGCTAGAATACGGCTCCGGCGGGTCCTCTGGCTCCTCTTCCTCCGGCGTCTCCTCCTCTTCGGAGTCGTCTTCTCCTTCGCGTGAAGACGGCGGGTCTGAGTCGTCGGAGTCGTCTTCTACAGAGCGTGAAGACGGCGGGTCCGAGTCGTCGGGGTCCAAGTCCGGCGGCCCGTTTTGATCCCACCATGGGACTTCACCGCGGTCTTCACCGCTCGCGTCGTTGCTCGGGACTTCCTCGTTCAGCCACCAGGGTTCCTCCATGGCGGTTGTGCTAGTGTGGTAGAGAATGTGGGAGAGAACGAAGGGGAGAATGCAAGAACTGTCTGGCTTCGCGCGGTTCCAGTCACATTTTATTAGCGGCGAGCAGACGGTTCCAATCCTTCGTGAATTAAGCCGCATTGAACAGGTGCGCTTCCAGTTTGCAACTATAATTTCCCAAGCACATCGCAAACGGACATCCTTCCACAATCGTTGCCATAGAGATACGTATTGGAAACGGAGGTGAAATTATGACCGTTGCCAATACTATTGGTAATGGAGAACGTAAATTCTCTGCCAGGCCTCGTCCGCAACGCTAAAATCGCGATTTTCCGTCGCCTATCTCGTGCCGTTACCATAGAGGGGTATCCGATGTGTCGTTCTGTAATAGTGTTTAATACTGCACAATCTATACGCGACGTGTGGGAAACAGGGGTGTCATGATGCTATTGGTTGCTTCCTGAGGGTCTACATATAATCTTATCAGTCAGACGAATAGATCTTGACTGCACGCGAGTGGGACAGTGTTTAAAGAAAGCGGTAAAAGATGCATTTGATTGATATGAGCCGTGCTGAGAGTTCCCACCGTTCCATGTCTGCGCTCGTGATCCACCCCTTCGGTCCGCACCGGATTTGCTGGAGACGACTTTGACTCTGGGAGTAGCGCCATTGGGAATTGAGCCAGCTTTGTACGTACTCCTTTTGTGGAAGGGGATCTAACTTTTTTCCTTTTCAATTTGTGACTCATAGAAATGACCATGTCGTTCTAACGACGTTTGGGTGACCGAGCTCTAGGATCTTTCTCGATCGGATGAAAACAGTCTCATTGGTTCCTCTATCTGCCGAGTCTTATTTCGTGATGATACATCTTCTTCTAATGCTTATGCAATACACCAATAGTGTTCAGTCCACGGCTACTTCATACGATGCGGGAACTCACGTTTTCATATCTGTTATATATTTTCCGTATTTGCGTATATTGAACAAACACTATTATTCACCTGTAGTGACCGGTTTCTCATTTTCTTTTTATTACATTATACAAACAGTAATTGGCACAACGGGATCGTGCACCAAAGCGCACAATTAAATATAATATTTCTTATTGCACTAGGAGAAACTAACATTGCACAATGTGGAATATGAGATCCTTAGATCCAGTACACCTAATATTTTAGAACTTAGCTATAAATATGTGATGTAGAAATAAATTTCAACCCCCTTCATGCATGCAAAATAGCTCCCCGGAACTTGAGGGCAACGATGCAAACTCTAGTTCTGCATGTCACTGAAACAGGGGTACGTACTTATAAGATGTGTGGCAGAAATTTATTTAAGCAGTTGCTACGCAGACAGCGGCGGAGCTACGTACAGCTTGCCTAGTGCACATGCACTAGGGTCCAAAAAAAAATTTAGTAACGATTATACATGTCGTAGCAGCGATGCACCAGGTTATGGCTGACGTTGTGCACCAGGGCCAGGTCGTTCGCCTTGTGCGACGTGGTGATGCACCGATGTGTAGGCAGGCTTCGGCCTTGTAGGCATCAAGGCCCAATAGGAAATATCCTATACCAATGACCTCCGAAGCTGTGAACGCTGGTTCTATTCGTGTTCCTCTCGGCTCTCCTCACGCCGCGAACCGCTAGCGACTCAGCGACGGCAGACGCATCGAGGCTAATCCCTGCGCCTCCACGGATCGCTAGATCTTCAAGCATCCGCGGAAATCCAGCAGCCGTCCCGGTCAACAGCCTCCCACGACTTTCAGTAATTGAATCCCATCACAAGGCCAAGGTACCGAGACTAAGACGCCCTAAATACTTCTCATCTGTTTTTTATTCTTTGTACAAGATAGTACTGAAGTGGGGAATTCAGGTTATTTAATTAGTGTTTGTAAAATACAGATACATGGACAGATTTCTTCTGGAAAGAAAGGCGCCCTCGCAAAATGCTGATGACATAAATTGGGAAGAGGAGATTCAGTATGAGAGAAAGTAGCACGGCTTATTATGTTCACGGCTTTGCCACTGCTACGGTTGAGAGGTGTTTTTCGGCGATGAAGCTCATGAAAACTTATTTGCGTAATCGCCTCAACGATGATACTTTGCGTGACAACGTCATTTGCTACGCGGAGAGAGAAGAAATGAAGAAAGTCACCAATGATCAAGTCGAGGTTGATCGATTCATGAAAATTAGAAATCGTAAATATTAAAAGGTAACACTCACTAACTAAAGTATTATATTCAGTTATTTTATATGCTAATAGCTTGAATCCACATTGCTAATTTATAGGTTATGGAGGATGCGATGTCAAATGATGTATGTTGCTATTATCGACTATCTTTTGTGAGTCACATCATCATTAGTTTATTCATTTCGGCAAGAACTTGATCGTCACTATTTTGTGAGCATATGGTGCCTTTCTTTTGTTGAATTATTTATGCTAAGATTTGTTAAACACAATACTATTGGTAAATCTTTGATTCAGTTACATATAGAGTTAATTCGTCGTAGAAGTTGTGCACCAAGGTAATTTTTTCCTAGATTCGCCCCTGTACGCAGAGATATATGTGTGCTTTAGAAAATCCAAGCACAACAGAGAAGTTTATATAACATGTTGCCTGTGGCCAGTAAATGTTCTACATAATAGCTCCGAATGGCAGTAGCGCATAATTAGCATGAGGCAAAGATGGATATCAATACCTCAACCACAACATACCAAATAGCGAGATTACCTGAAACATAGCATTTCCAGATTGTGCAGAAGCATCTAACAGAGCATACTGTACTGTAGGTTCTTCCACTTTCTGCGTCTTCCTCAGACCTTTTTCGATGTAATTTCTCGAATCGTTTTTAATTTTCTGGTCTTTTCTCTTTATTTTATTTTTGCTGTTGTGCTGCTTGATTTGTCCAGAAAATCTTCTGATTCAGCGCCATTTGTGATAGAAGTTAAGGCTATCTTAAGACTGAATATCTGGCTAGATCGCAGATGTGCCAATGCTGGTTTGTTTCTGTAGGATTCCTCCCATTCTGATGCCCAGGTAACAAGCCTAACATACTTTGGGCACATGTACTTTTTTTTTTTGAAACGGGGCAAAAACTTTGCCTTTTATATTGATATAGGAGAAACAAACGTGACAGGCCGAGGCCAAAGTAAAAACACACAGAATTACATGGGGAGCACTTCTCACTCAATAATCGCAGCTAGGTGTTTATCGCCGGTAAGGATCCAGTTCTTGCCCTCGTCTTTGATCTTCTGGACGAGGGTTGACGGCATCAGGGAGGTGTTGTTGAAGACGCGAGCGTTTCGCTCCTTCCAAATTTCCTAGGTTATCAGCATGACAGCAGACTTGAGCCCCTTGGGGTATGCCGAGGGGGAATTGATAGCCGCCTTCCAAAAGTCGAGGACAGTTGCGCGTCCTGTGCCAATATCCTGAGCCAGAGACGGGCAGGAAAGCCAGGAGGCGGCCGCAAGCCAGATGCGCCTCGAGTATCTACAGTCAAAGAAGATGTGTCTCTCCGTCTCCCCCTGGCATTTGCAGAGCTGGCAGAGGGGAGTGTGTGGCCATCCCCTAATGGCGAGGCGGTCAGACGTCCATAGCCTGTTCTGCACCACAAGCCAAGCAAAGAATCTGCATTTTGGAGGCGCCCATGTCTTCCAAACCAGGTTATCAAAAGCGCACATGTTGGATCCGAAGAATTGTGCCTTATACGCAGAGGCGGCAGAGTAGACCCCGTCTGAGGTGAGCGTCCAGGTAATTGAGTCCGCGTTGTTGGGGTAGAGGGCAATGTCCTGCAAAAGTTCCCACAGGGACACGAACTGCGACATGTGCTCCAGGGTGAACTCATTGACCGCAATATCCGCAACCCAAGAATGGTTGTTCAGGGCATCCTTGACGCAGCGTTTCTTCTTCTTGGAGGCATGAAAGATTTTGGGGGCAATGGACTTGGGCGTGGTTCCGTTGAGCCAGGAGGAGGACCACAAGCTTGCTGTCAGACCATCCCCGATGGTGACCTTGGTGGCCACATTGAACATGTCCTTATCAGTGTCGTCGTTTGGGGTCTCAAGCCCCACCCAAGGTTTGTCTGGTGCTTTCCATTCATACCAGAGCCAGCGCAGACGAAGAGCACGGACAAACTTGTCGAGTTCCAGGATTCCCAACCCGCCTAATTTTTCAGGGCGGCACACCTTTGCCCAGGCGACCTTGCACTTCCCACCGGATACCGATTCGGTCGCTCCCCAAAGCATGCCACGACGCAGCTTGTCAAAAGCCTTCAGGGTGGCCTTGTCGGCTTTAATAGCCGTGAGGAGGAAGATAGGCAGGGCAGTGAGGACCGATTTGACGATAGTATCACATCCGGCCCTATTGAGGAATCTGACCTTTGCCGGGTTTAATCTTGACGCCACTTTGTCGATATAAGGTTGAAGCCGTATGAGTCTCCCCAAAGAAAGGGGTAAGACCAAGTACTTGAGAGGGAACTGAGAAATTTCAGCCGGGAAGTTGATCATAGTGGCATTTATGTCAATGTCACCGCATCGGATGGGGGCAACGGCGCTCTTCTCAATGTTCGTCATCAATCCCGTGACCTCACCAAAGCTTTGCAGAAGAGCTGACAGGTTGTTGATGTCCTGGAGCTCTGGCTTCAAGAAGATGACCGCGTCGTCAGTGTAAAGAGAGACACGGGACTTGATGTAATTTCCCGGCAACAGCTGAAGAAGCCCATAATCAGTACTGATACCGATTAGAAATTTCCAGTGATTTGTCTGCTTGCCCTTGACCTCTGATGAGCTCAAACACCTTTGCATATTTGGTCCAGCGCTTCATGACCTATCTATCAACTTTCTACATGACCATCAAACATTCTGCTCTGTAGAGTTCCCATGAACTGTTTGTCGTTCCTCTTTTTTAACAATCGAGATACCATACTCGCCACACGTGCCACTTTCTTCAATGTAAGCTTGACTGGAACTCCTCGTATTCTTCTTGGAAAAGCTGAAAGATGACACTGATATAGACTTCAGAAGCTTGTGTCAGAACATGAGCTCTCATTTTGGTGTAAGACAACTTCAGCCTCGAACTGTACTCAATCTCCAGTTCTTTGCATCGCCTGTTGTTCGGAACGACTAGGCTAAATACGGTAGAATGAATAACCACACCGGTGTATGGTTTGGGTCGGGACCAGATGTTATTCTGGATGCCCTTTTAAGGGATTGTAATGACACTCATATTTACTTAATACAATCCTTTTACCCCCCGCAAAAAAGCAGCATATAAGATTTTGAATATTCACCTCAAGAACAAAACGTTATCCACCTAAGCCTCATCCATCTATCCTGAAGAACAACCTGCCTGCGGAGGCGCTGGCTCAATTCACTACCCTATGGGAACAGCTTCAGTCCTTTGCTGTTACCACAGGACATCGCGATTCGATCTCGTGGCGATGGTCGTCTGATGGAAACTTCTCTGTTGGATCTGCTTATGACATTCAGTCTGAGGGCAGGATCAGAACAAACTTCCCCTCCACCATCTGGGATTCTGACGCCCGCTCAAATTTCTTCGAAAACTGGTTTGGTGCCCAGCTCTCTTCCGGCATCAGCTACCTCATTGAGCGACTGGTGGTACACTCCCTTCACGCGGCCTCGATTGCAAGACTAGGCGCTGCTGGAACTCGACGGTCACCATTGTCTGGTGGTCGTTGTGGAAAGAGCTAAATGCATCCAAAATCAACATTCCTTAATGCAAAATGTCAAACTATTTAACCTATGTTAAGTCATTGTTTATCACATATATAGTTATTCAATAATTTTAACTTAAGAAAGAAGAAAAAACCATCTGTTTTAATGGGCCGTATCATTGTGAGCGGAGCATTTTTTCCGGTCGGTCTTTCGTAAGCCTTATGTTGGGAGCAACTTTGACGGGAGCGAGGCGAGCGATACGACTCGCTTGAAGCGGTGAATAGGGGGACCCCTGGACGGTGCGTTCCCCATGGCCCATTGTCTTTTTTCTGCTGGCAAATACGTAACTAGCTGGGTGAAGTGATGATGGCTTGGGCTCGAGGTTATGTTTTATGGTTTCCACTGCAGTCTCTCTTGGAATTTCCGCCCTGGAAGGAATTGTTGTAAGACTTGGTCGTAATGGGCCCATCCGTGTAAGACAATGTTTGGTTAATGTATAGATGTATTCGAACCTTGGTAAATCTGTGTTTATACATACCTATTGACTTGATCACAATCACCAAACAAATAAAACATACTATCATGATCCTCCGGAAGTACGGTTGCCGTGGGACACCATTTTCAATTCCTCGACACTAGCTACATGAAGAAAACGAGGAAATGAATCATGAATTCGATTTTCTTGATTGGTGAAAGGTGAATGCACCTAGATACCATGTGTTGGCAAAGATAGCGAGGCGGTTCTTAACTATCCCGGCAAGCTATGTATCTTCGGAATCAACTTTCAGCACATGTGGAAGGGCTTTAGATGAATTCAGGAGTTCTCTAAAACCTTCTATGATGAACGCCTTAGTGTGTGCTGCAAGTTATATTAAGTTCCTAAAAAGGCTTGAATATAATCGTATGATTTCCATCTCCTTTTGATATTGTAATCTCTCTTATGTGTCATTGTAATAAATTTCATTGCTAAGTTTCACAAATTTAGGAGCCATAGGAAAATGAGGAGGAAATTTTGGAGACTATCAGATTGACTACTAGGTGTACTTTCTATAGATTTCACTTGTCATGTGAGCAAACGATTTACTCCAAGTATTGTTTCTTGTAGACTCTCATGTCGATGTTGCTATTTTTGGTGTATAGAGAATGGAGATGGAGAACTAGAGATGGATCACATGTGATCTTGTCAACTGTCATATAGATGTTGACATATTCCTTTTTTTTGCATCTGTGTTATTGTGTTAGAACATGGAACTTAAAAATATGCATGACCCCTCGACCCGAGAATAGGCGAGCTGAGGGGCGTCGGTCAGAGAGGGCTATTATTTTATTTCCCTCGTTAATTCTTTAATTTCCTATAACTTACAATTTTCCATGTGTAGCAACTCATCAAGAGTACTCATCGGTCACTACTCACTACCCATCCAGACGTTTCATGCCCATCTCAGTCCCTCTGTATCTCCACAATGCTGGAAGAGTTAAACTTACAGGCTAAGACATCTTTAATTACTCTCTCGCTCAAACATTCTTCCCAACCCCACGAAGCAAATACTAGAATATAAAGCTATCATAAGCATAAAAGGCGAAGATAAAAACATGCTTTTCTTGCGCCCTTTCTCTTTCCTAGCTCTTCCTCTCTCTCTCATTGCTGTCTTCTCTCTTGCGACTGCTGGATGTGATTCTCCACCACCTGCTAGCTAGGCAGAGGTCTCCACCACCTCGTCCTTCCTTCTGCCCTGCTTGCTTCCTTTTCCTTACAAACACAAATCTTCACCAAGGAAAAGTGCAAATTCTAAAGAGAAGATCTGAATTCAAAGCAGCAGAAAAGCTGGAGGAGTTAAGGGAGAGGGAGACGAAATATATCTCAGCACTAACTGTTTTCCATGGTGTTCCCTCCAGCGCCTGCATACCTAGATCCGCCCAATTGGAATAACCAGGTACTGCATGATCCATCCTCTCTGTGTCCTTCAATTCTCTTCTGCGTAGAGCACACCAGCGCTGATCCATCCATCCATGCCCAGCTTCTTCATGGCAAGAGAATTTGGCACAATTAAAGCAACTTAACATGAAGATATATTCTCCTCTTGAATATTCAGAGACAACTCTCTCCACCTTTTCTTCTCCCTGATCTCTAACATGTTTACATGTGTGTACTTGACAGCAAGGACAGCAGCCAAGGGCGACGGGCGGTGGTGGAGGAGGCGATGCACAGAAACAGCATATGCCCGTGGGTACGAGTACGACAACAGTTACGGCGGCGCAGCCCGAGCCAGGCGGCCTGCAGAGCAGCTCGGCGGCAAATGAAGCCTCGGCCGGGCAGCTGGCGCGGCCGAACTCGATGACGGAGCGCGCGAGGATGGCGCGGGTGCCACAGCCGGAGCCGGCGCTCAAGTGCCCGCGCTGTGACTCCACCAACACCAAGTTCTGCTACTACAACAACTACTCCCTGTCGCAGCCCCGCCACTTCTGCAAGGCATGCCGCCGCTACTGGACCCGAGGCGGCGCCTTACGGACCGTCCCGGTGGGCGGCGGGTGCCGCCGCAACAAGCGTTCGTCCAAGTCATCCGCCGCGTCCTCCTCCAAGGCATCTTCTTCTTCTTCAGCCAGACAGCTGGTCGGTGGCGCGTCGGCTATGCCATCAGTCGCGGCGTCGACCACCACGGGACCAAACGGAGCAATGATCCCGTCGGGGCTCAGCTCCATGTCGCACCACCTGCCGTTCTTGGGTACGATGCACCCGCCGGGGCACAACCTAGGGCTAGCCTTTTCGGTCGGGCTTCCACCGATGGGCATGCAGCAGCGGCAGCAGCACATGGACGGGGGGGTGGATCAGTTTCCGCTGGCAAGCGGCGGGGGCGCCACCTTTGGCGCGTCACTGGAGCAGCAATGGAGAGTGCAGCAGCAGCAGTTCCCTTTCATGGAACTACCACCGACGCAGCCGATGTACCAACTGGGGTTGCAAGCTAATCGAGAAGGGACCAGCGCAGCGGCACCGTTGCCAGCGATGTTCACGTTAGGGCAGACAAGTGCAACCGAAGAAGGGTCAATGAAGGAGGCGGACAGCAAAGGGCAAGAATGAGCTTGCAGAGGCAGTACATGGAGGCTCTTCGCCAAGGGGATGGCGTCTGGGGTGGCAGCGCCACCGACAACCGCGGCAATGCTGGCAGCTGGACCATGAATATCCCGGGATTCCATTCCTCGTCTGGCAGCGGCGACGGCGGCGGCCTGTTGTAGCACACTTTCTTGGTCAGTCGGAATGGCGATGCACATGCATGGTTTGAGCAGATGACCTATTTAATTACAGGCGAAGGGGATCAAGTTTTAATTCTTCATCAGCTACTACTGTAGAAGCGCTGCTAGCTCATGATGGTCCAAGGTAGGGGGTTCAAGTTAAAGTCGCTACCTCCTTTGGTTAACACATTTGCACCATTTGGTTTGCCTGTGTAGTACGAGTCCTGTGTCCAGTCCACTGTGTCACCTTTTAAAACTTTTCACACTATTGTTTACGGGAAGGGATCGATACATGATGCATGGGGGTATATATATGACCAGATATATTTTAGTTTACTTGGGGATTTGAGAGTGGTCAGATTGTTTCTTAAGTTCAGTGAAACTTGCATAAAATGAATGTATTAATTGTTATTTTTTCTTCCAGTTAACGTTGTATATTTGATTCCATATGTATGTTTAGCTTCATCAGCGTGCTCCCCTTATACAATTTTGACAGACTACATCTTACTATTGCAAGGTACGAGCAGTGAACTCTTAATTGCATGCATGCTTTTGGTTTTAGCTGCTGGTCCTGGTGGAATATATGCACAAAGCGTAACAATCTAATTAGCTGCGAATTATTTGCTAGTAATATCGATCTACAGTTTCTCACCTGAAACAAACTAATATCCGTATACATCATATGCACCTGTGTTGGTGATATATGTACTAGCTATTCATTTCCACTTGCCTGTTGGCCAGAAAAGAGCACTCTATATTACATTCTTCAGTTTTGCATCTCTAAACTTGGAGCACGCATGTGTGTAACAGCCTAAGATTTGTATGTCAAAATGTCTAGCCGGCCAAGCTCTACTTCTATTAGTCAATTTTTTACTCCCTCCGATCCGAAAAAGTGACGCTGGAAATGAACTGGCCTGTGCAAATTTTATGTACAGTCCGGACATTCTTTTAGGATCAGAGGGAGTACATCATTTCCACGTCCTACGTGTTAATGACATGCTGGTCATGGTGCTACATCTATATATGCATGCAACAAATACTGAATTAGTCTCAATACTACGAAGGTGTACAACTTAACTTAACAGATGGATATCTACATCCTTCTTTCTTAATATATTACATGCAGTTCTCCTGCATGGTTCGAAAAAAAAGATGGATATCTACAAAAGTCAACTACGGTAGGATCTTAACTAGCACAGGAACATGTTCATAGAATAATCAAATGGTATATACATCTTTATCGGCTATTTGCTGATCTTCGTTACAAAATTGTGCAAACCCTAAGGCCCTGTTTGGAATGGAGGTTAAATTAGTGTGCCCAGTGCCCACGGGCATTTCGTTCAAATTTGAGCTAAATACAGGCGGCCACACAAATTTTATGTCCATTCCAAACAGCCCCTAAATGATAAAATATATCCACGAGTACGAAGTTTTATCTACATGCATGTGTGTATCACTAACCAGAATACTGATTAGTGCAAATGGGAGGAGTGGCACCTTTTTCTACTTTGTCTGACAAATTCCCTTTGCTCACATTTCTTTTGATTAAAGTACTATACTTAGGACTTCCTGGCATTGGATCTCTTTTTATGTACCGTGCATCCCTAGAGTTATATGTGTGTTGTCCGTCTGTACTGTATGTGAGAGTTTGTTTAATCTCTTGGAGTCTTGGGAATTAAATTTATCTAAAATTCCTTGTGAAAAAACAACTTTTCCCCTCTAAGTTGTTGTCTTGGCTCACTAGACTAGCATATCTTGAAGCACCTTATCACCGGGATGGTTTCTGGAAGGACAAAATTGTGTCAAGAAAAGGTTATAAGAATATGTAAAAATAGTACATATGATTTACGGGTGGACTATAGGCTTGTAAATTTTTCGGTTTCTCTGCATATAAGTCAATATTTTACTTTTTGCACATGTCCCAAATGGCAAACTTGTTGAACAAAAATTATATGCATAAGTTTCACTCCACAACATCAAAATTTTCATAGTTGATGTACCAATATAGAAACAGACCTAGGTAATTTGGGGGGGTTGAGCCCTAAAGGTAGAAAATGTGAGCTAGGTTAATAGTTCATTTCATAGCAGAAATCCATTTTGGCTCCCGGGAGCACATGCTCCCGGTATGTCCAAAAAAAATTCAAAAATTCAAAACTTGTCAAAAAATTCCGAAAAAATCATGCACGTACCTGAGCATGTCACGCACCGTCGTGTCAAATTTGGCGACGAATCGACATCGTATGCGCCCTGTGCAAAAATGACAAATCTTCGACAAGTTTTGAATTTTTGAATTTTTTTTGGACATACCGGGAGCATGTGCTCCCGGGAGCCAAAACGCGTTTCTCATTTCATAGTGACTATAATTTTTTTAGGGAGTGACTATAGCTCGGTCGGCTTAGAACTAATTATTTCTTTATAGACGTTCGGTCAACTTCTCATCTTTTCTACTATCAAGAATTTATGTGAGATCTAACTGTCATTACTGTTGGCATATAAATAGTGGTTATTTCTTAGCAAAACTATAAAGTTTATGGTGGGTGGATGTTTTTTAATCAAATTCCTTGATATACATATGCACCAACTGTAATTAATTTCGGAGTTTCGTGTGGTCTCCACGATGGTAATTTTGACCATCAAATTATGTGCAAACATGTTATCTCAAACACTAAAATCTATACACCGAAAATTATGTTTTATGCATGCTAAATCTATTGATGTCAGTTTGATGTTTTGGATACTGCTGATTATATTTTTGTAGATTGTTAATCTACAAAATGTTTGACTGGTACAAATTCTAAAACGACTTACATCTTATATTACCAGCCAGAACATAATTGACAGATCCGGAAGTGCTTCGGCACGTAAATGGGTTTGTAATACACATTTGGTTGTGCTCGAAACGCAGTATATTAAAGGGATGACCCATCCATATGTCAATACATTTTAGTTAGGGAAAGTGGCTCATACGCTACTCCGAGTTCAAAGACTGTTGAATATCTCACACCCCTAAGTTCATCTATGTGGATTGATGGTTACGTCGCGTTGCACAGGGTGGAAAACTGTACTACCTTTGATAAAAATATGAATAGAGTCAGTGCTCTCGTGCATATGTACATGGATGCGAGCCTTTTATCAGTTTTGCAGTGACAGTGTACAGCATGATGTAACCTCTCATGGTCACACAGTTCAGAAGTGTCGACCGACCATAGCAGCCATGATTAGGTCATGATTGGAAATGGTGGGTTTTCCTTATTGGATAACCAAGTGTGAACCTTTGTAGGAGTACGTACGTGGCACAGCTATATTATACATGTTAGACAGATATGTCACGTAGCGTTACATATCCCCCTAATTTCCTAAATCATGGAGAGTTCTTATTTGTGTGATCTCCCATTTATAGTTAGAATTGTAATTTGTCATATATATCAATGCAATGGAAAGGCCCAAGTATGGTCAATTCTCTCACATAGTATCAGCCTAAACACGTCCTAAACCCTAAACCGCTTCCGCCTCCTCTCCTTCCCTAACCCTAGCTGCACCATAGGCGGCCGCCGCCGCCGTCGCCCTCCCTCTCCTCCTTCCTCCCCCTCCTCCTCCATGGCGCCACTACCCGAACCCCATCCCAACGCCCATCTATGGGCGCAGGCCACCGTCATCCAGAGCATCCGCTCGCTGGTTCCGATCGTCATTGATCTCAAGGTTCCCTCCTTTCCCAAGTGGTGCACGTTCTTCACCATCGCTGTCACCACCTACGCGCTTGAGGACCACCTCACCACCACCACCCCGCCGACCGACCCCACCTGGCTCCGCCTCGACGCCACCGTGCTCCGTTGGCTCTACGATTCCATGGCGATGGATATCGTGGACCTTGTCATGGCCACCGACGCCACCGCCTTCACGGTCTGGACTATCGTCGCTGCGCTCTTCAACGACAACAAGAAGACCCACAAGATCTATCTCGCCGAGGAGTTCCGCAGCATCCGGCAGGAGGGCCGCTCCATCACCGATTACCTCCTTCTCCAGAAGACGACGGCAGACGCTCTCGCGGAGGTTGGCGCCCCCGTGTCCGACTCGGACCTCGTCACGAACGTGATCAAGGGTCTCCACGAGGACTTCGACGGCATCGCCGATCTTGCTCCTCTCCTCAAGCCGTTCCCGTCCTTCCTCGAGTTCCGGAACATGCTGCTGCTCTAGGAGCTGAAGGTGACCCGGCACGCGGCTTCTTCATCCACCTCCGCCACGGCCTTCGTCGCCGCCAAGCCCGGCCCCCCGGGTCCTGCCACCCCGCCAACACCACCGGCGGCCACGCCGGCGGCTCCACCGGCGCCCAGCCCTGGAAGACCCCGCCCAACCCTAACCACGGCTCCGGCTACGGCAAGAACAAGGGCAAGAAGCCCTATGGCGGCTACGGCTCCAAGAACACCGGTGGTGCTCCTGCCATGCCCACCCCTTCAACCTTGGACCGGGGCGATTCAGATGTGGCCCATGCAGCCGCACGGTGCCGGGAGCACCATCCTCGGCGCTGGTCCTCGCCCGGGCCCTCGCGCCCACGCCTACTTGGCCGCACCACCTCCTGTGCCAACCTCCTTCTACAACGCCCACGGCGGCGTCCCCCACGGCCAGGCCTACTACGGCGCCCCGTACGGCGTCGCCTCCTCCTACACTGCGCCCCCTGCATCGGCGCAAACTTGGGACGCCTCCACCCTCGCGCAGCACTTCACCAACATGACGCTGCAGCCACCCACCCCGGAGTGGGTCATGGACAGCGGCGCCACCGCCCACCTCTCCAATAACACCGGTATCCTCTCCTCTCTCTTCCCATCCTCCTTATCATCATGTCACTGTCGGAGACGGCTCCTCTGTTTCCGTCTCCGCATCCGGGGCATGCCTCCTTCCTTCTTCTTTTTCTGATCGTCCACTTCATCTTTGCAATGTTCTAGTTACTCCTCGCATAATTAAAAATCTTGTCTCTGTCCGTCAGTTTACTAGCGATAATAATTGTTATGTCAATTTTGACCCTTTTGGTTTTTCTGTGAAGGACCTCATTACCCGGCGTGAGCTTCTTCGGTGCAATAGTACGGGGGAGCTTTATTCGTTTCAGCCACCGGCGCCTCGTGCTCTCACCACCACCACACCACCCCCCATGATATTTGGCACCGACGTTTGGGTCACCCCAGCCATGACGCTTATCGTCGTTTTTCGCAGCATATTTCTTTACCTTGTAATAAAAACCATAGTACTCTTTGTCATGCTTGTCAGCTTGGACGCCTTGTACGTTTGCCCTTTTCCTCTTCCACCACTAGGACTACTCACCCTTTGAGTTAATTCATTGTGATCTTTGGACGTCCCCAATTTTAAGTACTTCTGATAATAAATATTTCTTAGTCATTCTCGATAATTTTACACATTTTCTTTGGACCGTCCCTCTACGCCAAAAATCTGATGCTTACGCCTCGCTCGCCTCGTTTTGCGCTTTTGCCCAACCCAGTTTAACCTACCTCTTGCGTCTATACAGATGGACAACGGTCGTGAGTTCGACAACGCCAAACTCCACTCCCTAGCCGCCGCGCACGGTATACACATTCGTTTCTCCTGCCCATACACCTCCCAACAAAACGGTAAAGCCAAGCGTATCATCCGCACCGTCCACGATATTGTTCGTTCTCTCCTATTTCAGGCTAGTTTGCCACCTTACTTTTGGGTAGAAGCTCTCCACCACGCCACTCACGTACTTAATCGCCTCCCCACCAAAACCATTAGCGCTCCTTCTCCGTACTTCGCCCTTCATAACACCCACCCAGATTACTCGTCCCTTCGCGTTTTTGGTTGCCTATGCTATCCCAATACCGCCGCCACCATGCCTCATAAACTCGCACACGGTCTAGCGCTTGTATTTTTCTTGGCTACTCTCCTCATCACAAGGGTTATTGCTGCATGGACCTCACTACCACCGCATTATCATCTCACGCCATGTCATTTTTGACGAGTCCACCTGTGGAGGTTATGCCGAACGGGTATACCTGCCACGGTGGATAAAACCTGGCCCACCAAGGAGGCCCATCAGATAAAGCCGGAGGGCTTAATGGAGAAGGCCTCATGGGCTTAGGCGCAAGGATAAGCTCTGGGCTGGCTTAGTGAAGTCCAAGACGAAGGCCTGGCTGCGTTCGCCTTAGGGAGCAAGTTAGGGTTTGTTACCGTGTTAGTCTAGGACTCGTGATCTAGGTCGGTTAAGGCTTTCCTTGTAGGGGAAGGCTTGGCGCCTTTATAAGCCAGCCTTCCAGCAGCCTTAGGGCACGCATACAACCTCATTGTAACCTGTACACATATTTGCCTTGAGTGAATTATAGCAGCACGTAGGATCTCGCCACCGTCGTGAGATCCGAAGCTGGGTAAAATCGTGTGTGCAATCCCGTCACTGGAACCCTCCACGTTCTTCCCCACCTCCTCTACGGTACGTATGAATACTTCTAGTAGTTCCGCGTTACCAATACCTCGACAGTTGGCGCCCACCGTGGGGCCCAAGGCGTCGGGAGTTTTGTTTCAGGCGGGAGCATTGGGCGAGATCGGCAAGACTATGGCGGTTGGTCGCGCCCGCATCATCAACAACTTTGGGTGCATCGAAGACGACGGTCCTACGTCTCAGCAAACGACGCACTGGTGTCAAGCTTCGTCGTCCCCTTCGGCACCATCAACATCTTCATGGGTTTTACGGCTGAGGCGTATGGATTCCCCAGGGGATCCGCCGCCTTTTGGCCCACCCACCACCCCATCGATTATGCAATCGAGCAACAACACAGATCGGATCAGGCCTTTGTCTATCGCGATCTGAGTGACTCTGATACCCAAAGCGATTCTGACTCCAGCTCTTATGAGCTTATGGAGCCCGCCTCTCGCTTTGTCGGTGTCATTGACGCATCTGGCCCTAAGCCGGCCGAATCTGACCCTGAGTCAATATTACCTGCCTTACAGACAGGAGCAGACTCAGAAGCCGGATCTGATGGCACCGCTCCAATGGCGGAAGATTCAGATCTCGATGAGCATAAGGAGGAAGACTTCGCAGCACAGGTTGCCGCGCGAGGCTATGGCTCATCCGATCCAAACGAAGTCTTAATGACTTTCCCGGCACAGATAGCTCTGAGGATGGTGCGGCCGCGGCTAAGCCAGACGAGGCTGAAGTTTCCTCTAGCATCAAACACATTGGTGACAAGGCGGAAAAGCCAGAGGATGTGCTGGACCCTAAAAGGCCTCCCCCGGCTGCCTATTGAAGAAGACCTGGAGCGGTCAAAGGAGGAACACATGCGCGCATTGGAGCTTCTCAAAACACCTTTGGGACCAAATCCAACCGCGGTTGAACTTGAGGAAAGACGGAAAGCGCTCCTGGCTGAGACTGAAGTCAACATCAAGTATAAGTTGTCCCTCCTGAACAAGGAAAAAGAGTTAATCCTAGTTGGAAAGGCTCTAGAAGAGGAAGAGTACCAGCGTGAGCGCGATGTTGAGAAATTCCGCAAAATACGAAGTATACGTGACCCTCTTCTGCATCGGGATCTGCAGGGAAACTTCGAGAAGACTTCTGCCCAAAAGCCTTTAAAGCCTTGGCAGAAATACTCTTTCAGAGTTAACCCTGATGGAGTCATATTCTTCTCCACCCCGGCCAAAAACCTAGAGGCGGCCAGGGAAATCATGGGAGACGAAGCAGTTCCAATTGAAGAGCGCCACCATTATTCTAAAATGCTCATCGAAAAGGCGGTAGAGCAGCAGGCTAAGGCGGACTCAAACTCAAAACTGGCGGACGACACGCGTCTTTGCAAGACAGCCGTTGCCGGCGGTGGAGATCCAGAGGAACCAGCTGGTTCCAGTAGCCATGGCAATAAGGGTAAAGAGCCTAGGAAGGACAAAGTTCCTGACAAACACAGGGATGAGTCAAAGACTGGGTCCAATCGCCATAGTGACAAAGGCAAGGACGACCACCGGCAAAGGATAACACACGCCATAAGAAGTGATCCGCCTCGCCGTGAAAGAGATCAAGACAAGGGGAAGGACGCACGGCGTGGGAGTGACCGGCTTAACATGCCACCTCCGCCCGCAGCACGGGCAAGAGACGAAGGAAGGGGCAACAGAGATCCGCCTCAAAGGCGATCTCGCTCCCGCTCCCCTCATCGCCAAAGCCGTCAGGAGGAGCCAAGGCGTAGCCAATCCAACAAAGGACCAGCCAGGGAAAACACTCATATCTCAGACGCCCGCATCCGTCTCGATGAGATTAAAGCGGCCAAAGAGAGTCTTACCTGGGCCCTGTGTGCTTTGGACCGGCGATTCGCAAGGTGCAACTCCCATCCTCGCTAGGCAATGTCAAGAAAATTGTGGACAAGTACAATGGCATTGACAAACCGGACATATGGCTGCCTGATTACATCCACGCCGTTGGTATTAATGACGGTGATTACAATGCAGCTGTACGTTTTCTTCCACTCATGTTGGAGGGAACGGCCCGGTTATGGATCGACACTTTGCCAGAAAAGAGTATCCACAATTGGCAAGACATGCAGAAAACATTCATGCAACACTTCTCATGCACATACAAACGTCCAAAGGCTTACTCAGATCTACTAAAGTGCGCTCAAGTGGAGGGGGAGTCAAGCAGAGCTTTCATAGCTCGATGGACAGAGACAAAGAATGCATGCGAAGACGTTTCTGAGATCCAGGCCATACATGCTTTTATGAACAGCCTGAAGAAAGGCAACATGATGAGATATATGTTAGCCAGCCAAAACATCAAACACCTCGGCGAGCTCTTAGACAGCGCGAACAATTACGCTGCAGCAGAAGACGACGCTCGAGCTGACGACGGCGATCTGCGCATGGACATAGCTGTTAACCCGGAAAAGCGAAACAACAATCAAAGCCGGAAAAAGAAGGAAGCCAACGATGCGCCAGGACCATCAAAGGAGGTAGCCTTTGCCAATAAGAAGGGTGGCCAGAGCGGGGCTAGCAGATGGCAGAAGAAGAGCGATGACAGTCAAGGGTCAAGACCCATTAAAATCACCTATGACGACATCAAAGATGAACCTTGTGCCCATCATAGCAAGCTTGGCAAATGCACCCATACCAACAGGCAGTGCCGCCTTAACGATGATATCAAGAAGGATCCGGACGCTGGCTTCAAGGCAAAACAGTTCAAGCGCAAGAACCGTAAAGACAAGAAAGAGCAGAAGGACAACGAGGAAAGTGCTTCGGAGCCGGAAGATCAGGAGCCAAAGCACAAGAGGAGCAACAAGTTTCCAAGGGTCGAAACAAGCCTTGTTACTTTCCTTGCCACTCCTTCGGCCAAAAAGGAAAAGGCAGCCTGGAGGGAACTCAATGCCACTATGCCAGCGGTTCCCCAGTATCTCAACTGGTCCGAGCACCCATTACATGGGACCGCAACGATCATCCTGATCATATTCCACAGAACCCAGGGAATTACGCGCTCGTTGTAAACCCAATTGTGCAGCAATGCAGGCTTTCTAAGGTGCTTATGGATGGAGGGAGTAGCATCAACATCCTCTATCTTGAAACCTTAAAGCGCATGCGCCTTTCTGAGACACAGCTAAACATAGCACAGTCAAGTTTCACGGCATAGTGCCAGGCAGGCAGGCCAGTTCTATGGGAACAATCTTAGACGTCACCTTCGGTGACGAAACAAACTATAGGACTGAGGAAGTTGCCTTTGAGGTGGTGGAATTCAAAAGTGCGTATCACGCAATCTTTGGCCGCCCAGCCTTTGCCAAATTCATGGCACGCCCGTGTTACATCTACAGCAAGCTCAAATACCTGGACCAAACGGCGTCATCACGGTCAATGGCGACTTCAAGAAGGCGAAGGAATGCGAAGCAGGAAACGCCGTCTTAGCAGAAGCAGTCATCAGCAAGAAGAGCTGAGCAGTACAAGAAAGAAGTTAACACCAATGAAATGCCGGATGGTAAGAAGCCTCCTTGCGCCTCGGATGTCACTTTCAAGGCCAGCTCAAACTCGAAGAAGATCGTGCTGGATGAGGCCGATGCAAGCAAGACGACAACATAGGCGCGGACCTCAGTGACGCATAGGAAGGCGCGCTCGTCAAGTTCCTCCGTGAGCAACGGGATATTTTTGCATGGTCACCATCAGACATGCCAGGAGTACCCCGGGAACTTGCCGAGCACAGCCTTAATGTCGCCAAAGGTGCCAAGCCAGTAAAACAAGGTCTTCGTCGCTTGGTCCAGAGAAGAAGAAAGCAATAGGAAAAGAGGTAGCTCGGCTTAGTGCCGCTAATTTCATTAGAGAGGTTATCCACACAGATTGGCTAGCAAATCCTGTATTAGTACCTAAGAAGGACGTGAAAGACTTGCGCATGTGCATAGATTTCACCGGCTTAAACAAAGCCTGTCCTAAAGACCCCTTCGCATTGCCGCGAATTGATCAGGTCGTAGATGCTGTATCAGGTTCTGAATTACTATGCTTTTTGGACGCTTACTCTGGCTACCACCAAATTAAGATGAAGGAGTCTGACCAAATTAAGACTTCCTTCATCACACCTTTCGGAACGTTTTGCTACATAACTATGCCTTTCGGGCTTAAAAACGCTGGCTCAACGTACCAACGGTGCATACAACGTTGCCTACACGATCAAATAGGCCGCAATGTTCACGCTTATGTCGATGACATTGCCGTTATGTCGCGAAAACGCGGCGATCTCATCGTTGACCTTCAAGAAACCTTTGATAACTTGAGAAATATAACATGAAGCTAAATCCGGGAAAATGCTTTTTTGGCGTCCCAGCAGGAAAACTTTTAGGCTTCATTGTTTCAGAAAGAGGTCTTGAGGTTAACCCAGAAAAGATTCGAGCTATCATGGACATCAAAAAGCCTACTTGTCTTAAAGATGTCCAAAGGCTCGCAGGATCTGCAGCAGCTGTAAGCCGATTTATTAGTAGGCTTGGGGATAAAGCTTTACCCCTATACAGGTTGTTGAAGAAAACTAAGACGTTCGTCTGGACTGAAGAGGCAGATGCAGCCTTAGCACAGTTAAAAGACGCCTTAGTTTCAGCACCAATATTAGCGTCTCCTCTACCACAAGAGCCGATGCTACTTTACATGGCGGCTACCAACCTAGTTATTAGTGCAGTGGTTGTTGTTGAACGAAAGGAGGAAGGAAAGGAGCTACCGGAACAAAGGCCGGTATATTATATCAGCGAAGTCTTCTCCGAATCCAAACAACGATACCCTCACTATCAGAAGCTGGCTTATGGAGTTTTCTTCGCAGCCAGAAAATTACGCCATTATTTCCAAGAGCACCCAATCACGGTAGTCAGTAAGGCGCCATTGGGTGACATTATAAACAACACCGATGCCACTGGACGTGTGGCTAAGTGGGGAATTGAATTGGCAGCCTTCGATATCCAGTACAAGCCACGTACAGCCATCAAATCCCAGTCCTTAGCTGATTTCATCGCAGACTGGACGAAGCAATGGATGAACTTCCCCTCCCTGACGAAGAATATTGGGTTATGCACTTTGATGGCTCCAAAATGTTGCAGGGATCGGGAGCTGGCGTGGTACTGAAGAACCCTAAAGGAGACAAGATGTGCTATGTCTTGCAGATACACTTCAATGCCACTAATAATGTTGCAGAATACGAGGCTCTGTTGCATGGATTGCACGTCGCAAAGGATTTGGGCATTAGCCGTCTTTTGTGCTATGGCGATTCAGACCTCGTTGTTCAACAGTTAGAAGGGGCATGGGACGCGAAGAGCCCTACAATGGCTGAATACCGACGCACGGTAGACGAGTTTGGTCGGTGTTTTATCGGCTTAGAAGTCAAGCATATCAAAAGGGAGGAAAATGAAGCAGCGGACGCCTTAGCCAGAATGGGCTCGAAAAGATCGAAGGTGCCCTCCGATATATTTTTGGAGCACCTGTACGTGCCGTCTATTAAAGGCGGAGATGAGGATGACCCCATGGCTTCGCAGTCTGTTTCCGTCATGCTGAAGCCAGACTGGACACAGCCCTACATAAATTTCCTCCTTAACAAGGAAGAGCCAGAGGATGAAGTCTTAAGGCGGCAAGTTGTGCGCAGAGCTAAGGCATACACAATAATAAATGGAGAGCTATACAAGCGGAGTACCACAGGTGTATATCAACGATGCGTTTCGCCGGAAGAAGGACAGGAGATACTAGAAGAGATCCATGGTGGATGTTGCGGTCATCATGCCTCTGCCGAGCAATTGTCGCCAAAGCTTTTAGACATGGATTCTACTGGCTCACAGCAAAGCAAGATGCAGAAGAACTCGTCAAGAAATGCGTTGGATGCCAAAAGTATGCAAGACAGCCAAAGATGCCAGCCCAGGAATTGCGCACCATCCAATCACGTGGCCATTTGCGGTCTGGGGACTGGACATGGTAGGTCCATTCAGGACTGCGCGAGGCGGCGTCAAACATCTCTTAGTTGCGGTGGATAAATACACCAAGTGGGTTGAAGCTAAGCCCATAAAAAAGCTTGATGGGGCAACAGCCAAGAAGTTCGTCATTGAGGTTATAACGAGATTTGGCGTCCCCCACAGTATCATTACGGACAATGGGACAAACTTCGCCGTAGGAGAACTGGCAAAGTACTGTGGTGAAGTTGGTATTCGTTTGGACTTAGCATCTGTGGCTCATCCACAATCGAATGGCCAAGTTGAGCGAACCAACAGTATAATCTACAGGGAATAAAGCCAAGATTAGAGTGCCTTTGCATAGAGCAGCTGGAGCATGGGTAGAAGAATTACCTGCTGTCTTATGGAGCATACGCACAACTCCAAGCAGTGCAACAGGCTATACCCCTTTCTTTCTCATATATGGCGCTGAAGCGGTACTCCCAACAGATGTCCTGCACGACACACCTCGTGTAACAGCCTACGTTGAAGCAGACGCAGAAGAAGCCAGACAGGATGGCTTAGACCTTCTCGAAGAAGAGCGTGAGATAGCGCTTCAGCGCTCCGCCATTTATCAGCAGAACATGCGGCGTTACCACAGTCGCAAGGTAAGACGGAGATCGTTTCGAGAAGGCGATTTGGTGCTTCGCCTTGTTCAGCAAAAGGAGCACAAACTATCTCCCATATGGGAAGGACCCTTCGTTATCAGCAAAGCGCTTAAGAACGGGGCATATTATCTTGTGGACCTCCGTGATATCGAGAAGAAAAAGAAAAGAGGCCGCAAAAGGAAAAGGAACGAAGAAGCAGCGCTCAAGGAGACGAAACGTCCTTGGAACATTGAGCAGCTACGTCCTTTTTACACTTAGCAATTCTATTGTAATCACACCATATATGATTATGAAATAAAAGTCTTTGGTTCCCTCAATTATTTTTATGCATGAGTTCTCGCCGTCTTTTATTTCCATTTGATCATATATTTCGATAAAAATATCAATGTTAACCCGAATTGGCTTCGTGCTTGTGGTTACTCACATGATGCTTTTGCCTTAAGGCCTTACAAAAATTAAAATTGCATCCGTCTAAGAGTATTTATCTGATCGCATATATGCTGGCTTGTCTTAGTAGATGCTTTACGCACCAAAAGCCGGCGCCGTTTCTGTGTTTAAACAGTTTGGTTACTAACCCTGTTGCCAGCGAAGTGTTCCGTGCTTAGGTTCTGCCAGCATACGAAAAGGCTAAAGCATATAAGCCAGAAAACTTGAAGACGGATAAGGAGCATAGTTTGCAAGCCTTTTAAAAATAAGTGCATGCGTCGCAAAACAAACATGTTCAACAGATAAAAGGCTCCTGCCATTACAAAACATAACTTAACAAGTCTTTTGTGCCATCTTTCATGACACGCTTAATGCAAAGTTTTTCCTGCATCTTATGCAGGGGACTGAGGAGGCGAAGACACAGGGGACTTGGATGGATCCAGCGTAGCTTCAGACTCGCCTTCTTCTTCTTCATTTCCGTCTTCTGACTCATCGCCATTGCCAGTGGTGGGGCTTCGGCTTCGTCATCAGACACGTCGTCAGGACGGGGAGGCACAGGCTTCTTGGAGAAGAAGATAGACAAGTCTACCATCTCAGCAACGGCTGAGGCAAAGCCAGAGACAGAGGCATAGACCTTTTCTTTGACGAGCTCGTTGCCGTCTCTGTCCTTGGCTGGGAAACACTTGATAACGCGCCACATGTTGACTTCGGGGTAGTGGCCGCGAACAAGTCCTAGAGCAAGTTTTGCTCCGCCTCTAGCTGCTGAGCGAAGACGCTCCACCACCTCTGGGACGCAGTTCTGAAGAAGTGGCAGCAAGTTGCTGGTGTTTGTCACTTGGGGCAGCTGTTTTGGGAAGATGTTGGCAACAACGTCTCTTCCCGCAGCATACAGCCCTGACACAATCTCGCCACACTCCAAGATAAGCTCCAGGCGCGTCTCAGAGGTAAGCCTTTCCCCAAATCCAGCTGGAACTGAGGAAGGGAGGAATGGAAAAAATTAAGGCGCACTGAACTGTTTGAATAAAGGCGAAAAGTGACAGAAAGTGCGAGAAGTAAAGAAGAGAGACTTACTTAGCAGTTTCTCGTCAATGGCGGTGCTCTCATCAGCTTGGCGTTCAAGACGACCTTGTAAGCTCTGGATTAGGAGCCCATCCTTTTCAGCCTGTCGCTGCAGTTTCAAAGTTCTGCCTTCAGTGTTCTGCCCTTCAGCGGCGCTGTCTTGGACGGCTTTAAGATTGGCCTCGGCCGTCTTTCGGTTCTCCTCCAGTTGCTTAAACAAGGCGGCATTTTCCCGCCTTACCACTTCTATATCGCCAGTCTCGCTGACGATCTGTTTTGCCTTCGCCACAACAGCTGCGCAAACACATTGCATGTGTTGAGCATCTTATGTCTTAAAATGAACTAAAGTCACATTGCATGTGAAAGAACAACATTTACCTTTGTTCGCCTTATTTTCGGCGACGGCTTGCTTGAGCACTTGCCTTTGGTTACTCAGTGAGTACCATAGATCGCATGTAAGTTGCTCACTGCTCTGCTAAGGCAAGGGTAGTAGTAAGTAAGAAAGGTAAAGCAGTAAGGTATGCTACAATGGGCTTGGGGACTGAGTCTTTATCACATTAAAGAAAGGCCATTACGTCGGCTTAGTCAAAGCACAACGTAATGCCCGGGGACTAGTATGTACATAAAGACGGAATGTTTACCTGCATCATGGCCTTCAAGGCTTTGTAGCTCTTCTTCATTGTGACGTACAGCTCGTCACAATTGTCTTCCAGATTCAATATGGTCAATGTTTGACCAACTGGCCTTAGCTTCGGAGGCGGCTCGTTGCGCTCCTTCTCATCGGCAAGCATGGCGGCGATGTTGGGTAAGATGTACCCCTCGTCGTCAAAGAGCTCTTGCTTCACCATGTTGCGGATAGCCTCACGAGTAATGGGCTCGTTCGGCTCCTCTGACTGAAGTACCGCCGCCTTCCCAGCAGCGGCAGCCCTGGCCAACTTTTCAGTTTCCGTCTTATCAGGTAAGACGGCTGAGTCCAGATCTATATGATGATCTTCAGATGGGCCTGGGGCTGTCTCTTGTTGAACGGAGGGAGTGGGGGGAGCGATGGCTGGAGAGGCTCAGTCTTCTTTGCCTGGCAGAAATTACTTTCTTCCTCTTAAGAGGCGCAGTTGGTTTGATCCTGCAAATCACATACAAAATAAGATAACATAGACATTGTTCGCCTTACTAAAGAAATTGAGGTTCGGCTTACTTCTGTACTGGAGCATTAAAGGCCGCATCTTCATCGTCCTCAATGTCGAGCACTTCGGCGTTAGCAGGGATGGCTTTCTCACGCTTCCGCCTTTCTGCTGCTGAAGTTGCTGCAGTGGCTCCTGAAGCCTTTCGTTTCCGAGTCTTTGGGGCTCGGGTGCCGCTTCAGGCACGTAAAACAAAGGAGCCAGCAGATTATCCGGCAAAAGGGCGAGCTGAAATCAAAAGTGGTGTTAGTAAGGCAAACATTGTGGAAGTATAAAAACAGTAGTGGTAAATGCCTTACCTTTGGAGCTGGGTTGGCGGCTGTGTACATAGGACGCTGCTCTGTCAGCTGGATCCTTTCCTTGGCAATCCTCTTAAAGCGATACACAAGGGCGTCTTGCGTAAGGTCACTCTCACTAACACGGAGGGGATCTTTCTTCTGGTCCGTGTAGTGGCACATGAGTCCTTTGCGATCTTTCAAAGGCTGGATTCGTCTTGACAACCAACATAGGATGGTGTCTGCGCCCGTGAGTTTGGGCACAGCAGTCTTTGTCAAGTACTCAATCCGCCTTTGCATGCGACGGAGGTTGTCAGGAAGGACCTTCAGTGGTTTCTCGCCCCAAGAAAGGCGAGGCTCCGCAGGCAAAGGAGAAAAGCGAGGAAGTCCTATGTCTTTGCCTACTGGCGCCATGTCTTTGCAGTAGAAGAAGGAGCTATTCCAGCCTTTAATGGAATCTATTTTTGGCGCCTTAGGATACCAGTCTCTGCCTCTACGAAGGTTGATGCTAACTGTTCCTAAGGAAAGCAGTTCTTCCTTCTCTGTTTGGCGCTTGCAGTAAAGCAGTACTTGAAGAATTCTAAGCTGGGCTCTATGCCTAGGTATCCTTCGAATAAAGCCATAAAGCCAGCTATGTACAAGATACTATTGGGGCCTACGCTATGAGGCTGAAGGCCATAGTAGTCTAAGACTGATTGGAAAAAAGGATGCGGAGGCAAAGACAAACCGCGGAGGAGATGTGAGACGAGGAGCACTCGTTCATCGCCGGCGGGATCTGGAGCAGGGTGGCCGTACGCTGACCGCCAGTGGCATTTCTCCTGTGGTGGGAGGATGCCCTCCTTTTGCAGCTGCGTGAGGTCCGCGTCGGTGATGGTGGAAGCTGCCCAGTTGCGGGATGATGCTTCCTCTCCCTCTCCTCTGCCTCCGCCGCATCGCCCTCATCGGAGGGCTGGGCATTCTTCTCTGCTTCGATGGAGGTGGCCGCAGAACTTGTCGCCGCCGCCGCGCGAGATGCAGATGCATCCGCGGTGCTCGATCCCTCATGGCCAGATCTTGTCCTCCGCCGCGCCGTCGCCGCTCCCGTGGTTGCATCGGAGCTCTCCATGGGTGTGTGCGCAGGTGGTGGTGGTGGAGCTCGCCGGAGTTCGGAGGGGATGGGTGCGAGGAGGATGATGAACAGGGAAATGAGCCCGATGGAAAAATCAGTTCCCTTTTATGGGGGCCGTGCGCCGCGATTAGTGCGGTGAGATAACGCTCGCGTGATTTTCGCCACGCGTCCCGCAACGGTCAGATAGTGGGCATCTTCCCCGCACGCCTCGGAGATCGTGTGCGGAAAATAGCAGTAATGGCGCACAACGTCTCTCTGCTGTCCAGACTGTCGTGGACTGGCTTTGACTGCGGTGACGTCATGACAAGACTCAACGCTGACAGAATCTTTCTGCCAGATTGTTCAAAGTGCAGGAGAGTTCGGCTTAATCCTTAAGGCAGACTGAATGTCTCATTTTGGAATGCTCCAAGCTCTTCTGTCCGCCTTGCACAAAGGCGAAAGCCCGTGTTTCACAAAGACGGCAAACGAAGAACTTAAACCTTTCCGGGGACTACTGTGGAGGTTATGCCGAACGGGTATACCTGCCACGGTGGATAAAACCTGGCCCACCAGGAGGCCCATCAGATAAAGCCGGAGGGCTTAATGGAGAAGGCCTCATGGGCTTAGGCGCAAGGATAAGCTCTGGGCTGGCTTAGTGAAGTCCAAGACGAAGGCCTGGCTGCGTTCGCCTTAGGGAGCAAGTTAGGGTTTGTTACCGTGTTAGTCTAGGACTCGTGATCTAGGTCGGTTAAGGCTTTCCTTGTAGGGGAAGGCTTGGCGCCTTTATAAGCCAGCCTTCCAGCAGCCTTAGGGCAACGCATACAACCTCATTGTAACCTGTACACATATTTGCCTTGAGTGAATTATAGCAGCACGTAGGATCTCGCCACCGTCGTGAGATCCGAAGCTGGGTAAAATCGTGTGTGCAATCCCGTCACTGGAACCCTCCACGTTCTTCCCCACCTCCTCTACGGTACGTATGAATACTTCTAGTAGTTCCGCGTTACCAATACCTCGACACCACCTTTCCCTTTACCGCCCCGCATCCTTTGTCCGCTGCCACCTACGAGTTCCTCGACGATACCGTCCCTCCTCTCGTTGTCCCTCTGGCTGTGCCCGCCCAGCGCACACCCTCCCCACCACCCTCGCCGCGTGCGCCTTCGCCGCCGCCTCCTCCTGTGCATCGGACGCGCAGTACCTCCGGCATCCGCGCCCCACCCCGTGAGCGGCTTAACTTGCATGCTTCTGTTAAGAGGTACTCTCCGGTTCCGACATTCGCACGTGCTGCTCTCAAGGACCCTAACTGGCTCGATGCTATGACCGCGGAGTACCGCGCTCTCCTCGGCAACGACACTTGGGATCTCGTGCCTCCTCCTCGGAACGCCAACATCGTCTCCGGCAAGTGGGTCTTCCGCCACAAGCTCAAGCCCGATGGCTCTCTTGACCGCTACAAAGCACGTTGGGTGCTTCGTGGCTTCCCAGGAGCAAGGCGTCGACTTCGACGAGACCTTCAGCCCGGTTGTCAAACCGGCCACGGTCCGCGTCATCCTCTCCATCACCCTCTTCCTCAACTGGGAGACTCGCCAGCTCGACATCAAGAACGCCTTCCTGCATGGCAAGCTCGCTGAGGTCGTCTACTGTCATCAACCCACCGGCTTCATCGACTCTACTCGCCCCGACCACGTCTGTCGATTGAACCGTTCGCTGTACAGTCTCAAGCAGGCTCCTCGCACGTGGTACCAGCGCTTCACGACCTTCATCACCTCGACGGGCTTCACGTGCTCGCGCTCCGACACGTCACTGTTTATTCTTCAGTGTGCAGAAGGTACGGCATATCTTCTGCTGTACGTCGACGACATCGTCCTCACCGCCTGCTCGCCAAGTCTCCTCGACCGGATCACCGCCTCTCTCCGCTCCGAGTTCGCCATGACGGACATGGGCAACCTTCACTACTTCCTCGGCATCGCGGTCACCCGCGACTGCTCCGGCATGCACCTCTCGCAAGCCAAGTACGCAACGGAGATTCTGGACAAAGCCGGCATGACTGCCTGCAAGCCCGCGACGACACCGGTTGACACGTCGCCCAAGCTCGCCACCACCGCTGGTGCTCCCGTTGCTGATCCTACGGAGTACAGGAGTCTCGCTGGAGCTCTCCAGTACCTCACCTTCACGCGCCCTGACATCGCGTACGCCGTCCAGCAGGTGTGTCTTCACATGCACGACCCTCGCGAACAGCACCTGGCTGCCATCAAGCGCATCCTGCGCTACGTCAAGGGCACGATCTCTCATGGACTTCAGCTTCACTCATCTTCGCCGGACTCCATGGTCACCTACACCGACGCCGACTGGGCCGGCTGCCCCGACACTCGACGTTCTACGTCGGGCTTCTGCGTCTACCTCGGTGACAACCTCGTCTCATGGTCTTCGAAGTGGCAACACACGGTCTCTCGTTCCAGCGCCGAGGCTGAATACCATGTTGTGGCTAACGCCGTCGCCGAGACTAGTTGGATTCGTCAACTCCTCCACGAGCTTCATCGACCTACTCCTCCTGCTACGGTCGTGTTCTACGACAATGTCAGCGCCGTCTACATGTCTACGAACCCCGTTCAGCACCAGCGCACTAAACACATCGAGATCGACCTCCACTTCATTCGCGATCGTGTTGCCATGGGCCAGATCCGCGTGCTGCATGTTCCCTCGTCTCGACAGTTCGCCGACATCTTGACGAAGGGTCTCCCATCACCGTTGTTCCTGGATATTTGGTCCAGTCTCAATGTCCGTTCTCCTCCCGTTGTGACTGCGGTGGAGTGTTAGACAGATATGTCACGTAGCGTGACATATCACCCTAATTCCCTAAATCGTGGAGAGTCCTTATTTGTGTGATCTCCCATTTATGGTTAGGATTGTAATTTGTCTATATATATATCAATGCAATGGAAATCAATTCTCTCACAATACGTTCCTAAAAACAAATACTCCAAGCGCCAATATAATTTTGTTTTTTCCACTGTCCACAACCAATATGACTGGTTTTAACCTCCATTTCGAAAGAAAAAAATGTCTGGTTTAAAAACTGCCCTATTTTTCTGTGTTGGAAGAGCACCAGGGAAGCTCTTGATTTGGATGCGCAGCCTCTGACCATCCTCATCTTAATTGCGACATGGATGCTCATCTGAAGCCTAGCTCGTGTCTGCTCTTTGGAGCACACACGGTACCGCTCGGCGAAAGCTCAGTCTGCGTCGTGCGAGTGTGTGCGGCTATTGCTAGCTTAGAAGGATGGCTCTAGGTGGCACTGCTCCCCCAAGATTTCGATAGGGCAGGAGCGCTGTGTTAGCTTTGCGGGAAAGGATAGCTTTTCACCATCCTGCTTCACTGCCCACACCACGTTCATGCCATATGTTGTGTCTCTGTGCTTGCCATGCTACCCTATCTAGCAGCTAGAATCTTTTCTTCTGCTTCACTTCGAACCAGATGATTGATCTAATCGATATGTTGTCCAGGTGGAGGTTCATGGCTTTGAATACAAAGTTGCTGCATGCAGAACATCGATGGATCATATATAGCTGCTGCTGCTTCGGTGCTGTCCGGCCGGCCCGGCTAGCTTTCACAGGAACAAGGCATGCAGGGCCACCGATTTCTCTTCTTCTTCTTCCTTGCTAGCCTCTCCCTCGATCGATAGCACGCTAACACGATGATCTCTTGCTTGCTTTGTCCCGTCGATGCATGCATGCATCGGCGTGCCGTGCGTCGATTGATCTTTCGTTGTCACGCGCGCGCGTGCCCGTGAAGTTTCGAGCCTTCTTCTTCGCTTGATCAATCGTTGCTTGAGCGCAAAGCGAAAGCCAGCGCCAACCAACCATGTGCTGCGGGCAGATGGAGCTTCGCACGCAGCTAGTAGGAGTAGCCATGGACCATGAACAGGGCGCGCACATATTTCGCGCGCGCCCATGCACCAACGACAAAGATCAAGCTAGGCCTGGATTGGATGGGGGGAAGCGAATGACAATCGGCAATCGCTAGCCGACGGTCTGGTCCAAGTGCAAAACAGTATATCCTGAATTCCTGGCCAGGGACGATGTACTTGGCGCGCGCGCGCGTGTAGTACTCGATCGATCGGGCGGGCCGGGTCGGAGCAATAATGTAAAAGTTCATGAGCTGCAGCTGTAGATCCTGCATGCTAATTTATTCTCATCTGCCTTTTCTTCGTTTCGCTTTTGCTCTTTTATTTATACCTTCTGGCCACACACCCCACGTAGCTTGGTTCCTTGGCCTGGGGCACCGTCACTAATTACTTGGTACTTGCACACCGATCAGCTCTGCTCGACTCTTCTTTTGTGTGTGCATACGGTGACTGCACATCCGGAGTACTGTGTGGTTCCGTTGCTTCGTTAATACACTCACGATTCGACAGTCTTTGATCGCTATGGACTGGTATCAAGATAGACTCCTAGCAAGAGAACCTACTTTTGACCGCTGGAACGGTAACAACGAAAACGGCTTCATGTCTATCTCCTTCGGCTAGGTAGTTCTGCTTCCGATACCGGAGGAGCCGGGTGGGGTAGAAGGGTAGTTTGTGAGGTCGAGATGTCCCAAGCTAGTTTGGAGTAATAAAGTAGCAAGAAATTCTGCTCCCGTGCGCACGGTGCACTCATCACTACCCATAGTGGGAGTAACATAAGGAGTAACATAAGTGCCACATAGGTAAAAATGATGATGTGGCATGCAATTAAAAAAGAGAGAGACAAACGGAGTAACTAGCTATGTTACTGTAACATCACACAAGTCAAGACAATATGAGTTTACAACCTAATTAATGAAGAATTGCATGACACCACACACATGTTACTACCCATTATAGAGGTGGTAACATAGCCTAGTAACATGTGTATGTTACTAGCCTAAGTTACTTCCCACTATGACTAGCCTTAGAGCAAGTAGTGAGACTACCCATAGTGAGAGTAACTTCACTAGTAACATAGATGCCACCTAAGCAAAAAATCCTACGTGGCATGTAATTAATGAGGAGAGATGCAAATAGAGTAACTTAGCTAGTTACTTGTAACACTAGTAACATCACACTTTTCAAGAAAAAATGAGTCTATAGAGTAATAAATGAGACCATATATGACACCACCTCTATGTTACTTTGCACTATGAGGGTAGTAACATAGTCTAGTAATATGTGTATGTTACTAGTTGAATTTACTCCTCACTATGGCTAGTCTGAGTTTATAGCCCGCCTACGTGACATTTTTGTCTATGTGGCGGAGAGACATAAAAAAGTTAGTGAAGTTGACTCTCATGAAAGAACCTAGCTTTACGCGTGCTTCTAGGCAAAAACAATAAATGTAAGAAGAGAGATTGAGAAAAGATTGTACAAAATACTAGTCTTACAACCAACTTTATGGCACACCTTACTATATGAGTGGTTTCAAATGGTGGCTCCATATAGCCAACAACTGGCTATACTACCCTACCCAATTCATTTCTTTTCATTAAACTTCTTTAGCAAACGCAATAAAGGATATGATTTGCTTGAGAAACGGCTTGAGATTCAGGCAACATCTACAACATGCTATGATTATTTGGTTGAGTTTTATGTCGACCTTAATTGTTATTCTATGATGGTAATGTATGAAGGTTTAATTGTATTCTATGATAGTAATGTACGAAGGTCGACTATATATTAGTTCACCTACATGGTCTCATAGGATTGCACCCTAGAGCAAAGAAAAGGGGAGGACGGCCATAGATGACAGAAACCGTGTCCCGGACCTCGAACTTGTGATATGGGGTGTTCTTGATCGGGGATCTTAAAACTTAAAGCTATGGTTGGACGTTTACGTCTTAATAAATCCCTTACATGCACACAAAAACTTGGCCTTTGGGACCAATCATAAGGGGTGTATGCGTAGAGATGGTTGTATTGGGTTGCGGGTAAAACTTTAAAAATTTCCGTAACCTTGTCGCCAAGATCTATTCTATGAAGATATGCTACACCCCATAATGCTAGATCTAGATACTTACAAACACCGTTGCGGAGATCTTGTGTTTGTCGAAGTAGACGTTGGTGAAGCCCGATGAAGAATCTCACGTCCACGCCGGGAGGGAGATTGTTGTCGGTCCGTCATCGAGGAACTACTGCGCAACCCCGCTCTAACAGTATCCACACGTACGCCGCGCCAATCCGTCAAGCACGTTCACCGCCTAGAGCTACTAGCACCAACGAAGAGAGACTGCCTTTCGGTGTAGATTTAGTGGTAGATCTAATCGGGTTCGATTAGATCTATATGAGACTTGAGAGATCTAATTCTCAACACATGAGATCTACTAGAGAGAGATTAGATCAATGTCTAATTAGAGCGCCGTCTAAATTAGAGCATCGTCTAATTACACAATATCTATAGAGAGGAACTTGTGCAAGTCAATTGGATGTTGTGTTTCCTCCTTGTGGGAGGGGGTGGAGTATATAAAGGGGAGTAAGGGGAGGAGGTGGTTGGGGGAGGGGAAAAGCCCTCCCTTTGGTGCGCCGGCCCTAGGGGGGCTGGCTCCCTCCCCAAGTCGGTTTGGGAGAGGAGTCCTTGTCCAACAAGGACTCCCTCCCTTCCCTTTTATCTGTTTGTCTTTTTCCTTTATTCCTTTCCTAGTTCAATTAGGACTCTTTCAAATCTCCAGTTTAAACAAGGAAGGAGAGAGGGAGACTTGGTGCGGCCGGCCTCGAGGGTGGGGCCATGCGGCCGGCCCATACTAGGTATGGCGCAGCCACATGGGCACCCCTCTCTTCTCCGGCGCATCACCCCCTTCCCGGCAAACCTCCGAAACTCTTCCGGAACCAAATATACTCTATAGATAAAATCATCGACTCTATCCACTGATGTCGGAAACACTTCCCGGCATCCCGGAACATCTCATGTTCGCCATATTTATCTCTTAGGAAATTCTGCCCTATACCGGCATCATTTCCCGCTCATGATAACTTCACCGGAACTTCTCCAAATTACTCCGGAGTTGTTCCTGTGACATCGGAGGGACTCCGACCACTTCTCATAACCACAAAACTACAACTTTATTCTCTCAATAAAAGATTGACTCACAGCTTAAGTGTGTGATCCGAAAGGTTCGGTAACACATAGACATGTCCGGGAGCTTACCAGACAATAACTAGCATTGGGACCTAGACGGCCGTGCTAGCTCCTATGTGTTCACGAGTGAACGACAGAACCTGTGTGTTTCTCATTACGCTAATCCCCTTACGTACACGATACCAATGATATCTCGAGATTGAGACAATGTGCTCTAGTGTGATCAAACCCTTTAATCATAACACATATAATTCTCGTACCAATATCATTCTCTTTTCTCATTCCGTATTTTCATTGTCCCGTGATTAATCACGCTGTGTCTGGCCAGACGATTGGGTGACAATAATAATACTGAGATGGCCTAGAGGATGTATCTCTCCATCGTATGGAGGAGTAAGTGTGATTCTTGAATAATGTCTGTTCCAATACATTATTCTAGTCCACACCCAAAAGTCACCGTTATGGTCCCCAGTTACGGCTAGACGTTAGGTGACAATCAAAGCATGAGTGTCGAATAAGCGGTCACGAGATATTCTCATAGAAAGGAATACAGCTAATGAAAACTAAACATATGATCAATTGCTACCTTCATCGTTGACGATTAGTCTCTTAGCAAGATCATACAATGGGTCGGTTCAGTACTATTGTCATTCCGACAATAAACTCCTATAGTTGTGTGACTTATACAAAGTCCAAGATCAGGAAAACATGATCATCAAACAACAAGATAGGCTAGTCTTAGAGACAAGACCAGGAACACTTTTACTTGTTCGTATCTCTACACCTGTATTGGAGGTTTTCCTCTTGAACACGTTGTATTTGCTATTCAAGTGCCCAATACAGTTATAGCATAAAGATATAAACATTAATAATAAACTTGGAGATAAATAATAACTAAATTATTATTGTCTCTAGGGCATATCTCCAACAGTCTCCCACTTGCACTAGAGTCAATAATGATTCTAGTTAGCGTGATGACATGACACCAAATGGAACTAAGGTGCCACTCACGCTTTCGCATGCGCTCTGAGACTGTGTCCAAAACTTTGATCCAATCAAAGTACATAAACTTGTTTAACTCCTCACATGTCAAACTTGACAATGTAAAGTCGGATATATTAGGAATTGGATTTCGGTCTATCTGCTTCCGTAGTAGCATTAATAATATCAAGCGTCTCCGAATGATATTATCATACCGTCTATTGAAACCTTACCAAGTCAATGACTTCTCCAATAACTTGCTATCATGACGTCTCACATCAATGATGCAACTATCCTTCATAGAAAATCTATTTATGTTGTAGAATCCACTCATAATATACTTGTGATTTGATAAGATCAAAACACCAAATATTTATCAATTGAAAATCGCATTTCTCAGATTAAATCAATTAAGATCTGATTTCATAATTCCACTACAAATACGTATATGAGGAACTTCTCTATATACACTATTTGAAGCTTTACAAAATCTACTAAGTCGTCATTCTTTTGTAATATCACTATTGGGTTCTAAAACAAAACCCTCGGGATCAATTACACTTTTAATTAACTGCCTTTATGAGAAAACTTTTACCAAGTATTTCTCTTAATTGCCGGTGGCCAAATTAAATTTAGCACTTTGGAAACTTTCCGGCTTTATGTACTATATATAGCAATGAGATAAGCAAAATCACGTTAAACATGATTTGATCTTATTCCTCTCTATTCGCTCATCATTGACTACGAATGTCAATGTGTCTTGCAAATATCACGCTATGACTTCTTGATCAAATTTCTTTGATTCAAGACACAATTCGAATTACCTTTCAGAATTGTACTTAGCACATTCATACTCATGTTTATTAAATTCTTAATCTATCTCATAGACAAAAATCTTAATAAGACACTTTCGACCTTTTATTTAAAACTCTTTAAATCTTTATTTTTACAAGATATACATTTTTGAATTCGGCCTAGCCTTATTCAACAAATATAATATCAGCTCCCACTGACTTTTAAGTCCCTTCGATTTATATAATGAAAAGAATAAAATTCTCAACTCATTAATACGACTAACTTCAAACACTCATAATATAATATCCAGATTATTCTCATAATCCAAATGAATTATTCTTAGCAATCAATTATGCTACTTTAGTCCAATAACAGCATCGAGCAATTGATATGATAAGTTTTACAACTTCTCACTATCATTTATTCGTCCTTGATAAAACAATTTTAATCAAGACTAGCTCTATGAATATTAAATATTCACATATGTCCTTTCTTTATGAAATATTCATGCCCAGTGATTTCACATCACGTCCAAACTACTCTCAAGATTAAATCTTGGAGTTACATGAATTTTTCTTGGACTCCTTTATGACATATACCGTCATTTATGAGTATTTTATTCTGTTTGTAATTGCTTTGCTTTTTAATCATGTTCCTGGACATTTTTAATAATTCAACCACTAGGTGATTTAATCATTAAATTCCTCACATGACTATCATCACAATACTTAATTCGAATCATGTATTTCATACATGTATTCCTGGACAAAGTAATGATATGGAAACATTTGCATGTTACTCCTTTCATTCTAACACTTGTCCAAAGACTCCAGTCTTAATTTAGTATTTTGATTTCCACTCTCTCTTCATGAGAAGACACTTTTCTCCAATTCTAAAGTCAACAAGCTTTTAGAATTATGTGTGGAAAACAACTGCCAATATAATACTTTGGACTTTACCTTTATGCAAAACATTTATTCAATTCGAATCCATACTTGAGATTCACAATCGAAAAATTTAGAACTTTATATCAAAATAACTCTAAGTTAAAATTGATATAGGTCCCCTGAATACAAACAAAATAATCTATATATTTTAGTGGGTAATTTGGAATTCTATTTCACATCACATCAGAACAAGACCTCTTGACATAATTACTATAACATTTCCTTTTAATCTTTATCTTGCAAAAGATTTTATTACCATGATAATTTCGAATTACCAAAATTCATCATGAGTAATTTGACTAAGAAAACTTTCTTTCGTCAACAATGTTACAATATTTTATTAAGTCCTTTTCTTTAACTTCATCAAATACCTTTGATTCCTTTATTTTGATCCTCACACTCTCCCACTGAATTATATGAAATATTGCATCTTCAATAATTTCATTAACTCTATTTCATTAATATGAAGCATCATATTAAATCTTCAATAGAATTGAATTAATGGGTAGATTCCACTCCTTTATGTAAATTTCGAAATCAACTAGTGCCTAGCACTTTGCCAATTTCGAATCTACCAAATGCCCAGCATTTGTGGATTTCGATTTTCATTAAATGCCTAGCACTTTATGAATTTCGAATTTCTCTAAGTGTCCAGCACTTTTGTGATTTCAGTTTTATCAATTTAATTTTAGAGATAACTTTAAGAGTCTCTAAGAGAACCAACGAAAAGTATAACTCCAAATTAAAGATTAAACCAACTTAATTATTACTCAAAACTTTAAGTAATATTTTGAATCAAAATAATAAAGACTTAACAAACAAAACTTAATGACATATTACAATAAAGAAGATTATAAAACCGAATTCACAATAATTGGAATTCCCACACATACTTTATTATTCGAACACAAACTCTGTTCCAGAATATAAAATATTCATTACAAAATGATCGAACTGAAAATAACTCTTATTTAAAGTCCTAGTGTAAATCTTCTTCATTGACTTGGATTGTAGACATAGTGGTGATCATGGCGCCTTAAGTGCCTTCTTTCCCCACTTCCTCCACTTCTTCCTGAATCTCTTGCCTCTTTTCCTTTTCATACTGCGATCATGCAACATGAAAAATTTAGTATTAAATACCAAAATATATTCGAGCCGAGAATATGTCAATAACTTGTGTATAACTCTTATACCTTTTGTGGACTTGCCACTGGTCTTGCAAGAAGGATGTTGTCATCAAATGATGCACATAGATATCCAACTCAGCTGACAAGAGCATTTCGAAGACTTCCTTGACCGTCTTCTTCACACCCATCAATTCATAACATGCTACAAAAGCGTAGTAGTATGATGGTAGTGATCTCAGAAGTGTGTCAACCGCTTGATTTTCTGGAACTGGTTGCCCAATATCCTCAAGCTTCCTGAGTATCTTGCAGAACTTAACCTTGTGCTCCCTCATCGAGCCTCCGCTCGTTAGTTTGCACGATCTAAGTTCCCCATTGAATTTGTAGTTAGCATGACACAACTGGTATAAAACTGAGCTTTCAAAGCTTCCATGAGACGGAAGGGGCGATAGTGTGGATAACTGTCGCTAAGCTCGGGACTTATCCTGTCTAGCATAACCAAACTCACTTGATACTCATCTTCCTCCATAGGAGAATAGTCATCTTCTAACTCTGGAACAGGAGTGTCCAGCACATGCTCTATCTTGCGTCTCCTGAGATTTTCTCTCAGCCCATGAAGCCAATCAGCAAAGATCACGCTTTCCAGTCAACTTTCCTAACAACTCATCTTCATGCACATTCTCAACGGGATCCATTTTCTACAACAAAACAAGTTTATCCAGACTTTTAGTTTATTACTAATTTTAATGCACTACTTTAACTCAATTAAATTGAATCTAAGATATGCTCCCACTAAGCCCAATAATCCTCGTGATTGGCGCTAAGTGATTCAGGACCCGATAACCCGACGAAACAAGCATGGAAACATGGCATGTCACGTGAACAACCGGTAGGCACCATGCCAGTTGTAGTAGCTACAACTCATGTTCGTCTTTCGACGTGCGTGTTCAGAACTCATAACTTTGTATGCTAGGACTTCAAGACAACCAACCGATGATGCTGCTGGAACGGTTCACGCCCGCCTCCCAAACCCTTGGCCCACGAGACTCGTGTGTGCACGGAGTCCGGGGACAAGCCCTGGTTTGACGGTGCCACAGTTGGAAGAACACGATCTCCTTGATATTTTAACTTGAGGATTCACCCTAATAAACGACTACTGCGCAATCAAGGTGCAAACAACAAAGGATAAACATCACAGGCAATTAATAATAATTCATGTGCTTTGGTATAGCCTTTGTTATTCTCCGGAAGTTCTTGACGCTCGTCCTTGAGGATCACCATCTTCATAATTCCCGGTCACAGCAAAATTACCGAGGGAAAATTACCGTAGCCGAAAACTCGCCAAGTACTTGTCACCAGCACAGCCGCCGGCGCCTCCTTCCGGTCCTTGCGACGAACTCTTCTTCGCTTACTTGTCGATGACGAACTCGATCAATTGTTTCGGTTTCGGCCATCATGTTAAAACACCGTAACAAAATAGCTATACCAAAACACATGCACACAATCCTGCAAAACCAAGTTAGACGTTTCTAACGTTTGTTTGCAAGTTTTACGTGGCCTTGTAGGATCTACGGAAGAACCGTCACTACCTACGAACTGAAGCACGTTTAGGCTAGTTGCTAGATTAACTTTGCGGGGTGATTGAGATCCCAACATTACGAAAACGTTGCGAACCCCAATCTAAACGATCACATGTGCGCGTGACCCCCGTGAGGCGTCCAACCCTCATGCCCGTCTGTATATACAACAACGTCCACAACTATAGGTATAGACCCGAAGCTACTGAAGCACTTCGTTGGCGCTGACGGGATACTAGGAGCAGCCGGAAGGTCCGGATTGCCAGAAGTTCGTAAAGATCTTGCCTATGCCACCATGGAATATGAAGTACAACTTATTGGGAAGCAACTAAAATAAACTTAATGCAAGAACTATGCAATGCTCGCACCAACTTGTGCTCTAGATCAAATCATACCTACGCATAGATCGGCTCTGATACCACTATTGGGTTGCGGGTAAAACTTTAAAATTTCCGTAACCTTGCCGCCAAGATCTATTCTATGAAGATATGCTGCACCCCATAATGCTAGATCTAGATACTTACAAACACCGTTGCGGAAGATCTTGTGTTTGTCGAAGTAGACGTCCGTGAAGCCTGACGAAGAATCTCACGTCCACGCCGTGAGGTGAGATTGTTGCCGGTCCGTCGTCGAGGAACTACTTGCGCAGCCCCGCTCTAACAGTATCCACACGTACGCCGCGCCAATCCGTCAAGCACGTTCACCGCCTAGAGCTACTAGCACCGACGAAGAGAGACTGCCTTTCGGCGTAGATTTAGTGGTAGATCTAATCGGGTTCGATTAGATCTATATGAGACTTGAGAGATCTAATTCTCAACACATGAGATATACTAGAGAGAGATTAGATCAATGTCTAATTAGAGCGCCGTCTAAATTAGAGCATCGTCTAATTACACAATATCTACAGAGAGGAACTTGTGCAAGTCAATTGGATGTTGTGTGTCCTCCTTGTGGGAGGGGGTGGAGTATATAAAGGGGAGTAAGGGGAGGAGGTGCTTGGGGGAGGGGCAAAGCCCTCCCCTTGGTGCGCCGGCCCTAGGGGGGCTGGCTCCCTCCCCAAGTCGGTTTGGGAGAGGAGTCCTTGTCCAACAAGGACTCCCTCCCTTCCCTTTTATCTTTTTGCCTTTTTCCTTTATTCCTTTCCTAGTTCAATTAGGACTCTTTTAAATCTCCAATTTAAACAAGGAAGGAGAGAGGGAGACTTGGTGCGGCCGGCCTGGAGGGTGGGGCCATGCGGCCGGCCCATACTAGGTATGGCGCAGCCACATGGGCACCCCCCTCTCTTCTCCGGCGCATCCCCCCTTCCCGGCAAACCTCCGAAACTCTTCCGGAACCAAATATACTCTATAGATAAAATCATCGACTCTATCCACTGATGTCGGAAACACTTCCCGGCATCCCGAAACATCTCATGTTCACCATATTTATCTCTTAGGAAATTCTGCCCTATACCGGCATCATTTCCCTCTCATGATTACTTCACCGGAACTTCTCCAAATTACTCCGGAGTTGTTCCTGTGACATCGGAGGTACTCCGACCACTTCTCATAACCATAAAACTACAACTTTATTCTCTCAATAAAAGATTGACTCACAGCTTAAGTGTGTGACCCGAAAGGTTTGGTAACACATAGACATGTCCGGGAGCTTACCAGACAATAACTAGCATTGGGACCTCGACGGCCGTACTAGCTCCTATGTGTTCACGAGTGAACGACAGAACCTGTGTGTTTCTCATTACACTAATCCCCTTACATACACGATATCAATGATATCTCGAGATTGAGACAATGTGCTCTAGTGTGATCAAACCCTTTAATCATAACACATATAATTCTCGTACCAATATCATTCTCTTTTCTCATTCGTATTTTCATTGTCCCGTGATTAATCACGCTGTGTCTGGCCAGACGATTGGGTGACTATAATAATATTGAGATGGCCTAGAGGATGTATCTCTCCATTGTCTGGAGGAGTAAGTGTCATTCTTGAATAATCTCTGTTCCAATACATTATTCTAGTCCACACCCAAAAGTCACCGTTATGGTCCCCAGTTACGGCCAGACGTTAGGTGACAATCAAAGCATGAGTGTCGAATAAGCGGTCACCAGATATTCTCATAGGAAAGGAATACAGCTAATGAAAACTAAACATATGATCAATTGCTACCTTCATCGTTGACGATTAGTCTCTTAGCAAGATCATACAATGGGTCGGTTCAGTACTATTGTCATTCCGACAATAAACTCCTATAGTTGTGTGACTTATACAAAGTCCAAGATCAGGAAAACATGATCATCAAACAACAAGATAGGCTAGTCTTACAGACAAGACCAGGAACGCTTTTACTTGTTCGTATCTCTACACCTGTATTGGAGGTTTTCCTCTTGAACACGTTGTATTTGCTATTCAAGTGCCCAATATAGTTATAGCATAAAGATATAAACATTAATAATAAACTTGGAGATAAATAATAACTAAATTATTATTGTCTCTAGGGCATATCTCCAACAGGTTGCACATAGGTTTGGCTCTGCCCATTAAGTATAAACTATAATTGGACGCTTAATATACTTTATGTGGAAATCTATGTGTCCGATTTATCGGTGATGTCCTTGAAAATTCTTGTTAATCATAAAAACTACTGTGAACTTGTCCTCTTATTGAACAAAGGATTGGGCTTCCTCTGCAAAGAGCTATTTACATTACTTTTCAATTTACACTCCTGCAACTATAAACTCCAGATTCACAAAACTTTGCATACTTTTACCACTGATCTTTTGCCATTCTTGTTGACTAATACCTTTATCTTTGTGTGGGTTCGACACTCTCTATACTTATCGAGAAGTTCTACAAACTATCCCCTACACTTGTGAGCATAAAGCTATTTGGTAAGTGAGTTTGGTAAGAGGTATATGTTGTCTATTACTGTTTTACATTTCTGTTTTAGCAATCATGGGTACTGAATTTATAAATATGTTACTACCAATTATTTACATATGAAAACAATGGAGGCTACTTGAAAGCTTCATAAGCCTCGAGAGTCTGAAAATGAGTTTATTATTCCTTATATTACTATTTAACACATAAAAACTAATCAGTTTTCAGGTGATCATAATGATTACCCATCAGACCACTTACGAATGATTGAAAAATCTTGTTTTCTCTTTAAATTATCTGGTATATTTAATGAAGAGGCCCAAAGAAATGCTATGTTTGGTTATTTGTGAGGCTAGTTTGGACAGAGGAGGGGAATAGTGATAAAACAAAAACGCCATGGACAAAACTGAGTAATGCTAAAGAACTGAGGGAACCAATGCAAAAAAAACCCAAATATGATATGCATGGGAGGTTCCATGTTGTGATAAGTTGAGAATGAAGCGTCAATATTAGAAATATAAGTATAATATGTGCATGTACATATATAGGTTGATATGCGGCAAGCCTTGGAATTCATGAACCAACATTAATCCAGGCTTGTTGCCCCCTGTTATAAACGATAGGCAAATAAACGATGAAGAAAGCGGAAGATCAAACCAACGGGGACACGAGATTTAACGTGGAAAACTCTTCCAACAATGGAAGAGAAAAAACCACGGGCGCCAGCCAGCAAATCTTCACTATGATCGGGTGAGGCTACAAACGCCGGGGATTTACAGCATACGACTTATCCCAACCGGTGGCTTACAAGAGGTATATATGGTGGTTAAACCCTAAGTCGGTTGCAATCCGATTCGGCAACGATGCGCACCGTACCGCGCGTGCTGCCGCCCCCACACCCCCGCAAGTGGGCAACCGGATGGGCTAACTTCTCCGCTACGCTTCGGCACAAGCCTCCGGCCACGGGCCTCGCTCCACTCCGAAGTTAGCCTCTATCTTTATATTAATTTGGATCACATCAAAATAACACGCCATCGGAGGAATTGCACCGGGTCCTTTGCCCATGCTAGGCTAATCCGACCTTGTTTGTGCTTGTTCTTGTCTTGACTAGATATCATAGAAACAATATGTACTTGTTCTTGTCTCATTAGCGTCTGGCCTATGATCAACCCTATTCCATATGTGCAAATCAGTTAGGAATCAGAATGCAAGTTGCTAGGTTACAGGTACATCAAAATGATCCATACGCAACAGGAAGGAGAGTGAGACCGATCGACGCTAGAAAAGGTCTACATATGCGGTCCAGGTACGTGGCGACGGTAGCTTTTGCATGCCTATCTTGTCCTTTAACAACTGTTAGTGCAATAAAACAAATTTAACGACGCATCATGAGCGCATATGCATGCACTAGCAATCAAAAGGAGAGCGGGAAAAAGACAAGACCAAAGTCGGGTCTTTGCAAGGACTTGGCATCATCGAGTAAAGGAAGGAGCCAAAAGCGAGGCTTGAAGAGGACCATATATGATCCCAGAGGATGTACGCTGGCTGGCCAGGGATCGATGATGGCCAATGGATTGCTTCTCGCTTTGCTTCGTCAGGGAATCTGTCTCGGTCGATCACCAAGGAGGATAGGATGGAACCGCAGGAGCTGAAAACTCCTTTCCCTAGTACCGAGGCACTAGTACTTCAAGTGTCTATCTCTCTCATCGCATGTCGTCCACACACTCTCTCTATATATCCTTGCAACTATAAGATGTTGTACTCTGGCCATGGTTCAGGTGGAGAGTGAGAGTAAGGAGCCCATGTCATGGTGATGCCCGTATCCTTCTATACAGACTATATTTACTTGTCTTTTTTTTTTTTGAAACGGAGGCAATTTGCCTCATCTCATCTCATTAATTAAGAAGGGAGTTTAGAGTTTACATGACATAAAACGAGCAAAATCTCGAAAAGTCCAAGAAGACCGAAAGAAGTCTACTCTCGCGGCATTATGGAACCCAAATGATTAGCCCCCGCAATGCTCCACAATGTCACCTCGGATTTAATTCGCGTCACAACCACAGCTGGCATGGAAGAAACTTTGCGAAAAAACTCTAGCTTTTCGCTTGTTCTAAATTTCCCAAGAAACTAGCATGATGAGGGAGGCCAAAGATTTCCTCCTAGTGCCATCAACGAAGATGACCGATTCCCATCATTCTTTCACCGATGTGAAGGATGCCCAAAGTGACATGTCAATAGACTAGAGTCCAAGAGCCATGAGACACGATCCAATTCCAAATCATGTAGATGGCACAAGACGCAAGTAAAATTTCTCGTGTCTATAGATGGCACAAGACGCAAGATCTAGTGGTGATTGGTATAGCAAAGTTTTGGAGGCCATGTTCCGGATGCTCTCACCAATCAGGCAACACCATGTATAGGTGGAGCATAGGCGTATACATGGCAAGTTAGCAACATAATATTGTATCATTTTTCTTCAAACGCCCTTGCCTTAGTGTGATAACGAAACATAACAGCATCAACGACAAAACATCACAATGTGAAATTTGTGGTGATTGACATTTTAGTCTCACTTACCTTAATAAGATTTTCATGGAAGTTAGTGATAGACGATATGATGTGTTGCGGAATATTGATTGTATTGATTGATTGAATATTGAGCCACGATGGGTTGCTTATATAGTGTATAAGACTTGGAGAGCAAGTAGCCTCCTAGAGATAGATTTGGATTACAATCGTAAAACTACCAAATCTATTCTAGCCGTAATATACTCTAACACCCCCTGCAGTCGGATCGGTAGTGACGCGCGTCGCGGACGGTCCGGCCCGAAGTCGCGAACTGGAGAGGGAGCCAAGGTGATAGCCCTTTGATTCCGATGTTGATGTAGCCGAGTGTGTGGGCACAGTAGTCGTGGTCGATGATGCCGTTGTTGAGAGTCGGATAGTGGAGGTAGACGTTGCTGGAGTTGATGTGGTCGAGGTAGGCGGCATGCCTTGCCGAACTTGCCAGACTTGGAGAGCGTCGGGGACGAAGGCACGCGCCGGTGTTACCGGTGTCGAACATGCGAAGACAGTAACCACCATGAACCATGCGAGACAGAGTCGGATGAAAAAGCAGAGAAGGTCTTCGTAATCCATTGGTGCGTAGAGCAGATTTTCCGCCGCTGTTGTCAGACTCAAAAGACACCGGTTGCAAGGTACAATGAATTAAGGTAAGTGCCAGAATGTTCATCCTAGAATTGAGGGCCGGTAATTGGATAGAATCAGAGAATGTAACTACATAACCTTGCGAGTACTAATAATTCATGCGTTTCTAGGTATACGGTACCTAGCTGCTGAGCTGGTGCAGAATGTGTGGAGAGACTAAAAGCGTGTTTCGTGCGTGTTAAGCGTACGCATGTGGGCAGAGAAATTGATGGCTAGGTGGCACGTACGATGTCGTTATAGAACCTACTTTCTGTATTGATCAGCCGTCAGAGACGTCGAGACCACAGAATGGTAAAGCGTAGGAAATTCCACAGGTTCTCTTGCGCTTTCAGTCCCAAAAAATTCAATCGTACATATCATCAGTAGAAACCGGACCTTTAGTCCCAAGTGGGGAGGGCCTCTAGTCCTGCCTGCTCACCCGGGACGACCGAATCGGACTAGAGGCCCCCTTTAGTCCCGGGTGTGTTACGAACCGGGACAAAAGAGGTCCCCACGTGGGCGCTCTGGCAGCGCGTGGTCGAGAACCTCTAGTCCCGGCTCGTAATACGACCCGGGACTAGAGATGCTCCCACGTGGCAGCCTCTGTCTTTTTTGTATTCCCGTCTTATTGAATATTTAAAACTATGATCAATCTTGTAAAATATATGGTTAATTAATTACAAATCAGAAAAACACATATAGCATATCAAAATATTCATAAAAGAAATATCTATCTAATAAAAATATACTTTATTCTTTATGGAGATCACAACCGGGACTAGAGCCCGTCTATTTGATTACATAGAGATCATATATAACGGGGACTAGAGCCCGTATATTCGATTACATGGAGATTATAACCGGGACTAGAGCCCGTCTATTCGATTACATGGAGATCATAACCGGGACTAGAGCCCGTCTATTCGGTGCAATTGTATTTTCCCTTTGGATTTATGACATGGTCATTCAAAAATCTCGCAATTTCCTCTTAAATTGGTAGAAAGAGCTCCTTGAGTTGCAGCTTCCTCCGCATTGTATCACACTATAAAAGAAGAAGATCAATATGAATATCAATCATCGTAACAAAAATTATGAATGACACTCAACACAAGTGATGGTAATAAAATAGAATTATTCACGTACTTCTATCCATGTCTGAGTGTTCCGCTCACTGACCTCCCGGCGAATCCACTCGCAAACGAAGTATGCACACAAATTGGTCCCCGGTGGCTGCCTCTCGCACTATTTTAGGAGAATAGAATTCAATCAAATAATAATCAAGCATGGTATAATGGTATTGAAATTATAATTAAAGAGATGCGCGAATCTAGCTAGCTCGTACTACTTACGGTCGACATGATGAAAACTAAGCTCCTCTTTAAATTCACCAATTGTCCTCTTTCTGAAACTTTTTCAAACTCTGCCCGTAAAAAAATGAATAAATGAGTTATTAGTACTTGATATCTCAAGAAATGAACAAAAGAGACTGATATAGTGCGATAATGATTGAAAATACCTTTGGAGCGCATCTAAAATGTTTTGGTACTTCTCTTCGAGATACGCCAATGAATTGAAAATACCTTTGGAGCGCATCTAAAATGTTTTGGTACTTCTCTTCGAGATACGCCAATGAATTTCAACTCTTGTAGAGTCAATTTCAATGATTAGCAGAATGTAATGGAAGCTGCGAACGTTTATATACGTCAGTAACTCATCAGTTACACTTAACATCGAGTAAGCAAAAATTAATGTGTACAAGACAGTAACACTCTTACCCGAAGTTGTAAGGAAACAGTATCTTCTTTTTATAATGTTGCCTATGTACGAATCTTAGCAAGTTATTCTCCGTTTCCTTGGCGAAGCGCCGTAGCAAGTCCTCATTAACTCGTTTTGGGTCAACGAACCCAGTGTCAAAGATTTATTTTCTGTCACATTCATCACTCTTCATTCTGCATAAATAGCGAAGCGAGCATAATTACTATAGGCAATGACCGAGCTGAGCTAGAGACTTTATTTTAGAAATAAATAAATTGAATCACTTACAGACAATAAGTACTGATGATACTCAAGTCGAGGGCGTCAAGCTTGTATAACTGATAGAGTTCTTCAAGATAAATTTGTACCTGGTCTTCACCTATGTAATGTTCTTCTGTAACTTTCACAAGGATCACTTCTCGATCTACCTTTGTGACTTCCAAGTACCACTTATTCAGTTTTCGCATTTGTGTTGGTAGAAGCTCGATCTGATCAGATGGCAGCAGAAACTTCCCGTATTCCCATTTCCATATGATCTGATCCAAAATGGGGAGATCTTCTTTTTCGAGTTGAGAAAGTGTAATACCAGCTTCTGCAGCAAATTTCGCCGCATAGGATAAAGAAGCAATGTCGACCGCCGCGGAGCCCTGATCAGCTTGTACCTTGAGCGGGGAGATCGACTGTTTTGTCTGTTCTCCGAGCTGGCAACGTCTCTTTTCCCGCTTGAACTACTACTCGTCGTGTGGGAGCGAACTCTCCTAATACAGCGTAAATAGTCATCTGGCCTATTTATCTCAATTTGCGATGGATGCTCAAGAAAGTCCTTAGCCCACTTTTTTTGCTCTAGTGTAAATATTTGCTTTGGCTCGGCCTTTTTCGGTGCAAAATGACTTCTCAACTCGGCTTCGCAGATCGTGGCGTTTTCCTCTGCAGTCTTGTCGTAAGCTCTCGGGGGAGGAACCTTTGGTACTTTCGGGAGGGGCTCCTGTCGGGGTCCGTGTCGGAAACCCATCGACGAAACCCTGTACTGCTGCTTCCTCTTTTGACCCTGACCCTGCTTAGTGGGCGGAGGCGGCGGAGACGGCTGAGGAGTCGGCTGATGCGGCGGCGGAGATCGAGATGGACTCGTATTGTGCTGGTCGTCGTCCCTGTCATCATCATGTGGACTTGGAGGTGGTGAATCGCGACTCGGAGGAGACGATGGTGGCCTTGGCGCCCAACCTGGAAACACGATGTATTTCTTGCACCATAGAATGATACCATCCTCGACGTCTCCTAGTATCCTCACATTATCACCTCCAGGGATGTCAAGATCCATTGATTCATATCCTGGACAAATTTGATACACGCCGACAAGAGCATAGCCATCTGGAATCGGGACTAGTGCTGTAGATTCACAAGGTAAAGCATAGCCGTCCGCCGCATTCAAGGATAAGTTCCTCAGTGCCACATGTAGCTCACAACTTGTCTTTTCATTGATATAATCCACGGGGTGGCGATCCATCGGTGACTCATCAGCACCGACCCCCGTGGAAGCCACGCTGCTTCTCCGCTGAGATGGGCCGCCTTGACTATCTTGCTGCAGCTGATGAGTTGGCCCTTGCTCGCGCATTTGATTCCGTTGCAGCTGCTTTACGATCTCAATTATCTCCTCGTTCTTTCTTTCTAGCTTGCTGAACCGGTCTGAGTCCTCCTGCTCCTTTCTCTTCTTTGCTCTCGCTCGGCTTCTATAAGATTCACGGTCCTCGGGAAACCCAATGTTCCACGGCACATCAGGTCCAAAGCCTCGTGTTCGTCCTCCTTTTTCTTTATTCCCGAGGGCCTCTGTCAGCTCGTCGCTCTCTCTGTCGGGAATAAACTTTCCCTCTCGAACCTTGGCGATTGTTTCAACAATTGCTTTCTGGGGTACACAAATTTCTTTATTTTCATCAACTATTAACTCCCCTGTTTCCATGTCATAATGCACCCCATGCCCAAGTACCCAATTTCTTACCCTATGGGGCCACTCCTCTGTAGCTGGAGTGATCCCTTTTTCGTGCATGACGGCCTCAATTTGATCCCACTTAGGCTCGGCACTTCTGTAGCCACCTGCCCTCATCTTATGGTGATATATCTTTTTCGCTGCATTATCCTTATTCTTTCTCGACCTTTCCTTAGCTAGTTATGAATCCTTATACTCCAGAAATGAGTTCCAGTGAGCCCGCTGGATCTCTAGTGTGCCAGCGTAATCTGGAGCTTTCTTATCTTTGACATACGCACGGTATAATCTGTTCTTGTAGTTATTGAATTGTTCAGACATCTTCTTAAGAGCAAAATGCTTGACTTTGTCCGTCATGGCTTTTGTCTGTTTTTCCGGATCCAAGACCAGTAGGGTGAAATGTGCAATGAGCTTGTTTCAAAGAACGCCTTTCATTCTGTCGTTGACATAACTAACTCCCTCTACCTTTGGCTTCTGCCATCCTGAACGCTGATCGGGACGTTGTCCCTGACAATAACTCTGCATTGATGCACAAACTTATTTGCGTTCGCCTTGGGAAGCAACGGTTTGCCCTCTGAAGAGAACACCTCAATTCGGAGATGCGCATCTTCGGCCAACACTTTGGCATGGCCTCGTTTACTTATTCCAGATTGGGTCGATGCGGAGGTCTAAAAATAAGAAACATTTGTTAATACATACATACACAAATCAATTATTGCATCTGATCAACAGAGGCTTAATATACCTTGCCAGACTGCGGATGTCCACCAATCTGCGAGTCGTCATCGCACTCGATGCTCGTTTGCGCTTCGTCTCTTCATTCCAGCTCCATTCCCGGACCGGACTCGTTCAAAAACTGTGAGCCATCTTCTGCTCCACTCTCTTCGACTCCACCGACTTCTGCTCCACCCACGGGTTGCCGTATAATGGCAAAAATGTCTTCTTCACGGTCTCTGATGTTGAAGTTATCCATTGCTTAACTAATACAAAAGAAAGATAAAACAATGTTAGCATTAGCAGAATAATTCAATGTCATCATCATGTTCCTCACTTTACAAAAGCAGCATTGATCAAATATGCAAAAGTAATACATGTCCATTTTTATTTAACCCTAATACATCACGAATAATATCACTAATACATCTCCTCTCCCATACATGAACCTCTCAAACTAACTTCGACCGGGTCCCGAGCCGCGGGCGCTGCGCATCCAAAGACTAGGAACCCTCACAGGGTCATAAATCACGTGAGGAGGAACCCTCTGAAGAAACGACCAACTACTATTATACTGCCTATCCAACAAATACATGTAGCGACAGACGTGCTCGTCCTCCTCCCTGATACGGCGACGTACCACCTCCTCGGGGGCCAGCTCCCTCTGCACCGAGCGTGGCCCAAGCGACTTCCACCAAAGAAGATTCGGGTCGACGACGTCACCCGGATTCCTCACCAAGATACGTGTCCCGGAAGGTAGCACCTCCCTGTGCCAGCCCGGCGGAGCCCAGTCCCGGAAATCGCCCCTCTGGTCCAACAGGGACATCGTCACGGAGAACAATAAACTAAAAACACAATATTTAGACCTAAGCAAAATGTTTACACTTAGCAAAATATTTACACTTAGCAAAATGTTTACACTTAGCAATATTTACATTTAGCAATATTTACACTTAGCAAAAAAATCACATCTTCATTTAACTTAGCAATATTTACACTTAGCAAAATGTTTACAATTAGCAATGTTAGAAAGTAACAACTTTGGAGCATTTCTAAAAATCTAAAGTACCAATTTAACATAGCAAAATTTAACGTAGCAAAATTTCTGAAATTAAATTAACCTAAATCTAAAAATCAACCTAACTAATCTAAAATTTCACCTAAAATTAAACTAACCTAAAAATCTACCTAACTGATCTAAAATTAAACTAACCTAAAAATCAAACTAACCTAAAATTAAACTAACCTAAAAATCTACCTAACTTACCTAAAATTAAACTAACCTAAAAAACCTAAAAACTAACCTAAAAATCTCGCGGCGGAGGAGACGGCGTGGGCCGGCGGCGGAGGGGACGGCGCGGGCGCGGAGGAGGGCACGGACGCGGAGGAGACGGCGCGGGCCGGCGGCGGAGGGGACGGCGCGGGCGCGGAGGAGGGCGCCGGCGACGAAGGAGACGGCGGCGGGCGCGGAGGAGGGCGCGGGCCGGCGGGGGAGATGGCGCGGGCGCGGAGGAGACGGCGGCACGGAGGAGGGCGCGGGCGCGGAGGAGACGGCAGCGGCGCGATTTCGGCAGCGCTTCGCGTAGGAGTGCTCTGTCCCAGTTCGTGGCTCGAACCGGGGAGGAGGGCCTAGGTATTTAAACCCAGGGACCTCTAGTCCCGGCTCGTGGCACGAACCGGGACTAGAAGTGTTTTTGCCCCAGCCACCAACCAGCGAGCGCAAAACACCTCTAGTCCCGGCTCCTGCCACCAACCGGGACTAAAGGGGTGTTTTTTGCGCGCGAATGCCCAAATTTTCAGTTAAAAGTGTTTGAAATTGAATTTGAAAAGTGTTTGAGTATGAATTTGAATAACTTCTACATACTTTTGAATCTGACAAAAAGTTCAACATGAAAAGTGTTTGAATCTGAATAACTAATCCAAAACCATTTACTGTTTCTAATATAATTATTCTAACTATTCAAACTATTAACCATTTTGCCATTTTCAATTAAAAATGCATTAACTAAATATTGTTTGCATATTTTTGAATCTGACAAATACTTTCAATATGAAAAGTGTTTGAATTTGAATACCTAATCCAACCAAGCAAAAAGTTTCACTTTTCTACCCCTTTTGATACCGGTACCGGGTGTAGACATATAGTATAAGTCTGGATTTTCTCCAGCGGGTCTAGGGTTTCGCCGGACACGGATCGTGCGTTTCCTTCGAGCACTTGTGAGCCGTTGGATGAGCGGTGTGTTTCTTTCGAGCGCTTGTGAGCCGTTGGATCACGGTGTGTGTTTATTTTGAGGTCTTGTGAGCTGTAGTATGCCCAATCAGGAAGAAGCACATGAATCGTGTGTTTCCTTCGAGCGCTTGTGAGCCGTTGGATCAGCGGTGTGTTTCTTTCGAGCGATTGTAAGCCGTTGGATCAGCACTATCACGACCACTTCGTGAGCCACACGACCCTATATAGCCCACCTCTCGGACATGTTCGGCACTCAGTGTGTACTCATTGTAGTTCATTTGGTATACAAAGCATTCGGATTCCCTGCATACGTCCAACGGTGCATTTGATATGCGGGCACTCACGAGCCACCGTTGGGTTGTATGCAGGGGAAACCGTGTGTTTTGTTCTATCTACAAAATCCTTCAGTTCATCGACCGAATACAAATCAATCAGATTCCATGCATACATCCGACGGTGCATTTGATATGCGGGCACTCAGAAGCCACCGTCGGGCTATATGAAGGGGAAACCGTGTGTTTTGTTCCAACTTTTTCGAGCACTTCTGAGCGCCGTTGGAGTTTTTAGAACCAAAAATCAATGTTTAGAGTTTTCTTCCGAGTTTTCACAACAAAGTTACATAAAAGGTTTAATACATTGTTACACATCACCACCAACATTCCTATCTAGTGTTGTGGTATAAACTTCTTCTTCGTGTGTGTCCCTTTCTTCTGATTGCACCGCAACCATGGACAATCTTCATCATTTTACACAAATGCTTGGGTCAGTTTTCAATCTGAAGCGTGGAATTTCATGAAACTTATTGTAATCTTCTGACATGTCTGTCTTATCCTCCACTCCCACGATGTTTCTTTTCCCTGAAAGAACTATGTGGCGCTTTGGCTCATTGTCTGATGTATTCGCTTGCTTATATTTTCTTTTTTTCGGTTTGGTAGACATGTCCTTCACATAGAAAACCTGAGCCACTTCACTGGTTAGGACGAATGGTTCGGTGTCGTACCCAAGATTCTTGAGGTCCACTGTAGTCATTCCGTACTGCGGGTCTACCTGTACCCCGCCTTTCAGGTTGAACCATTTGCACCAGAACAAAGGGACCTTAAAAGAAGGTCCATAGTCAAGTTCCCATATCTGCTCTATGTAACCATAATATGTGTCATTTTGCCCATTGTTGTTTGTTGCATCAAAGCGGACACCACTGTTTTGGTTGGTGCTCTTTTTATCTTGGGCGGCCGTGTAAAATGTATTCCCATTTATCTCGTACCCTTGGAAAGTCAATGTAGTCGAAGATGGTTGCTTGGCCAACAAGTATAGCTCTTCTCCAACTGTGGTGTCATTAATGAGACGTGTTTGCAACCAACCGCCGAAATTCTTCACGTGTTCTCCATCAATCCAATCTTCACGTTTCTCCGGGTATTTCGAGCGTAACATATTCTTGTGTTCCTTGATATATGGAGCCACCAAGCTGGAATTATGTAGAACTGTGTAGTGTGCTTGAGTAAAAGAATGTCCGTCCATACATAATGTTGCTTTCTTTCCTAGCGTGTCTGTTCCACGCAGTCTCCCCTCATGGCGCGATTGAAGAACACCGATCGGTTAAGGTCAGGAATAAAGTCAACACAAAACTCAATGACCTCCTCTGTTCCTCATCGCTTCACAATGCTTCCTTCTGGCCTAGCACGGTTATGAACATATTTCTTTAAGACTCCCATGAACCTCTCAAAGGGGAACATATTGTGTAGAAATACAGGACCGAGAATCCTAATCTCTTCGACTAGGTGAACTATGAGGTGCATCATAATATTGAAGAAGGTTGGTGGGAACACCAACTCGAAGCTGACAAGACATTGGACCACATCCTTCTGTAAACTTTGTAGAGTTTCTGGATTGATTACCTTCTGAGAAATTGCATTGAGGAATGCACATAGCTTCATAATGGGTACTCGAACATTTTTCGGTAGAAGACCCCTCAATGCAACCGGAAGTAATTGTGCATAATCACGTGGCAGTCATGAGACTTTAGGTTTTGGAACTTTTTCTCTGCCATATTTATTATTCCCTTTATATTCGACGAGAAGCCAGACAGGACCTTGATACTGCTCAAAAGTTCAAAAAAGATCTCCTTCTCTTCTTTGGTAAGAGCGTAGCTGGCAAGACCTTGATACTTCTCTGGATGCAGGCCGTCTCGTTCGTGCATATATTGGTGGTCCTGCCGTGATTCCGGTGTATCTTTCGTTTTCCCATACACACCCAAAAAGCTTAGCAGGTTCACACAAAGATTTTTCGTCACGTGCATCACGTCGATTGCAGAGCGAACCTCTAGAATTTTTTAATAGGGTAGCTCCCAAAATATAGATTTCTTCTTTCACATGGGTACGTGATTGTCAGCGTCATTCGGAACAGATAGTCCGTCAGGACCCTTTCCAAAGATTACTTTTAAATCCTTGACCATGTCATATATATCATCACCAGTAGGGCAGGTAGGCTTCGTCCGGTGATCTACCTCACCTTTGAAATGCTTGCCTTTCTTTCTTACGGGATGCTGTTTTCGAAGAAATCGACGATACTCCGGGTACACATTCTTGTTAACTAAATGTATACTTTCAGTCTCACCTAAACAGTGCGTGCATGCATTGTATCCCTTGTTTGACTGTCCTGAAATGTTACTAAGAGCAGGCCAATCATTGATGGTTACAAACAGCAACGCTCGTAGGTCAAATTCCTTTTGTTCGTGCTCATCCCACACACGTACACCTTCTTCACGCCACAACTGTAAAAGTTATTCAACCAATGGCCTCAGGTACACATCAATGTCGTTGCCGGGTTACTTCGGGCCTTGGATGAGCACTGGCATTATAATGAACTTCGCTTCATGCACAACCAAGGAGGAAGGTTATAGATACACATAGTCACAGGCCAGATGCTATGACTGGAGCTCTGCTCCCCGAAAGGATTAAACCCATATGTACTTAGACCAAATCTTAAGTTCCTTGCGTCATCTGAAAATGTCGAGAACTCTCTGTCGATTTTTCTCCACTGCGACCCGTCAGCGGGGTGTCTCAGCATCACGTCCTTCTTACGGTCTTCTTTGTGCCATCACAACAACTTGGCATGCTCTTTGTTTGGGAACAAACGTTTCAACCATGGTATTATAGGAGCATACCACATCACCTTGGCAGGAACCCTCTTCCTGGGACGCGGCTCGCCCTCAACATCACCAGGGTCATCTCGCCTGATCTTATACCGCAATGCACTGCATACCGGGCATGCATTCAAATTCTCGTATTGCTCACCACGGTAGAGGATGCAGTCATTGATGCATGCATGTATCTTCTGCACATCTAATCCAAGAGGACAGACCACCTTCTTTGCTTCATACATACTAGAGGGCAATTCATTATCCTTTGGAAGCATCTTCTTCAATATATTCAGCAACTTTTCAAATCCTTTGTCAGAAGTATCATTCTCTGCCTTCCATTGTAGCAATTCCAGTGTGGTACCCAGCTTTTTCTGGCCATCTTCGCAATTTGGGTACAACAATTTTGTGTGATCAGCTAACATGCGCTCCAACTTTAACCTCTCGTTTTCACTTCCGCAGTTTATCTGTGCATCATGAATGGCCCGACGAAGATCATCATAGGGCTCATCAACAATGGGCTCTTCGTCAGCTTTGTCTTCCCCCATTGTAGTACCATCGTGTTCACTGTTGTCATTATCCTCTTCTTCTTCATTGTCTTCCATTATAACCCATCTTTCTCCGTGCTTGGTCCAACAATTATAGCCGGACATGAAACCGAACTGAATCAGGTGGATGTGAAGGGTTCTTGAGGAAGAGTAATCCTTCTCATTCCGACAGACATGGCATGGACAACACATAAAACCATTCCGCGTGTTTGCCTCAGCCACATCAAGAAAAGAACGCACGCCTTGAATGTACTCGTTACAGCGTCGGTCAGCGTACATCCATGGATGACTCATCTGCATTATATAAGTATATCGAACACAATCACCGCTAAAACCAAAGTAGAGTAGTTACCAAATGTAATACATAGTTCTCATAAAACATACATTAATTGAAACTAACATACAACTATCTAAAGAATTTAAATCCAACAACAAATGCGATCAAAATCGCAACTAAGGTAATTATTGAACCAACAGCATAATGATACCAAGCCTCTTTATGAATGGCATATTTTCTAATCCTTTTAATTTTCAAGCGCATTGCATCCATCTTGATCTTGTGTTTATCGCGACGTCGGCAAGATCGAACTCCAATTTCATCTTCTCTTCTAGGCATTGTAGACAAAGATCTTCACTTCTTTTCAATTTTGCTTTCAAATCATTGTTTTCTTTTTCAAAAAACTCGACAATAGGGTCGGTTGGAATTTCCGGTTCAACTACCTCCTAGATAAAAATATATCTATGTCAAGTTGGTCGGCATAATTGTCATAAACATGAAATGAAACAAATAGTTATAACAAACAATCATACCACATCCGAATAATAGATCGGACGAGAGCCGGTGTGGATAGATGTCAAAACCATGGCACTATATATAACAAACAATTATACAACTAAGAAAATTATACAAGTAATAATTATGCATCTAAATCATACAACTAAGAATTTTCAAAATAAAAGATAAAAACAAGAGGCTCACCGAGGTGGTGCCGGTGACAGGATGGCGCAGGCGATCGACGGCGGTGAGGACGGGGACCGGACGACACTAAAACCCACAAATCATAATTTAGTTTGAGCTTAAATTGCACATAAAACAAATGAAATCCCCTACTTAGACATTTCATCAAACACCTAGCTAGCACTAGAAAAATGAAATGAGCTAAACAAGCAATGAAATGAGCTAAATTAGCAACGCCGAAAGAAAGGATGATGTTGCTAACCCTTGATAGATGGGTGCCGCCAAAATTGACAAGTAGTGGAGACAAATGGGGATCAAATTGAGCTTTGGAGAGTGAAATAGGAGAAAAATGGAGATGTGGCTCAAGCTCAAAAATGGAGAGCTGGCTCGGGTGGAAGAGATGATATACAGGGAAACCTTTCGTCCTGGCTCGTATCACGAGTCGGGACTAGAAGTCCATCGCGCCCCCCCCCCCCCCTGCGGCTGCCCTGCCACGGACCTTTAGTCCCGGTTCGTAACACGAACCGGGACTAGAGGTTCCCTACGACCCGGGACAAGTGCTTCGCGGCCTCGTTGCCGTTGAACCGGGACTAGTCCCCCCCCCCCCTCTAGTCCCGGTTCAAGAGCCATCCGGCACTAGAGTCCAAAATGACTCTGGACCAAAGGTCCTGTTTCTACTAGTGTATCCACATGACATGACAACGAAGGCCAACGTATTGATGCATGGTACGCATGAGCATGGTCCAGATCGATCAATCCGTCAGAATTTACACTACCGGAATCGGCCAGATTGCCGAGTGTCAACCTGTTTATCTAGTGCATTTTATCGGGCATTTGGCAAACAAACGACATTGTCGAGTGAGTGCCACCATAAAATACTCGGCACTCTAAACCCTAAACCCTAAACACTAAAAGAAAAAACCCAAACGGCATAATCATGGATTGCACTCGGCAAACAAAACCACTCGACATAATCACCAGACATGTCTCTAAAATCCTTGTACTTTTGCACGTTAAATTTGGAGGCTTATTCATTTCATATTTAATATCTATCCTCCTCCTACCAGTATTACTCTTACCTTTCATAATTGGTTTAATAGGATAGATAAAAAAAATCTTGTATCCGTATTGGCGTTTTGTGCTTTTGTTTGGGCAATATGAAATTGTCGAAACGATGTTGTGTTTAATCAGATTAGAGTTGCTCACTCTTTGCAGGTTGTACACAGATCTACGTATTGGATCCACGTGTGGTTCTTTTTTCTACTGCTAAACCAACGAGCACTTATGGAATCCGGCTGAATTCGGTATTGCAGTCGTTATGGTTATCTTCAACCAGAGTGGTTGGCAGCATGTTAGACGCTTACAACATGTTTAGACTTTGTATCTTACACTTGTTTCGATGGTTGATTTTGGTACTCAAATTGGCTGGGATTTGAGTTGTAAAACTTTATATCTATAACTTCGCAATAAACTAAGCATGTGTGCACCATCACGATGTAGAGGCCGAGGCTTGGCTGGGATTTGAGTTGTAAAACTTTATATCTATAACTTCGCAATAAACTAAGCATGTGTGCACCATCACGATGTAGAGGCCGAGGCTATGCTCCTCATTTCGGAAAAAAGCGGATGGACGGCGGATCAAGTTTTCCAAGTTATTTTTAATAAAATAAAATAGTTTGTTTGCACGTATATTTTTTGATTTTGAAGAGCAAACTTTGACATGTCTTAATGGTGCTGAAATGTTTCAAACTTTTTCTAGTAAATTTATTATTATTATTTTTAGGGTGATGCAAAGATTGTGGCGCAAAATAGAACCCTCTGATTTATACGAAGTAGACCATAGGCCAATTCCCAAGTATTAAGAATTTTCTAAATTTTTAACGCCCCCCCACCCACACACACACGCGCCCGACCACCACCACTGAAATGAATTTCGGTCAATTTTCCTAAATTAATTCAAATTTGAACTATAAGGTGTTCTAGTTTGCTCTTAAAAATTCCAAATATCATTTTTAAGATACCACGGATGATTCTATGCAATAGTCATAGAGAGTGTTAAAAGATTCAATGCCTAGCTATGAATAGTTTCACTCAGTTTTGACCCTATTTAAAAAATCTAAGGAAGCGAAAAAGACAACAAAATGCAATCCTTTGGAATGGAATCATTTTAATGTGTAACAGCTGTAAGGAAAAGTTGTAAAAAAAACTTCACAAATTTGACTAATATGTATAAATATTCATATCTTTCAAACTAAGATCATACTGATGGCTATATAGATGACATAGTTCATGATAATGTTGTCATATTAATTATCTCTCAAGCTTGCACTGACATGCATCTCAATACCATGACAATGGCCACCGATCCAAGGCCATGATTACTGAGCAAGGGCTATGATCCCCAAGCTTGCATTGACATGCCAGTGGTCACCTCTGCTGATCGACGAGGCATGGAAGTGATCACCCTTTCGATCCAAGGTTCCGCGCACACACATGAATCTAACTGATCTAGGGATCAGAGTATGTAAAAAGGTAGTTACAAATAGGTGTACTTACAATGTTGCACGCCCAAATCTAAATCCAGACAAGAAGCTAAATAGATGAACTTACAATGTTAGACGTTGCATGGATTGATCGAGGCCATTGGGCGGGAGAAGATGCGGAAGGGGCAACTTCTACTGCAAATGGTCCTCATGTTGCCACTGTTGTAGTCCCCGATGCAAATGTTATTTATGTCTGCGTCGCCGCCACTGATGTCTCCATAGTGTTCGTAGATCTGGTTTCACGAGGGTGTAGTTGTCGATGCACGCTGACGGTGCAAAATCGGCGATGGTCGACCAAGAGAAGGGACCAACGTAGGCGAAATATGCACCCACAAACTCCCATAAACCGATGCCTCGAGCTCACGAACCAAACACCCTTCCAGGTCGTGAGAGTGAGGCGGGAAAGCAACAACGCGGGCGTAGACAAAGAATCCGCGGCAATACTCAGATGTGATTTAAATATCGTGCCATGACCTAGCTACCAGTTCAGGCAACCAATTATTCATTGTGTTTTTTTTTCATCTAGGGGGGAGGGGGGGGGGGGGGGGGGGGGGGATGCCGGATTTGGGCTTGTTGCTCCCTAGCAAACATGGCCGATAAGAACCAGTAGCAGTCACACGCAGCACCAAGGTTTTGGTTACCGGTCGGGTAAGCAGATACCCTGAACACCCCTGGAAAACGGTCATATCAGGCAAAAGAAAATTCAAAAAGTTTGAAATTCGAAATTTTAACAAGAACCCCATAAATGCCCAAACCGATAACCAAAAAATTAAAATTTTGAATTTCAGTTTTCATATTTGCCGAATAACCAGTCCGGATTTTCCTCTAACCGCTGTAACCCCTAACCCCGATCCCCCTAAGAAGATTTTCCTACCAAGAACCAAAACCTTGGGCAGCACACTGCTGACACAAGTCACACAACAATGTACAAATGTCTCACGCCGGCCGTTAGCTAGCTGTCAGCTAGCCGCGCGCATGCATGGCACCCTGCCGCAGTGTACAACGCTAGTCCTTAAAAGCAGCAGCCGTCACGCTAGCCGCAGGGTCGGTCGACCATGCATCGTCCTGCTTGCCTCTCACATCGTCTGATCCATTCCCGCACGCAGTAGCAGATGCGCGAGCAACACGAGCATGGCCGCCGGCCGCCGGTTGTGCGGGTGCCCCACGAGCGCGAGGCAGCAGGACGCTCTGCACGGCTTCCGGCCGCTCGTTGGGCTGTCGCTTCGCCGCATCATTCATGTGTCCTTTCACTGAGCCCTCGCCTGGTCTCTTGCCGTCCGTGCTGGCAAAAAGGAAAAAATTAATATTAACCTCTAAAAAAATGGTGCTACAATCCGTATAAATAGAATAGAACCCAGTTTATATGGAAAACTTCGAGAAAAAGGGACAAAGGATGGCTAAAATAAGAGAAATAATTAGTTATTCATTACGATTAATTTGATTCAATGACCAGAGTTCCGCGAGAATATATAGCCAAGACGACGAACAAAAATGTAAACGCACAAGCGATGTAGCCTGTCGCCCACACGATGGTAAATTTAACACAACAACAACAAACATACACTTCTGAGTTCGGAGTTGTCGCCCAACTTTCACCGCTTGACACCGAAGCCACGTGAAGGCAAATCGCTGCACGACTCAGCCGTCTCACGACCCTTTCTATCTAGACAACGTCCATAGATCTCGGACGTCTCACCAAATTCGGAGCCGCCATCCCGATGTAGCAAATCCGGAATGACCGCCCCGACGTAGCGACTATATTGACCTTCGCATTGCGTGGCACCAGCACCGCGGGTTGCCACCCAAACCGTGGCGGTACATAGAGGCGGCACGTACGCAGACATGCGTGCATTCAGGCTGCAAGCGGGACGCGACGCGATCCCCGCGTGCACGCGCGTTCGCCGTTTCGGCTGTGCGGTATGCCGCGAGTGGGCCGTACGTGCCGCGTTCGCCGTTTCGGCTGTGCGGTATGCCGCGGGTTGCCACCCAAACCGTGGCGGTACATAGAGGCGGCACGTACGCAGACGCCGTGCATGCAAGCTGCATGCATGAGTATGAGTGCGCCCTGGGAGAGGGGGCGGCCGGGGGTGGTGCGGCTCTGCGCCACGTGCATGGGTGCGTGGAGGGCGTCCGGCCTTTTCCCTCGAGATCAGTGGCGATTCTACCAGGTAGGCTTCAATAGGCTGAAGCTACCTGTAATCTGGCCGGAAAAGGATTACCATGTGAGCATAATACTCCAGTCGTGGAAGCTAATCAAAACAGAGACTACGTTGATTCGCAACAAAAAAAAAACAGAGACTACGTTAATGCTCTGGGGAGCACCTAGCTGTATCTGGACGAAGCAAATAGAACTTGAGCGTGAATCCGGTGGCACTTAATTAGTTGTCTGTCTCGATACTACTGTAAGAAAATAAACACGTGAGAATTTTCACTAAAAACAATCTAGCTGGTGGTATCGATCGCCTCTAATGGTCTCATGCTGCACAGCAATTAGCACGAGACTTTCTGATACATGTGGCACCTTTTTTTCTTCTAAATTCATTACTAACAACGTACGAACTTACGTCAAAAATAAAGATGCACACATTTGTCAAGATTATCCGTGCGAATTCATCATCAATTGTCGATTACGTGGTTTGGAATTTTACATTGTGCAATTCATGTTAAAATAAATTTCTAATGATACGGATATAGTGAGGTAATCTGTTATAGTTGGACTCAAAGCTATATCTCGGAAATTAGAGGTCTTTTTATTCCTAAGAATTTACCGTGGTTAATCTATTGTTGTTCAGAAGTCACAACTTCAAACTTCCTAAGAATTTACCGTGGTCAACTGAAAATGCTAATTCAGCAGAGCAATTTTTTATTTTGTTTCTCGATTCCAATTAGTATATAAAGTTTTGAGCCCACCCTCTACGTTTGTCCTAGATTCGCCACTGCTCGAGATCGACGACAAATGGAGACACGTGCATATGCGCTGATCGAAACGAATAACCAGCTGGGTGGCAATAATCGTACTTACTCGGCTGTGCCCTGTGGCCATGGCCGTGTAGCAGTCGCCTTTAGTTTACGGCGTGCATGAGTTTGCATGGTCGTGCCCTCGTACATGGGCGCAGGTGGGCCGGGATCGGTCGATCGAGATCGGCCACCGCGCGCGCGTGCATCATCCGATCAGGTCCGGCTTGTGGTTTACTCTATCCTGTAGTTTAGCGTCGTCGTCAGCGTACTGAACTGAGATCTCATCCCATGCATCGACAAGAGTGCTCATATTTATTTTTCAGATTAATCTGTTCGTTTAATAGTTTCTTTAGTACGGTAGTACTTATAAATGTAAGGAACTGCGATGAACCTTGGTGCAAGTAGAGATGCAAGTGAGTCAGTATTAGTCGTTTCAGACAAGGATACCAAACCTGCGAGCGACAAGCTAGGGATCGATGTGAATACTACCGGGTGCTCTGATAGACAATCCTTGTTCCCGTACGTGTTAATTAATCCGGGACGATCATTCTTTCTCTGCCGCATCAGCGTCATCATATCGCACTAATCAGCAGACCAGCCATGAGGTCTGGTCACCACATGCATGCATGTAGTACATAACTACATATGTATATATATAGACTATATCATAATGCATGAGCTTTAAGCTTTTTTAGGGGTAGGATACTAGAATGAGTGAGTTTTCTTAGCGCAGCAGCACCTTCTTTGGTTAGTTAACTGATAGGGTGGCTGTCGCCGGCCGGCCGAGTGCAATCAATCAATCAGTGAGGCGGCAGGCAATAATTGGATGCGGCCGGTGAAGATTGAAGCATGCCGTTGTGGAAGGAACGCCAAAATAACTTCGACGGCGGTCCGGTGAGGTCACATCAGGAGGCTGTCTGAGTCTCGAGAGTTAACAGCAAAACTTCGCTCGCCTTCACGGCCGGCCGGCGTATAATCGAGCCCCTGATCTCCTACCCACCGTTGACGAAAGGGAAAGGTACGTGGTGGGCACGCGCATGTGGCGGAGAGTCACCGGCGTGCCTCTCCCGCTTTCGGCCGCCGATTCGCCATGACAGTTAAGTGTGTCTGGGACACAAGGTAGTGTGGCCTAACTCGCCGAGCGTGACGTCCCCCAATGGAGAATTGTCGCCGCCTCGATCTCCTCGGCCGGCCAGTCACGTCCGTTTATATCAGGATCGCCGCTGCTTTTTAGCGGTAAATAACTTCCGCGACCTCGGTGCAGTAAGGGTGCGATGTACATCAAGTATACAGGTGTCTGCTTTGCGAAAATGCCAGGGCCAGTTTCACCAAGAACCCAGGTAGATTCCCCAGGATAACAGCCAAGAAAAGAAAAAACACTTTAACTGACAGGTCGGCACATCAATATGCGGACAGATTTGCTCCGGTTCTCACATTGATATCTTTTCAAGTTAGTACAGGTGAAGAGCAGGTCATGTCAAAAGCAATCCATGCTCCAGCTATTCTCTAGCTTGTTAGGAAAACATCTAGAGCAGAAACTAAGCTGAACAACAACAAAAAACTTGGAACTAATTGCCTTGCTAACGCCCTCTTTTACGAGGCAAGTAAAATTATCACCCTTGGAAGCCACAAATTAGTCATGTACTAGCCACCGGGTACAACCACGACGATACCTCCCTAAAACTCAGAGGATCCTACGTTCCATCACTGAGACCTTGTACAGACGACAAATACGGGTTAACGGGCACCATGACTGCAGAATTGACTTGTCAACCTGCTCATGGCCCTAAACCAAGCTGCCGGGTCTTCCTAACTTCCTGATCCACATTGTACAACCAAAACCCACACCGCCTCCAGACTAAGAATTGCAGGGGGAGATTTTCCACCTGGCAATGGCAGGCACCCCAAAAACAAACCACTATCTAGAACGAAACATGCTGGTGAGCGATCACCTCATCTTTCAGGGATATGCGAAGAAGTAGGAAGCAGTGGCTCCTCTAGCTGGGCATCTGCTTCAAGAGCTTGAACCAGAGCCTGGTGCGGGGTCTGGGCCTGAGCAAGCGCCGCCTGCGCCATCATGTCTCCCTGGGCTTGACTCTGCTGCTTTAAGAACCTATTCATCCGTTCGAGCAGCTGGATCGCTTTCCTTTTTCCCCTGTCTGTGCCGCTTTCTGCCAGCTCCTCCAGCAAGGTCACGATGCCCTGCTCCTGTGCCTCTGCAAGATGCTGCTGCTGCTGTTCTCCGTTACACAGATGCACCAGAACAGCTGCTGCGTTTTCCTTGTTCCTTGCGGATCCATTTCTGATAACCCCAACCAGGATTGGTATGGCGGCCGCAGAGCTAATAGCTGCCTTGCCCTCAGGATGGCTCGAGAGGATTGCCAGAATAGCAAGGGCCTCATCCACCATTCCACTCTCAGTCTCTGTTAGAAGTTCAAGTAGTATAGGGACTAATCCAGCTCTGATAGCTTTACCCTTGTTGCCCTGATAGATACACAGGTTAAATAATGCCGTCGCCGCATCCTTTTTACCCCGTTGGCTTCCATTACCCAGTAGTAGTACCAAAGCTGGAATTGCCCCAGAAGCCCCAATTGTCACCTTGTTCTCATCCACAAGTGACAGGCTAAATAGTGTGGCAGCTGAATTCTCCCGAGCCTCCATGCTGCCCCTCTTTAGCACATGTACGATTCCAGGAACAGCTCCAGAGGTAATTATCCTTGCTTTGTTCTCTTCATAGATAGAAAGATTCAGAAGAGCAGTAACCGCATGCTCCTGAGTGCTAATATCGGTGGTTGGTAGAAGGCTCACAAGGATAGGAATAGCACCAGCATCTCCTATACAAGCACGATTTTCAGCACTACGCTTGGCAAGCTGACGAAGCATACCTGCAGCTCCCCGTTGATCTACAAGATTCTGGGATGATAGTTTCTGAAGAAGCTCGATAACTTTACTATGCTCAGAAGCGGTACATGCTGCTGGGGCATTACTGGGTTGAGCAGGGCGCTTTGGCGGCTCCACGCTATTTGCTTCACACCATTGAGCTATGAGGCTTCGAAGCACAAAATTTGGAGTTAGAGATTTATTGGGAAGCTTCTGCTGCGTCTTAGGACAGGTGTCATGCCCAGCCTCCAACCATCTCTCTATGCAACCTCGCTCGTAAGTCTGAATACATACATTTTCAAGAAATTCTTGTCAGTTGAAACATAAATGAAAGTTCACTAGATTGACAGCAAACAAAAAAGCAAGTTACGCAGAGACCTGTCCGGTAGAGACAATAACTGGGTCTTTCATCAAATCAAGCGATATTGGGCAGCGGAAATCATCTGGAACAACAGGAAATGTCGAGTTGTCATTTGTGGTAAGGTCTGTTGTACTTGCTGGGATGCCTATTACAAGGTCCTGAGTCTGCATAAAATCCTTGATCTTTTTCAGCAGCATTGACACATTCTCAACAACCGCCCCAGGGTCCCCCTCACTAGCCATCTCATGCAAGGTCAATGATTCTTGATTGAGGTCGGATATGGTGACAAGCTGTAATTTCTCAGATAAACTTCGAAGAATATCTGGGTCAACGATAGCAGTGGCACTTGAATTGTAGACAGATATTAGATCATTAAAGAGAATGTCGTCAGATGTATCTGGCCGTTCTTTTGCTCTTTTGAATTGAGCGTGCACCAGTTCAACCTGCACAATAGTTGGACATGTTTCAGCTGCAGATATAAAGCAAGACAACCCTAAATAGGAGGAGTTTCATTGTAGATACAAAAGAAACTCGAGAGTCAAGATGGTTTACCTGTTCCCTTACTTCATCCGATATGCCAAGCTCATCAAACGAGATGCCAGCTAAGGCTTGTTCAAGCCTCGAGGTAATGTCCTGGAATGTCTGCATTATTTTCTCTCTCTCGAGAACCTGCAAATGGGGGAACCACAAACTGTTGGAAAACAATAATAATTTAATGATGTACTGCATGCAAAGGTATACAACAAAATTAACCACAACAGTGACCAGCTTTGGAAATCTGCCGACCGACATTACTTGATGCTCATAAAGGTACATGTATAAAGAAATATTAAGCCCACTCAAATTACACAGCCTCGCTACTCTTTTATGAACGAACTCATGCAAGTACATACGGTGCTTGATTAACCACCACATACCTCATCAGAACAGAGCAACATGGTGTCAATATTTCTTAAAAGAAACCACAGAGTATTTAATAACTAGAACATATCTAAAGGTTGGCCTATGCAGTTCAGTTCATATAGCACTTAGCCTTCGACATCAAATATCTGGCACTAACATACTACAGTTTTATTTTACCCTGAACACTACATAACAAAGATAATTCCAAATACCGGTGGTTACCCTCTTAAGTGTTTGCAGTGACTTCGCTAACTATGACTAAAGTATATTGTCAATTGACTACATCTTTGCCTGATCATAGGCCCCGGCTCACCATCCGTGGATGAAACCTTGTGGAGTGTCTATCCCATTTAGGTTCAATTAGGATCCCTCTTGTGTTTCCACATTCCTCAGTCCATCAAGAACTGGGCAATAGCCCAGTGGTCGGAGCACAGTGGCGTCCCATGCGACCTGTGTTCGACCCATATAGGGCAGAATAAATCTCATTGTTTATTGTGCGGAGCAAATAGACCAGTGTATCTCGCTGTTTTATTCTTAATGTGTCTGTGGTGCTAGTACCCTCGGTCTCATCATATATATAATCAGTTCATCAGTTGCACTATCCAAATGGAACTCCAGAAACTAACTACAGTTTCCTCCTGCACGAAAGACCTATGACAGTAGTGCAGCTGCCGATCATAGTTCGCGGCAATCATGATCCCAGGCACCCGTGATTATGACAGAAGATCCGTTCACCACTGGCATGAGCTAAAAGTATATACCATCTCAGTTGTGAACACGGTTTCCTCATTAGGTAATTATGTAACCAGCAGCTACGCCAAGTTCAATACTATAAAATCAACTTGCAATATATCTTCCAGCTTTGCCACCACCATGCTGCATGCATCCGTGCTTAATACAGCAGGTACATTTGAACTTTAAGTGAAAAGTTATTCTTCAACATTTTGAAACCAGTATTACCAATGCATTGGTGGAAAAACTCAGCATAACATGATCAATCCATGTCGTAGGATCATGTCCTACCCTCACCCCACAAAAAAGAGGAATGTAAAGATAAACTTCCTTAAATAACTAGTCAACAAGATCATCATACATGCATGTTGATCAAATTCTCCAGATATCTGAGTCCTCCAGCTCCACTGCATTATTGTTGTACAAATAAACAAGACCAGGGCCCATCGTGGCAGTGCTGGGTCCTGGCTCAAGTTGTAGAAAAAGGAAGACCCTATCTCATGATCTAAATGCCAAGGCTGAGAATCTTAGGTTGTATCCTAGGCTCCTAGCCGCATTATAAGTTTCATTCCTGTGCGTTGCTAAGGAGGAAACAAATTAGACTGCCGAACAGGTCGAGCAACAAAAACTGTGGATGCCAAACTTGGCCTATGAGATACCCTCATTGTTCCCTATCGCATATTAGTGGCGCTTGGGGGTAATTTCATCACAACTTTGGTAGCAAACAGGACCACTATCTCAGCCATTTGCAACAGATCTAACGGCTGGTATCAGGACCGTGATGAGAGGTGAACGAACCGCCACCGCCAATCGACATATATATAAGAGTAAAGAATAGCATTTAGCGCCATCACTTTCACCTGCAGCCAAAAAACACACATAGCTGGACAGGTGCCATCAGCTCCAAATATGCAGTTTGTGAGCAAGCCTAGTGTGAGTGTGAACCCAGACGTGGTAATTTATAGCTGGCACTAAAATAGCAACAGTGATAAATAAACTAGTTGTTGTAGAGTAAGTTCACAGCTATCTTTAACTCCGCACTTCGTTACTACATATGACCCAGTAGTCTCTCAAACTGTACGTTTTATGAACTACAATAGTATTGGTCATACAAAAACTAGAAGATATAAATTAAGTAACTATAGCCTGGGTTTTCCTAGTCTCGCCTATCTGTGTCAACTGCCCTGACCTGGCATTGATTTGACACCAGGAAATCCGAAACCTGGTTCAACCTGAGGTAAGCATAATAAGCTTTTGCACAAACAAGAATAAGCAAAGAAAAGTAACATGTTACAAGTGAGTACCAAGAAGTTCTAATTCTGCAAGCATAGCACAGAATAATTCGTCAAGAGAAATCCTCTTAACTTTGCAGCTAAATCGTAACGTAATGCAAAAGGTGCAACAGTATTCTTGGTTTCCTAGTGCTAGGGTATAATTCATAACTATAGCCTGGATTTTCCTAGTCTCACCCATCTGTGTCGACAAAACCAATAATAAGCTTGGGTATTATACAGACTTGTTCAACACAGTAAACAATGTCAAGTTGTCACCTGCCCTGGCCCGGCATTGATTTGACGCAAGGAAATTCAAAACCTGGTCCAACGTGAGCTAATTTTTAACGATAATAAGGTTTCGCACAAACAAGAAATAAGCAACAAAGAAAAGGTAACATGTTACAAAAGTGAGTAGCGAGAAATTCTAGTTTTGTAGCATAGCACGGTACAATTCGTTAAGCGAAATTCTCTTAACTTCGCAGCTAAATCAAAATGTAACGCAAAAGGTGCAACAGGATAGGAAATTAGGATGCAGAGTGTAAACAGGACAGTAAAAGAAGGAGCTTTAATCGGGAGAAACATATCCCACCAGGAAGATCTTGCTGCCGCTGCTGCCGAGGCGGAGCAGCTCCTTGGCGCCGGCGAGCGCGTCCCTGAGCTGACGGAGCGCGGCCACCGAGGCCTCCGGCAGCGGGCGCGGCCCCTCCTTGGCCTCCTCCATCATGGGAGCGAGCAGCCGGATCCGCCGCGACAGGTTGCAGAACTGACGCCGGTAGGCGTTCCTGAAGTCCGAGATGGCCGCGATCTCGTCCACCAGCTCCGCGACCTTCTCACCAAGTCCCCCAGCTCCCCCTCCTCCGCCGGGTGCGAACCGCTAGGCGGCATCAGCGGCGATGAGGCCGCCTCGGCCGCAGTGGCGACGGCCTCCTCGCCAGTGCTGGCTTCGCTCCTCGTCCATGATGCCGGCTGTGCTAGGCCTCACTCAGCCTTGCACCAGGGCTCAGTAGGGCGGCCGGCGCAGTGGTGGCGAACTGGGTGGGGAGCGGAGCGGAGAGGGGGGATTTGGGGTATGTCGATGGCGGTGGCCTCCCAGCCCTCCGTCCGCTTCAACCAGTAGTAGTACAGCTTTGTTCCGCCATGTGGGCCGCGGGTCCGCGCTGATATAGGAGGAGCCGGCAGCTACGGCGCGGCTCGGCTCCGGGATACTTTGCGGAGGCTTTTGGGCTGTTTGGATTTGGATCACTTTTTGGCCGAGTACTCAAACAGTTCCGGCTAGCTTGGGTGATGGGAGGAAATGACAGAAAACCACTATAATTGGGGCTGAGTTGTCTGATTGCCACCGAAATTGAGCATAGGGACAGAAAAACATCGCACATTGGGGCAGGAGTGTGACGGGAGCACTGATTCTTGCGTTTAGTCGTGTTAACAACATTTCTGACTGTGCGGTCCCACTGTTAGGCCTACGTGGCCAAACAAAGTCAACATTCGCTTGTGCTTGCGCCTCATGGATGGGGAGGGCCGCCGCGGGTGCTCTGCGCGCTCGCAGGTGTTGCCGCTCGCGCGTTGACCGCGTGCTCGACGTCCCTGGCCCGCATCTCTGCTCTCACGCGTGCTCGCCGATGCTGCGGCCGCCAGGGAGCTGCCCGTCGCGCCGTCGACCGCGTGCTAGGGAAGCGGGACAAGGGCGCCATGGCCAGGGAGCTTGCTCTCCTCCCGTGTAGCGCGCTGGCCGCCGGAATCAGTTCATGGGCGTGGCTGGTGCGGGACCGCGCTCGTCGGGCTTAGACGGCCAGCTCCAGCTCCAGGTTGACGCCGGAGCCGGCAAGCACGACCGGGTGTAGCAGGAGCTGCTCCTCTTCCTCGAGCTCAAGCACGGCAAGGCACCTTGCGCGGCAGGGCGTCGGTGCACGACGAGGACGGCGTGGAGCACCTTGCGCGGCAGGGCGTCGGGCGCAGCGCACGGCCACGACCAGCGCAAACTACGACCCGGGTGCACGAGAGTGGAGATGCTCCTGCATGTTCAGCTCAGTGACGCCACAGACGTCTCAGTGCTCGACCAAGGCGTGCACGACCAGGCTTCTCGTGCTCGACCAAGGCGTCTCCGCAGACGTCGCCACAGACGTTCCGCGCAGCCTCGTTTCCTCCGCCGCCGCAGACGCCGTGGGGAGAGCAGGCCCGGCCACGCGACCTCGCCGGGGGAGAGGAGGCGCGAGCTCGCTGGGGGATAGGTGCAGGAGGCGACGGCGACCTGGTACACGCCAGCTCGACCACCTCCGCCGGGCGCGAGTCGCCGAAAAGAGGAGGGCGCGGCGCGAGCTCGCCGGGGGCAGAGGACGTGCGGCACGTGCTCGCGGAGAAGAGGGCGGGCGGGCTGCCGGGGCGACGCGGCCCTCGCTCCGGCCGCCGCCCGGTCGAGCTCTCCTCCGCGTCGGTGCATACAAGGTGTTCGACATAATGCGCACAAGAGAAATAGGTTGCCTGACTGTTGACGATTGGAGACAGCATATGACCTTTTTTACTTTTATTTTCTTTTTTGGCCACGTAGGCCTGACAGTGGGACCGCACAGTCAGAAACATTGTTAACACGACTAAACGCAAGAATCAGTGCTCCGCGTCACAATCCTGCCCCAATGTGCGGTGTTTTCTGTCCCTAGGCTCAATTTCGGTGGCAACCAGACAACTCAACCCCAATTGTGGTGGTTTTCTGTCATCCGTCGTCGGGTGCTTGAGAAGAGATCGCCGTGTCGATACAGAAAGGACAAGGATGTCGCCTAGAGGGAGGGGGGTGAATAGGCGATTAAAACTTTTCCGGTTTAGGCTTGATAATTGCGGAATAAAACTATGTGTTTAAATTAACAAGCCAACAATCTAAATAAACTAGTCTCGCCTATGTGCACCAACAACTTATGCTAAGCAAGACAAGCAACAAGGTGATAGCAATAGAATACTTCAAGCACGAAGGCTATCACAATGTAAAGTGCATAAGTAAAAAGCTCGGGTATAGAAATAACCGAGGCACGCAGAGACGAGGATGTATTACCGAGTTCCTCCTTGTTAAGGGAGTACGTCTCGTTGGAGAGGTGTGAACCAACACAACGGTTCAACAACCACAAAGGTTTCACCTTCTTCTCCGATGAATCGCACCACAAAGTTTTGGTTCACCTTCCACTATCGGAATCCTTCGAGGCGGATATCCGGAGCCTATCAACAACGATCCGGGGCACAACCCACAACGGGATTGGGGGCTCCCGAACAGCTACAAGTGACCACACAAGGGTCTCAACCACCACACGGGCGTCTAGGGCCAAAGACCCAAGAGTAACAAGTTTACAAGCTTTTAACTTTCACGAATCTTCGTGGAGAGCAAACCGATGTACCAAATGCAAAAGGTAAGAGCACAAGTGCTCAAATCCTTCACTCTCAAATCCCACCACAAGCAACTATGCTTATGGGGGAGAAGAGAAGAACAAGTAGGAGAAACACCAAGAACTCCAAGATCAAGATCTGCTAGGTTCCCCTCACTTAGAGGAGAGAGAATTGGTGGAAATGTAGATTTAGATCTCCTCTCTCAAATCCCTCAAAGATATGCAAGAATCATGAGAGAAATGGGAGAGGGGCAAGCTTTCCAAGGTCAACAATGGAGGAGAGAGAGGGGAAAAAACGTGCTTGGAAAAGCTGAGTGGCTGAAGGTAGGTGGAGGGGTATATACCCCTCTCAGAAAAAGAGCCGTTGCAGCCACTTAGTCCGAAGTTTCCGGTCGGGGAGGCCGGAGACTCCGGCCCGGGCGGAGACTCCGGACGCAGAAAGTCGGAAAAAAACCGATGCAGAAAAACCATACCGGAGACTCCGGACCACGAAGGCCGGAGACTCCGGCCGGGCGGAGACTCCGGGGATACTCCGGACCAACTCCGGACGCTATACCGCAAGCGCCGTCCGTGGGGCACTTTGCTCCAAAACTAGGGAGGCCGGAGACTCCGGCCCTGAGCACCCCTGAGGCCGGAGACTCCGGACAGGAAAAGCAACACAGAACAGCAAACCCTGAAATACAATAACTTTTGCAAGGAAGCTCCAAACGAGATGAAACCAACGAGATTGGAAAGGTAGCGACAAGAGCTTTCCTACACCGAGAACGCAACAAGTTT
>CAMZMU010000096.1:69112864-69360401 GCA_947311845.1 Poa pratensis | reverse complement strand
TTCGTGGTCTAAACAAAATATTTAATAGAAATTAACCCGTAGCAATGCATGAGCATATTTCCTTCGAGATGGTACCCAGCTGCAGCCCCTTTCCACTGAAATAATTAATCGGCAAATTCATACATAGGGCCCAGGTGGTGTGCTGATGGAGAAAATTTTCATTTTATTGTGCTCCGTATGTATTTTTGTATTGAACGTATGAAATAATGCAGGTTGTAGAGGATTACATGGATGCAACAAAAAGAAGGATGACATCAATCATTTATTAAACAACGATTAATTATGCTTAGAGTATAGAATTATAATGGATTTTGCGAAGTTCATTCTTTGTTGCGGAAGTTCAGTTGGTGCATAGGGAAATTCCAGTTTTTTCTTTCATGATATTTGATATCCACTACTCACATTGTGTGAAAAAAAGAAAAAAACCGAAACTCATGAATGGACGAGTGTCTCTTGCCAAAAATATTGTACAAGTGTAAAGCATGGAGGGGAGGGAGCCGTCGTCACGGCAACGATGGGAGACAGGGGGGACTCCTCGCAGCAGCAGCCGGGAGGGGAGGGGGCTGTGCTCACACCGTCGCCAGCGCCATGGAGACATGCGGCCACGTCTTGAGGAGAGAAAGAGCCTGAGAGTGGGGAATGTGAGTGAGGACGAGGGTGTGTACATGAGTGAGGATATTTTTACGACAGTGAGAGTTATGTAAATTGAAAAAAATGTTAAGGATTTCGGAAAAAAAGTTATTATCATATTAATACTTGCTTTCAAATATTTAATTTATGATTAAAAATTATTTTCTAATTGTTTTCAAAATGTGGCATAAAGGGCCGTGGGAGTTTGGGAGGATAATCGGTGGTTATAGACCGACGGAGGTAAGTGATGGCGTGGATCACACGTTCGATGGGAACCCCAAGAGGAAGGTATGATGTAGCGTAGCAGCAGATTTCCCTTGATTACAAAACCAAGGTTTATCGATCCAGTAGGATTTGGAGAAGGCTTCAGAAAGGTGTCAGCGGCGCCATTTACGATTACTGACGTGGACCTGCGCACACACGAACAAACTACTTTGCCCCAATGAAACAGTGAGGTTGTCAATCTCTTCGGCTTGCTGAACACAAAGAATTAAATGTATATGTGTAAAATATTATGAGAGCAAAAATGACCAGCGAGCAAATGACTAGGAAAAGCTATTAAAACGGTTGTAAGCAATGTAGAAAAATAGGACCGGGGTCCACAGTTCACTAGTGGTGTCTCTCCAAAAGATAAACGTGTTTGGTGAACAAATTACAGCGGGGCAATTGACAAACATGGGCGCAACACAATACTATCATGACACAAAGTTCACTGTTTTATTTAATATGGGCATTAGTCAAAATACATAGACCGTTATCCAACTGCATCTATGACTAATAATCCACCCCCGGATCGCTATCCAGCAAGTCTCCCGAAAGCAACAGATAATTGCAATAAACATGGTGCGTAATGTAAGCAATGAGTACGGCATAAAGCAATAAACACCGTTGTTTTATCCCTACTAGCAACAGCACATCTCAAGTCCTAATCGTTTCTGTCAACTCGAGCTCAGACAAGAGAGGCATGAACCCACTATCTAGCATAAATACTCCCTCTACTGACACAAGTAATTACTTCGGCCAAAGCATACACAAGCATCAGAGAGCATGCAAGATCATAAATAAAACATATCATAGATAATCTGAACAATAATGTTATGACTCCATTCACCGGATCCCTGTAAACACAACACATAGCATCACATAAAGATGATCTTAATCATGTAGGCAGCTCATAAGATCTAAACATTGGAGCACAAGGAAGATAGACAACCATCTAGCTACTGCCATGAACCCGTAGTCCCGTGGTGGACTACTCACGCATTACTCCGGAAGCAGGCATGGTGGTGTAGATGCCTCCGGTGATGATCTCCCCCTCCGGCAGGGTGCCGAAAAGAGTTTTAGAACCCTCCCGATCTAGGGTTGGCGATGGCGGCGGCCTCGGAACTTTTCTGGAAAATGTGATCGGGTATCGAGGGTTTCCGAGACGAAGGCAATTTATAGGCGAAAGGGCAACTCGAGGGGTTCTCGGAGTCGCCCAGGCGGGGCCCAGGCGCGGTCCACCCTGGACCGCGCCTGGGGGCATCTGGGCCTGTGGGGGGGTGATGACGTGAAACACACATTCGTTGGGAGACCCCAAGAGGAAGGTATGAAGCAGTGCAGCAGCAAGTTTTCCCTCAGTAAGAAACCATGGTTGTCAGATCCAGGAGGAGTAGGAGCACTTCAGAAGGTTGTTGGTAGCGCCGTTGCTCGATCACCAACGTGGAACCTGCACACAACACAATCAAACTACTTTGGCCCAACGAAACAGGAAGGTTGTCAATCTTCCCGACTTGCTGTAACAAAAGATTAAACGTATGGTGTGGAAAATAGTATTTAATTGCAGGAAGTAAAAGAGAACAATTGTTTGCAGTTGGTGGTTTTATCAGGGTAAAAGAATGGACCGGGGTCCACAGTTCACTAGTGGTGTCTCTCCATAAAGATAAATAACATGTTGGGTAAACAAATTACAGCTGGGCAATTGATAAAATAGTGAGCGCATGACAATGCATATAAATGACAAGATGACTACCATGATATTTAATTGGGCATTACGACAAGATACATAGACCGTTATCCAACCGCATCTATGACTAATAATCTACCGTCAGGTTAACATTCGTGTCCCACGTTGGTATTAAGTTGCAAGCAACAGATAATCGCATTAAGTAATGTGTGTAATGTAAACACATACATATGACCGTAGAAATAGCATTGTTATGTTATCCCTAGTGGCAACTGCACATTCACAACCTTAGACGTTGCTGTCACTCGCCCAGATTACTGGAGGCATGAACCCACTATCTAGCATAAATACCCCCTCTTGGAGTTACAAGCATCTACTTGGCCAAAGCATCTAGTAATAACGGAGAGCATGCAAGATCATAAATAACATGTAACATAGATTAATAATCAACTTGATCATAGTATTCAATATTCATCGGATCCCAGCAAACACAACATGTAGCATTACAATAAGATGATCCTATCATGTTAGGCAGCTCACAAGATCTAAACATGATAGCATAAAGTGGAGAGACAACCATCTAGCTACTGCTATGGACCCGTAGTCCAAGGATAAACTACTCACGCATCACTCCGGAGGCAGGCATGGCGATGTAGCGCAGGGTGCCTGGAAGAGCTTCAGAATGCTCCCGACCTAGGGTTGACGACGGCGGCGCCTCTGGAACTTTTCGTGGAATATGACTCGGGTCTTTAGGGTTTTCCAGACGGGATGAATAAATAGGCAAAAGGGCGGCGTCGGAGACCACCCGAGGGACCCACACCACCCCTCGGTGCGGCAGGCAGGGGTGCCGCTCCCAGGCATGGTGTGGCGGCTCCCTAGCTCGTCTCCGTCTCTCCTTTGGACTCCGTGGACGTGTCGGTGAAATAGGGACCTCCGTTATTTTCGTCTAATTCCGAGAATATTTCCTTAACAGCTTTTCTGAAATACAAAAACAGCAGAAAACATGAACTGGCACTGTGGCATCTTGTTAATAGGTTAGTGCCAGAAAATATATAAAAATGATATAAAGTGTATGTAAAACATGTAACAATTGGTATAATATCAACATGGAACATCAAAAATTATAGATACGTTTGAGACGTATCAGCATCCCCAAGCTTAGTTCCTACTCGTCCTCGAGTAGGTAAAACGATAAAAAAAATTGAAGTGACATGCTACCATTATAATCTTGATCAAATAGTATTGTAAGGCACATGTAAATGAATGAAGTGATCCAAGTCAATGGTCTATAGTTTGCTGCCAAATAGATAATGAGTAAACAACTGAATCATACAAGCAAAACTTTTCATGAATAATACTTTGGAGACATTGCATTCACATGTTTACATAAAAGTTAACTCAAAAAGCAATAGATTCTAGTAAAATGATGAGGGCAGAATACCTATTTCTACCATTGCACCACCGCCTCCATTTATTCTCACTATTGGAACTTTCAGTTTTGCCATTCCTCCACAAGATGAGGTGAAGCCCACGTTCAGGACTCCGCCAAGTTAGAAATATGTCATGGAGGTTGAGGTGTTCCACGTAGTATGCTATTTTATTTTCATGTGTTTTGTTTTAGTTGGTTCGAACCATGTTTGGGTTCAGCCGGTTTGAGTTTGTGTTAGGTTCGGTTTGGGCCTGTCCAACCGAGTTAGGTTTTGAGTCACCCATATAAAGGGTTCGGCAGCCGCCATGTATTCCCAGACTAGAATTGGAGATTAAGAGTTATCGTGAGGTTCGTCCCAAGATGGGTCACCGTATCGAGGTGTTGCTTGTTTTTTATTGCTGATCGTTTCGATCTGTTGTTTGCGCATTGCGTGGGATTGATTCCATTGATCCAACGTTGCTGTTCTTGGTTCGCCGTGAAAGATTGGGCCTAAAACCCTTTTGGATCACGTTGATCTTTATCATCTTGGTATCAGATTCGTCGGGTTTCTCACGGCGGTTTCGTTCCAAGCATTATCTGCTGTTTTGCTGGAGATCTTTCTGCCGGAGGCGCACGCCAACACACCGGTTCTGAGTTCGATCTGCTACCGGAGGCGATCTGCTAAAACACCGGTGTTCTGTGTTTTCGGTTGGTTTCGTTCCGCTGAAGCTGTGCTGGGTTGAAGGATTTGTTTGATCTCTGCTGCCGATCTACTGGTTCGAGAAAAGACTGCTGAAAATTGGTGCGATCAAGAAGTACTAGTTCAATTCGTATTGGTATCTGTGCTTCCTTGTACGTAAAGGTTGGAAATTCCGAATTGTTCTGCTGCTGGTCCATAGCGTTGTCAGCTTGGAGTTGTCTCCGCCGCTCGGGCGTAAAGGAGTTCTCGATTGCCGTCTCGCGACTGCTTCTAGTTGCTATCGTCTGGCGACTATCCTGCGACAAGTCTGCCTGCACTTTTCGGCCGCGATGGAGAACTCTGTCAATGGAGAAAATTCAGATGCTATTGTGGAGCAACCGGAGGAGCTTGTGCCACCTGTTTTTGCTGAAGATTTAGCTCCCAATGTTCGGGCTGGGTTTAACAGTACGTGCGACTATATTCGTCAGAGTCATGCGGCGTTGTCGGCGCAAATTGCACGGTTGGCTACCCGGATTGATGCCTTGGGCGATGCTCCTGCCCATGCACCCCTGCAGCCCCCTCCTACTGCACAGCCCGACGACTTGATGCAACACCGCGCTGCTGAAAATCAAGATCGTCGACTCGTGGCACCCAATAATGATGAACTCGCGGATGACGCTAATTATGCACCACCACAACGAGCGTTTGATGCTCGTCCTGCAGGTGCTCGTCAAGTGCCGCCACAAGCACGTGACCGTGTTGGTCATGCTCTTCGTGTTCCCGTTGATGACGGTGGTTTGGGACGTATCAAATTGTCCATCCCCCCGTTCTCCGGTGACCGCGGACCTGAGGATTATCTGGAGTGGGAGATGCGTATGGATCAGATTTTTGCTTCCCACAATTATGCTGAGGAGAAGAGACTCCAACTTGCTGCAGTTGAATTCACCGGTTATGTGCTAATTTGGTGGAGTCAAATTCTGCGTATGCGTACAAGGCCAACGACGTGGACAGGTATGAAGGAGATCATGCGACGTCGTTTTGTCTGTGAGCACTATAAGAGAGATATGCACAATAAGTTGTAGCGGCTCACTCAAGGTAATAAATCAGTGGATGAATATTATAAGGAGATGGAGTTGCTCATGATACGTACGGGAACACATGAAGACCCGGAGGCCACTATGTCTCGGTTCTTTTATGGGCTGAATATTGAGGTGCAAAATCGTGTGGAGATGGTTCTCTATTATGATATTCCACTACAAGAAATATGCTATCCTATGACCCTCAATATTGGTCACTGAATGGTCATATATTTTAATTTGTGACCTTTTTGTGACCAAAAACACTTGGTCACGTTATGAGCGTCACTAACGATACAATATGACCTTTTTTTTGGATTGGTCATAGACCCCTATGACCAAATTAAAAGGTCACAGATTTTATGACCAATTTTTTGGTCACTGGCAATCTGGCCACGCCACGTCAAATCCTACGTGGCAAAGCTGACGTGGCAAATTTGTGACCAAATGAAATGGTCATAGACAAGAATCAGCCTGGTCCAGTTCTGCCAACTAAATGGGCCAAGCCCAATAAATCAGCCCATTTAAAGTTTTTTTTCGCTGCTAATTTTAGGCGGCTAGATGGGCCAAGCCCAATAATGTGGGCCTTTTTGCAGTCCATATTTTTTGGGCCTCATCATTTTTTTACAGAAATTTATATATTGCAATTTACTGTTTTGCCCAACTAAATTTGGGCCATAGCCTTTTAAGAGCCCAATTAACTTTAGGCGGCTAGATGGGCCAAGCCTAACTAAGTTTGGGCCTCTGCTCCGAATTTTGGCCCGACAACAATTTCAATATTTTGTGAATATACTATTTAAATTCAAATTTGAATTTGAATTCAAATTCAAATTCAGTTTGCAATTTAAGTTTGAATTCAATTTCAAATTCAGTTACAATGAAATATAGTTCACACATTACATTCAAACATAGCCTCACATCAGGTTTACAATGAAATATAGTTCACATTGGGTATCCAGCTACCAAAAGCACAACTAAATACTGAAATGAAACTAGCTATCGAACTATAACCAGCTCCAGTGAGCTAGAACTCTATGCTTCACTTCGTCCTTCAGCGCGCGACGAAACAAGTAGCATAATAGAGGGAAGCAATTCTAAATGTAAGCAGAGAAATGTTAGGAACAAAAATGCCAGCATCTGCGTGTTATAGAACAAAAAATGTTAGGAACAAAACAAAAGCAAACGGTGAAACAAAATAGGACTGAACAGATAATATTACAGGAAACTCTGCGGACTGCGCTATGCACTGCACATACAAGGATATATGCCTAGTACTACCAACACAATGATCTTATACAAAGAAGAGGCATTATGCATACCTACACAAATACATACAGATGCTGGATTGAACAAATACTCGAAAATAGCAAATTAAGCAAGTCCACATTTGCACAGGTCGTCATTAAAAATGAAAACAGACTACATCTTTTAACAACACTACATGAGCATATACTTAGGCTTTTATCATAGATGATTTCATCTTTATACACAGTATATACGACAAGGTTAGAAAATAGTGCAACATCAAGATCGAGTATGGTAACTAATATGTTACTATGTAATCCTATAAAGACATTCATAGCACAGCACATCAGTATTTTGTTTAGCCTACTTCCATAGCCATTAACAAGTAAAAACGCTAGCACAGCGATCCTCTCAAATAAGACATGAACCATTACCCCTAACTCAAGTGCAGTAAAAAGGTCTGTTTCTACAAGCAAAAGAGATCATGCCTTTCATTCATCTTAAGCTGCAAGCCTGCAATGAACTTCTATTCGGCCTCCATATAAGCCTAGGAAATGACATAAGAAGAATAGTCAAATGTAGAAAAGTAAAGTATCAACTCACAATACAGAATAAGATGATCCAATGATAATCAGAAAAGTAATAGCTAATGTCATAAATTTGCATGATAAGGTACACCAATCTCCAAACCAACTAACGAAATAGAAAACAAGTTTAATCGCACAGCTCCGAAACAAGTAGCATAATAGAGGGAAGCAATTCTAAATGTAAGCAGAGAAAGCACAACTCAATCAAGTAACTAAATTCATAATGCAAGTAGAAACTCGCATACAAGAAACAATTTCCAACAGAGAGTATATAGGAGCCAAGAAAGGCACATCACCTATCAGGTAAAAGCATGGTAACCTTCAGTTAAATTGCTATGAATGGTATTAAATTGCTATCAGGTACAGCAACGTCCAATGTTTCAGTTAGAGTGTTCACTATTTCTTTCTGCAAGCTACTGATTTTGATGTAGAAAAACAAATGGCATCAAGTAATAGAGTAAGGCCTAAACTATACCATACAGAGAGGGACGGATGGCTACCTCCAAACCTCAGCGAGCCAGGGCGGCGGCTGAAGCTTATAGCGGACGAAACCCTAGGGGTTGAGGCGGTGCCTTGCAACTCTGTCCTTGACGAAGAGGCAGGAGGATGAGAGCTCCTTCGGATCTGCGAGAGCACAAGCGAGGAGTGGGTAGTTAGGGATTCCCTTACAGCACACATGAATTTAACAATGCAGATTTCGAACAAGAAAAGACATCAATAAAAGCCATACTCATGCCAGCAGCAGCAGATCATCCGCGGTTCACGTAGTGCGCCTGTATGTTCCTACCATCAAGCACCTGATAGTTTAACTTACAGTTTCCTAAGCTCTTTAGAGATCTGAAGCAAAAGAAGCAGAAATCCAATAAACTTACAAGGATCGGTATAAACTTACAAACCGGCATAAACTTAACAAGCCTATGAACTAATTGTAGAGATAAGGTAAACCAACATTACTATTTCAAATTCGTAGCAAGATGACAACAAATTAAAGTAGCAGAGCCCAAAATCAGATCTGACAGTCAAAAAATTTCCATTGCTGATGATAATAAGAGGGTACACACCAGAGACGTCACATTACCAGAACTTGAACTCTGAGAGGCGGTGGAGGATGGGCTTGAACTCATCGTTGCCTCGGTTGGGAGCAGCTTGGGCTGGCGCTGCCTCAAGCGCCAGCGAGGGTCTCACAGGGTTGCTTGGGGCCGGAGGGGACGAAGGCTAGGAATTTGTGTGGCGAAACAGATCTTCGGATGGCAGTGGAGCCGTGTGCGAGGAGAAGCTGGAGTAGAGGATGTGCGGGCGGTGCTCTCTGGGAAGAGGGATCCAGCGGCAGAGGCATCCAGGCGACGAGGAGGAGTCGGGTCCAGCAGTAGCCGTCAGGGACGCGGCTGTCTCCTACGTGGATGGGAGGGCGTGACGTCGGCGTGGTGCAGATCCTGGGGAGCGGCATCCGGTGAAGTAGCCGAGGCGGATCTTGGCGTCAAGTAATCAGAACGGCGTCGCCGTCGCGCTCCGGGAGCGGTCGTGGAGGCGCTGCGGGCGAGCGTAGAGGCGCTGCGGGGCGAGCGTGGAGGCGCAGCCGGTCGAGCACAGAGAGGGGCGGCGCGACCGAGCTCGAGGAAGGGGAGCGAGAGCACCTAGGGATTAGGGGAGGCGAGATGCGCCGGCGCGAGAGAGAAGAGAATGGCTAGGGTTTCCGCTAGGGATTGGGGCGACGCGCTGGTTATAATCCAGACGCGCGCGATACGGATCGTTCGATCGACATCTGACGGCTAGAGGTGCTCCAGCCGCGGTCCAATGGGCCTAAAGTGCGAGGAGGGGATAGAGAAGAACTGGGCTGGGCAAATTTCGGCCCAGTTTGGCCGAAAATGATTTGGTTTCATTTACTTTGTGAAAAAAAAAATCGTTTCACAAAAAAACCCACTTTCCATTTTTCAAGTGCTAAAAACAGCGTATTTTGTGAAGCGACTACCGAGAAAATCGTCCAAAATGGCACCGCTAAATTTTTGTCACATACTAGACATCATTTCATGTACAATCACCAAAAGGCATGCATTTCTGAGCTCTCTGCCTATATTCGGCCATTTAAACGGCTTCATGTCGATTCAGCTGGAAACACCTAGATTTTGAACTGCAGCTACCACATAGCTTGCCCGTTATTTTTCCTAAATTTCATTTTTAGATTCACAAGTATGTATTTCATCATAGATACATCAAAATATCCACATGATTCAAACACTAGACACGAACGGTCACGGCCACGAATTCGACTAGATTTTCAAATGAGCACACGAAAATAAATAAAAAAACAAAATAATGGAAAACCTTCGTGTAGCGTCATCATATGTGACCTAGTTACCACAAAAAATTATAGACTTGCGTTGCGGAAGTTTTACTGGAAAAGTGTTCTCAGAAACTTGCTATCACGAACGAACATTCATAACTTTCAAGATGAATGAGCAATGTTTTGGCCACATTCATGACATAGTTTGTCCAAATGAGCCCAAAATTGGCACATGTGTTCATTGTGGGATGGCAAGCAATGTTGCCGAACAAAGATTCCGACATGTTTCACAAAAAAACCCACTTTCCATTTTTCAAGTGCTAAAAACAGCGTTTTTTGTGAAGCGACTACCGAGAAAATCGTCCAAAATGGCACCGCTAAATTTTTGTCACATACTAGACATCATTTCATGTACAATCACCAAAATGCATGCATTTCCGAGCTCTCTGCCTATTTTCGGCCATTTAAACGGCTTCCCGTCGATTCAGCTGGAAACACCTAGATTTTGAACTACAGCTACCACATAGCTTGCCCGTTATTTTTCCTAAATTTCATTTTTAGATTCACAAGTATCCATTTCATCATAGATACATCAAAATATCCACATGATTCAAACACTAGACACGAACGGTCACGGCCACGAATTCGACTAGATTTTCAAATGAGCACACGAAAATAAAAAAAATCAAAATAATGGAAAAATTTCGTGTAGCGTCATCATATGTGACCTAGTTACCACAAAAAATTATAGACTTGCGTTGCGGAAGTTTTACTGGAAAAGTGTTCTCAGAAACTTGCTATCACGAATGAACATTCATAGCTTTCGAGATGAACGAGCAATGTTTTGGCCACATTCATGACATAGTTTGTCCAAATGAGCCCAAAATTGACACATGTGTTCATTGTGGGATGGCAAGCAATGTTGCCGAACAAAGATTCCGACATGTTTCACAAAAAAACCCACTTTCCATTTTTCAAGTGCTAAAAACAGCGTTTTTTGTGAAGCGACTACCGAGAAAATCGTCCAAAATGGCACCGCTAAATTTTTGTCACATACTAGACATCATTTCATGTATAATCACCAAAAGACATGCATTTCCGAGCTCTCTGCCTATTTTCGGCCATTTAAACGGCTTCCCGTCGATTCAGCTGGAAACACCTAGATTTTGAACTGCAGCTACCACATAGCTTGCCCGTTATTTTTCCTAAATTTCATTTTTAGATTCACAAGTATCCATTTCATCATAGATACATCAAAATATCCACATGATTCAAACACTAGACACGAACGGTCACGGCCACGAATTCGACTAGATTTTCAAATGAGCACACGAAAATAAAAAAAAATCAAAATAATGGAAAACCTTCGTGTAGCGTCATCATATGTGACCTAGTTACCACAAAAAATTATAGACTTGCGTTGCGGAAGTTTTACTAGAAAAGTGTTCTCAGAAACTTGCTATCACGAACGAACATTCATAGCTTTCAAGATGAACGAGCAATATTTTGGCCACATTCATGACATAGTTTGTCCAAATGAGCCCAAAATTGGCACATGTGTTCATTGTGGGATGGCAAGCAATGTTACCGAACAAAGATTCCGACATGTTTCACAAAAAAACCCACTTTCCATTTTTCAAGTGCTAAAAACAGCGTTTTTTGTGAAGCGACTACCGAGAAAATCGTCCAAAATGGCACCGCTAAATTTTTGTCACATACTAGACATCATTTCATGTACAATCACCAAAAGGCATGCATTTCCGAGCTCTCTGCCTATTTTCGGCCATTTAAACGGCTTCCCGTCGATTCAGCTGGAAACACCTAGATTTTGAACTGCAACTACCACATAGCTTGCCCATTATTTTTCCTAAATTTCATTTTTAGATTCACAAGTATCCATTTCATCATAGATACATCAAAATATCCACATGATTCAAACACTAGACACGAACGGTCACGGCCACGAATTCGACTAGATTTTCAAATGAGCACACGAAAATAAAAAAAATCAAAATAATGGAAAACCTTCGTGTAACGTCATCATATGTGACCTAGTTACCACAAAAAATTATAGACTTGCGTTGCGGAAGTTTTACTGGAAAAGTGTTCTCAGAAACTTGCTATCACGAACGAAAATTCATAGCTTTCAAGATGAACGAGCAATGTTTTGGCCACATTCATGACATAGTTTGTCCAAATGAGCCCAAAATTGACACATGTGTTCATTGTGGGATGGCAAGCAATGTTGCCGAACCAAGATTCCGACATGTTTCACAAAAAAACCCACTTTTCATTTTTCAAGTGCTAAAAACAGCGTTTTTTGTGAAGCGACTACCGAGAAAATCGTCCAAAATGGCACCGCTAAATTTTTGTCACATACTAGACATCATTTCATGTACAATCACCAAAAGGCATGCATTTCCGAGCTCTCTGCCTATTTTCGGCCATTTAAACGGCTTCCCGTCGATTCAGCTGAAAACACCTAGATTTTGAACTGCAGCTACCACATAGCTTGCCCGTTATTTTTCCTAAATTTCATTTTTAGATTCACAAGTATCCATTTCATCATAGATACATCAAAATATCCACATGATTCAAACACTAGACACGAACGGTCACGGCCACGAATTCGACTAGATTTTCAAATGAGCACACGAAAATAAAAAAAAATCAAAATAATGGAAAACCTTCGTGTAGCGTCATCATATGTGACCTAGTTACCACAAAAAATTATAAACTTGCGTTGCGGAAGTTTTACTGGAAAAGTGTTTTCAGAAACTTGCTATCACGAACGAACATTCATAACTTTCAAGATGAACGAGCAATGTTTTGGCCACATTCATGACATAGTTTGTCCAAATGAGCCCAAAATTGGCACATGTGTTCATTGTGGGATGGCAAGCAATGTTGCCGAATAAAGATTCCGACATGTTTCACAAAAAAACCCACTTTCCATTTTTCAAGTGCTAAAAACTGCGTTTTTTGTGAAGCGACTACCGAGAAAATCGTCCAAAATGACACCGCTAAATTTTTGTCACATACTAGACATTATTTCATGTACAATCACCAAAAGGCATGCATTTCCGAGCTCGTTATTTTCATGTACCTCTTGTAAAAAAGACAAATTTCTGGCGATTCAGTTGAAAGCGGGTCAAATTTGAACTACAAGTGCTTCATAGTTTGCTCGTTATTTTTTCCAAGAATCATTTTTGGGTACATAAGTAGCCATTTCATCAGAGATACACCAAGAGTTTCCCAAGATTCCACCCCTAGCTACGAACGGTCATGTCGGCAATTTTCGCCCATTAAAATAGTCTTGTGTCGATTTTTTCCAAAAAACTAGGTCATACATTCGAGATGGCGTAAAATGAGAAATTAGCCAACATGGTGTTATGCATCTCTTCAAGATGATTAATTTTTATTTTTGGATCATATTGATCCGAGGTCATAGGCAAAATCGACGGTGAAATTACATTTTAGACTTTTCCAAAAAATAATTGAATTTCCTCTATTTATGTGGACTCAAAGTCGTGTGAAGCCCACATTTTCCAATAGATGCACCTTCAAATGGGCTATGGGCTGTTGGCCCGTTCGGCATAGCAGAAAAAGAATTCATATGGCCTATGAGCTGTTGGCCCGTTCGGCATAACGGAAAAAAAGGTGGCCTCGTTTTACCTAGGCCCAGCTCGTTTCCAGTAATGGGCTTTGTCCCAGAATGATATAGTAACCATACAAATAGGGCCGAGGACAAATGTTATCACAACTCGCGCGGTGGCCTAGTGGCTTGGGCGTGCTGTCCAGCGTCGGAGGTCGTGGGTTCGATCCCTCCTCCCCGCAATTCCTCTTTTATTTCGTGATTTAGTAGGGAATATGCTGGTTCGGTATGTTGGGCGGGTCCCACATGACGGGTCCCACAGGTCCCACGGTGGGTCCCACATGGCAGCAGGATGGGTCCCACATGACAGGTCACACGGTGGGTCCGACCAGGTGGGTCCCACATGGCGGGTCCCACAGGTCACACGGTGGGTCCCACATGACAAGTCACATGGCGGGTCCCACTGGTCCCACATGGCAACAGGATGGGTCCCACATGACAAGTCACATGGCGTGTCCCACCGTTCAGATCGGTCAACAAGTCAATATGTGCTCCTCCTGTCAACGGGTCCCACTTGTCAGTGAGATGGCTGAGTATTGACACGTAAGCGAAGATGACACCTAAGCAATGACACGTAAGCAAAAATGACACCTAAGCAGTGACACGTAGGCGAGACTGCTGAGTTGGCTGTCAACTAATACGAATGACCATTTAAATTGGTCGTAATCGGGTAGAAAAAATATACTAAATTAATGTTATTTGCATTATGACCAATTCATGTTAGGAGATCATGACCTTTCTGACAAAATTGGTCATAAATTTGTGCTGTTTACACCCTCAAAAACAGCATATGACCAACTGGTTCAAAATGGTCATAGATCTATGACCAATATTTTGAGCGTCACAATAAAAGGTCATATGATAGCATATTTCTTGTAGTGTTCATGACCTTGTGCACCAAGCTGAGCGTGCGGAGCAACAAATCAAATGACACCAAGCTACAGCCCCTGCTCCTACGTGGTGTCGTTCCAATGGCGAGGCTGCTGGTCCTAGTGTTAAGCCGACACCTTCTACACGCTCCAATAATATTTCTCTCGAGGTGCCAAAATCTGGAGTGTCCAAAGCTTCTTATAGTACGCAGTCCACAGCACACATTGAGTGTTTTACTTGCGGAGGCCGAGGACACATGAGGCGTGAATGCCCTAATGCTAAGAGGGTGATGCTCACACAAGATGGCTATATTTCTGCTAGCGACGAGGAGAATATTGATGAGCCGTCTAGTGAGAACTCTGATGACAACAAGGTTGATGTGTATCCTGAGGACGCTGCTCCTAATTGCAAAAGTTTGATGGTGCAGCAAGTGCCAGAAAACCGCATAGAGGGACAAGGGCAGCGCTGGAATATTTTTCAAACCCAATGCACCGTCAAGAATACCAGTTGCAAGCTGATTGTGGATGGTGGTAGCTACACCAATATAGTCAGCAAGAGCCTGGTTGATTCGTTGTCTTTACCTACATGGAAGCATCCGCAGCCACATTGTGTTGAGTGGTTGTATAATTCAGGCAAGCTGAAGGTAACACATAAGGCGCGTCTGAAAATTTATGTAGGTGATTATGAGGACACGGTGGTCTGCGATGTATTGCCTATGGATGCATGTCACGTGCTTTTAGGGCGACCGTGGCAGTTTGCTCGACATTCTGTTCATAATGGGCGTACCAATATGTATTCCTTGTGGCATAAAGGGAAGCGTCATGTGCTGCAGCCTATGTGTGACGAGGATATCAAAGTGAATGTCGTCGCTGTGAAGAAGAAGGTTCCAAGTGTCAAGCTGAAACCGAGGACGGTTTCCTCTCAAGTTGGGGGGATGATGAGGGCAGAATACCTATTTCTACCATTGCACCACCGCCTCCATTTATTCTCACTATTGGAACTTTCAGTTTTGCCATCCCTCCACAAGATGAGGTGAAGCCCACGTTCAGGACTCCGCCAAGTTAGAAGCGTCTCATGGAGGTTGAGGTGTTCCACGTAGTATGCTATTTTATTTTCGTGTGTTTTGTTTTAGTTGGTTCGAACCATGTTTGGGTTCAGCCGGTTTGAGTTTGTGTTAGGTTCGGTTTGGGCCTGTCCAACCGAGTTAGGTTTTGAGTCACCCATATAAAGGGTTCGGCAGCCGCCATGTATCCCCAGACTAGAATTGGAGATTAAGAGTTATCGTGAGGCTCGTCCCAAGATGGGTCGCCGTATCGAGGTGTTGCCTGTTTTTGATTGCTGATCGATTCGATCTGTTGTTTGCGCATCGCGTGGGATTGATTCCATTGATCCAATGTTGCTGTTCTTGGTTCGCCGTGAAAGATTGGGCCTAATACCCTTTTGGATCACGTTCATCCTTATCATAAAAGGTATTTAACCAACACAAAGGAAGATTTAAGTTTCAGCATTTGCTTCAACTTTTAACATATTTATCTCATGGATATTGTTAACACAAAGCAATATAATAAATCCAATATGTAGCATATAACAATTGTTGTACCAAATTTGACACTAGTGTTTGCTTGTGGAAGATAGAAAGAAGTAGGAAAACTGACTCAACATAAAAGTAAAAGAAAGGCTCTTCGCTGAGGGAAGCAGGGATTAAATCATGTGCTAGAGCTTTTTAGTTTTTGAAATCATATAGAGAGTAAAAATTAAGTTTTGAGAGGTGTATGTTAATTGGTCAACGAATCAGTAGTGGAAAGTACAATATGACCCCGGCCAAACAGACTTTTAATAGCGGCTCCCATGAAGGACGTTATTTCTTCCAGCAAGGCAGATCATCCCTCTTTTTCTCTTTGGTTTACACATGCAGATGTTTCACTGAGTATTCAGTTGACAAAATGTGAAGAGATTAAGCGGTTAAAGTTGTAATTAATTGGGGCTGGGCACCCCGTTGCCAACTCTTTTTGCAAAATTAATAGATAAGCGGATGTATATGCCGCTAGTCTGAAGGTAAAGTCTGCTTGACAAGTGACATAAAGACATCCACCACGTCCTCATGAGCTTGGTAAACATTGACACAAAAAGGAGTAGTAACAATTTTGAATAATTTAAAGGTAGCACATGAAAATTTTACTTGGAGTGGCAAGGAAATACCACATATAGGTAGTTATGGTGGACACAGATGGCATAAATTTTGGCTCAAGGATTTGGATGCACGAGAAGCATTCCCTCTCAGTACAGAGTTTAGGCTGGCAAGGTTATTTAAACCAGGCGGGCAGCATTGAGAGCAACAGTCGGTGAAGCTGTCTGTAACTCTATCGCGTATCGCATTGAAGAGGAAGAGACACGCCGTGTGCAGTCTGGGTTGTCGGCCCTTATGCTGCTCTGTGGCCCAACTGGGCAAGTGGCAATAGCCCAAAACGTTGTTTCATTTGTTTTGCTAGGTCTAGCCGCGTCCTACCAAAGATTACACAATATGCACGCAACAATATTATTTTAACTTTTATCAGTAAAGTAAACTGATGGCATCTTCATCTGAACCTAATAGATGTTTAGTTACTTAAGTTCTACTTAATAAATGTTCGAAATTCTTCATGGTCTAAACAAAATATTTAATAGAAATTAACCCGTAGCAATGCATGAGCATATTTCCTTCGAGATGGTACCCAGCTGCAACCCCTTTCCACTGAAATAATTAATCGGCAAATTCATACATAGGGCCCAGGTGGTGTGCTGATGGAGAAATTTTTCATTTTATTGTGCTCCGTATGTATTTTTGTATTGAACGTATGAAATAATGCTGGTTGTAGAGGATTACATGGATGCAACAAAAAGAAGGATGACATCAATCATTTATTAAACAAGGATTAATTATGCTTAGAGTATAGAATTATAATGGATTTTGCGAAGTTCATTCTTTGTTGCGGAAGTTCAGTTGGTGCATAGGGAAATTCTAGTTTTTTCTTTCATGATATTTGATATCCACTACTCACATTGTGTGAAAAAAAGAAAAAAACGAAACTCATTAATGGACGAGTGTCTCTTGCCAAAAATATTGTACAAGTGTAAAGCATGGAGGGGAGGGAGCCGTCGACACGACAACGATGGGAGACAGGGGGGACTCCTCGCGGCAGCAACCGGGAGGGAGGGGGTTGTGCTCGCACCGTCGCCAGCGCCATGGAGACATGCGGCCACGCCTTGAGGAAAGAAAGAGCCTGATAGTGGGGAATGTGTGTGAGGACGAGGGTGTGTACATGAGTGAGGATATTTTACGACAGTGAGAGTTATGTAAATTGAAAAAAATGTTAAGGATTTCCGGAAAAAATGTTACTATCATATTAATACTTGCTTTCAAATATTTAATTTATGATTAAAAATTATTTTCTAATTGTTTTCAAAATGTGGCATAAAGGGCCGTGGGAGTTTGGGAGGATAATCGGGTGGTTATAGACCGACGGAGGTAAGTGATGGCGTGGATCACACGCTCGATGGGAACCACAAGACGAAGGTATGATGTAGCGTAGCAGCAGTTTTCTCTTTATTACAAAACCAAGGTTTATCGATCCAGTAGGATTTGGAGAAGGCTTCAGAAAGGTGTCAGCGGCGCCGTTTACGATTACTGACATCGACCTGCGCACACACGAACAAACTACTTTGCCCCAACGAAACAGTGAGGTTGTCAATCTCTCCGGCTTGCTGAAGACAAAGGATTAAATGTATATGTATAAAATATTATGAGAGCAAATGAGTAGGAAAAGCTATTAAAACGGTTGTAAGCAATGTAGGAAAATTGGACCGGGGTCCACAGTTCACTAGTGGTGTCTCTCCAAAAGATAAACGTGTTTGGTGAACAAATTACAGCGGGGCAATTGACAAACATGGGCGCAACACAATACTATCATGACACAAAGTTCACTGTTTCATTTAATATGGGCATTACGTCAAAATACATAGACCGTTATCCAACTGCATCTATGACTAATAATCCACCCCGGGATCGCTATCCAGCAAGTCTCCCGAAAGCAACAGATAATTGCAATAACCATGGTGCGTAATGTAAGCAATGAGTACGGCATAAAGCAATAAACACCGTTGTTTTATCCCTACTAGCAACATCACATCTCAAGTCCTAATTGTTTCTGTCAACTCGAGCTCAGACAAGAGAGGCATGAACCCACTATCTAGCATAAATACTCCCTCTACTGACACAAGTAATTACTTCGGCCAAAGCATACACAAGCATCAGAGAGCATGCAAGATCATAAATAAAACATATCATAGATAATCTGAACAATAATGTTATGACTCCATTCACCGGATCCCTGTAAACACAACACATAGCATCACATAAAGATGATCTTAATCATGTAGGCAGCTCATAAGATCTAAACATTGGAGCACAAGGAAGATAGACAACCATCTAGCTACTGCCATGAACCCGTAGTCCCGTGGTGGACTACTCACGCATTACTCCGGAAGCAGGCATGGTGGTGTAGATGCCTCCGGTGATGATCTCCCCCTCCGGCAGGGTGCCGAAAAGAGTTTTAGAACCCTCCCGATCTAGGGTTGGCGATGGCGGCGGCCTCAGAACTTTTCTGGAAAATGTGATCGGGTATCGAGGGTTTCCGAGACGAAGGCAATTTATAGGCGAAAGGGCAACTCGAGGGGTTCTCGGAGTCGCCCAGGCGGGGCCCAGGCGCGGTCCACCCTGGACCGCGCCTGGGGGGCATCTGGGCCTGTGGGGGGTGATGACGTGAAACACACATTCGTTGGGAGACCCCAAGAGGAAGGTATGAAGCAGTGCAGCAGCAAGTTTTCCCTCAGTAAGAAACCATGGTTGTCAGATCCAGGAGGAGTAGGAGCACTTCAGAAGGTTGTTGGTAGCGCCGTTGCTCGATCACCAACGTGGAACCTGCACACAACACAATCAAACTACTTTGGCCCAACGAAACAGGAAGGTTGTCAATCTTCCCGACTTGCTGTAACAAAAGATTAAACGTATGGTGTGGAAAATAGTATTTAATTGCAGGAAGTAAAAGAGAACAATTGTTTGCAGTTGGTGGTTTTATCAGGGTAAAAGAATGGACCGGGGTCCACAGTTCACTAGTGGTGTCTCTCCATAAAGATAAATAACATGTTGGGTAAACAAATTACAGCTGGGCAATTGATAAAATAGTGAGCGCATGACAATGCATATAAATGACAAGATGACTACTGATGACGTGAAACACACGTTCGTTGGGAGACCCCAAGAGGAAGGTATGATGTAGTCAGCAGCAAGTTTTCCCTCAGAAAGAAACCAAGGTTATTGAACCAGTAGGAGCAGCAACTCTTCAGAAGGTTGTCAACGGCGCCAGAAAAATAGCTGTCGCAGGGAGTCTGGACTGTTGACGTGGAATCTGCACACAACACAATCAAACTACTTTGCCCCAACGAAACAGTGAGGTTGTCAATCTCACTGGCTTGCTGAAAACAAAGGATTAAACGTATGGTGTGGAAAATGAGTATTAAATTGCAGAGATTGAAAAAGGAAGCGTTTGCAGTTTGTGGTTGTTTAATCAGTGTAAAAGAATGGACCGGGGTCCATAGTTCACTAGTGGTGTCTCTCCATAAAAGATAACTAACATGTTGGGTGAACAAATTACAGCTGGGCAATTGACGAATAGTGAGCGCATGACAATGCATATACATGACATGTTGACTACTATGATATTTAATTGGGCATTACGACATAATACATAGATCGTTATCCAACAGCATCTATGACTAATAATCCACCGCCGGGTTGTCATCCGAGTCCCCCGTTGGTATTAAGTTGCAAGCAACGGATAATTGCATTAAGTAAAGTGCGTAATGTAAACAAACACATATGTCCGTGGACATAGCATCGTTAGGTTATCCCTAGTGGCAACAGCACATCCATAACCTTAGAACTTTCTGTCACTGTCCCAGGTTAAACGGAGACATGAACCCACTATCTAGCATAAATACTCTCTCTTGGAGTTACAAGCATCTACTTGGCCAAAGCATCTACGAGTAACGGAAAGCATGCAAGATCTTAAATAACATATAAGATAGATTGATAATCAACTTGACATAATATTCAATATTCATCGGATCCCAGCAAACACAACATGTAGCATTACAATAATATGATCTTGATCATGTAGGGCAGCTCACAAGATCTAAACATGATGGCACAAAGTGGAGAGACAACCATCTAGCTACTGCTATGGACCCATAGTCCAAGGATGAACTACTCACGCATCACTCCGGAGGCAGGCATGGCGATGTAGAAGCCTCCGGTGACGATTCCCCTCTCCGGCAGGGTGCCGGGAAGAGGTTCTGAACGCTCCCGACCTAGGGTTGACGACGGCGGCGCCTCTGGAACTTTTCGTGGAATAGGACTCGGGTCTTAGGGTTTTCCAGACGGGATGAATAAATAGGCGAAAGAGCGGCGTCTGAGACCACCCGAGGGACCCACACCACCCCTCGGTGCGGCAGGCAGGGGTGCCGCTCCCAGGCATGGTGTGGCGGCTCCCTAGCTCGTCTCCGTCTCTCCTTTGGACTCCGTGGACGTGTCGGTGAAATAGGGACCTCCGTTATTTTCGTCTAATTCCGAGAATATTTCCTTAACAGCTTTTCTGAAATACAAAAATAGCAGAAAACATGAACTGGCACTTCGGCATCTTGTTAATAGGTTAGTCCCAAAAAATATATAAAAGATATAAAGTGATGCAAAACATGTAGCAATTGGTATAAAACAAGCATGGAACATCAAAAATTATAGATACGTTTGAGACGTATCAGCATCCCCAAGCTTAGTTCCTACTCGTCCTCGAGTAGGTAAACGATAAAAACAAGATAATTTTTGAGGTGACATGCTACTATCATAATCTTGATCATATAATATTGCAAGGCACATGTAAATGAATGAAGTGATCCAAGTCAATGGTCTATAATTTGCTATCAAATAGATAATGAGTAAACAATGAATCACACAAGCTAAACGTTTTCATGAATAGTACTTTCGAGACAAGCATCAAACAGTTTTGCATAAGTGTTAACTCATAAAGCAATAGTTTCTAACAAAAGGTATTTAATCAACACAAAGGAAGAATTTAGTTTCAGCATTTGCTTCAACTTTCAACATATTTATCTCATGGATATTGTCAACACAAAGTAGTATAACAAGTCCAATACATTGCATATAACGCATGTTGTAACAAAGTTGACACTAGTGTTTGCTTGTGGAAGACAGAAAGAATAGGAAAACTGACTCAACATAAAAGTAAAAGAAAGGCCCTTCGCAGAGGGAAGCAGGGATTAAATCATGTGCTAGAGCTTTTAGGTTTTTGAAAGCATATAGAGATTGCATAAAATATTTGATACTCCTCCCAACCTTGCTAACACAAGCCATGGCTAACCGAATCCTCGGGTGCCTTCCATCAATCACATACCATGGAGGAGTATCTATTTTTGAGAGGTGTTTGTTAATTGTCAACGAATGGTAGCGGGTGAGAACAGTATTCTACCTGTCGAACGGACTTTTAAGAGCGGCTCCCATGAAGGACGTTATTTCTACCAGCAAGGCAGATCATCCCTCTTTCTCTTTGGTTTACACACATTCAGGTATTTCACTGTTTGTCATTGCTTACTGATGAATCAGGGCAAAAGTGTGAAGAGAATTAATTGGTTAAAGTTGTAATTAATTGGGACTGGGCACCCCGTTGCCAGCTCTTTTTGCAAGTTATTGGATAAGCGGATGTATATGCCACTAGTCCAGGTGTAAAAGTCCACTCGACAAATAGAATAAAGAATAACCACACTAATTCCTCATGAGCTAGTAAACATTGACACAAAAAGGGAATAATAACATTTTGAATAATTTAAAGGTAGCACATGAAAAATTTACTTGGAGTGGCAAGGAAATACCACATATAGGTAGTTATGGTGGACACAAATGGCATGGATTTTGGCTCAAGGATTTGGATGCACGAGAAGCATTCCCTCTCAGTACAGAGTTTAGGCTAGCAAGGTTATGTAAGCAAACAAGAATATCAACCCGTACACCAAGTTTTATATGACAAACATATTGCAAACGTTATAAGACTTCATACCGTCTTCCTTGTTAACCAAACCCTGTTATTAGAAAATATCTAGACCTTAGAGGTACCACCGATGCAAACCAAATTTTCAACAAGCTTTACGGTAGTTCTTCACTAATAGGCTTAACTCATGTGATGCACAATTTAATCATGATCTACTTGTTAACTCAAAACAATTGACAAGCATCAAGTTATCCATTTTAGTGATCTACAAGATTAAGCAAGTTTTTCCTTATACCAATTACCACATGCAACATTTTCTGAACCAACCAAACACCAATCAATTTATTTCATCAACTCTCCAAACAAATATAAGTGAAGCAAGAGAGTACTTTCTACAAAAGAAAGCTAATAGCTCTGACAAGAGATACATGAAAACAAGAGCTAAAAGCTGAACAGCGCTAGATATGAATACTCAACAAATATAAGTGAAGAATAGGAGTATTCTCATGAAAAAGCGGAGCGTGTCTCTCTCCCAATCAAGAATGCTAGGGTCCAGTCAAGCTTTATTGAAAATAAAAATGCAATACTGAAAATAAAAGCACACAGACGCTCCAAGAAAAGCACATATGATGTGAAAGAATTAAAATATAGTTTCACTAGAGATGACCTGATAATTTTGACGATGAAGAAGGGGATGCCTTGGGCATCCCCAAGCTTAGACGCTTGAGTCTTCTTGAAATATGCTGGGGAGATCCATGGGAGCCTCCCCAAGCTTAAGCTCTTCACTCTTCTTGATCCTATTATATCATCCTTCTCTCTTGACCCTTGAAAACTTCCGTCACACCAAACTCAAAGTAGATCTCATTAGAGGGTTAGTGCATAATCAAAAATTCACATGTTCTGTAAGACGCAATATGATTTGTTACTTTAAACATTAGCTACAGCCACTGATGTTATGTGAAGCTCTTCCACCCAAAAAAGAATTTCACTCAACACTAGTAAAAGAGAGAATGCGAAAAATAAAAAGGCATAATCTGTCTAAAACAGAACAGTCCGCAAAGACGAATTTTTTCGAGGCACTTACGACGCTCAGATCGAGAAACTCTGAACTAATGAAAGTTTCAGACATTCATAAAGATTACGCACAAAAAATTTCAGATTTTTTAACAATCTGGTGATTTTAGGAATTTCGTACAGTGAACAGCAAAAATCTGTTTCTGCGCAGCAATCAAAATTAAGCATCATCTTATCATTAGAGGCTACTCTTGGCACAACAATGCGAGAAAATAAAGATACAAAGGAGTTGCTACAGAAGTAAACAAACTCCTTGACTCAATAAAAGAAAAATTGCAGAAAAATAAAATGGGTTGCCTCCCATAAGCGCTTTTCTTTAACGCCTTTTAGCTAGGCACAAAGCATGCATCAAGTATTACCAAGTGAAGAAAGGTCTAATTCATCAAAAGCTTCATCAAGAACAGGGTTTGTCACATTAGGACTTTTCAGTTTACGTAATTCTTGGGAAGAAAATTTAAATAGACCATTATGTGACTTACCCTCAAGCTCATTGAACACGTTATCCGTTTTAACGCACCCGTGGGTTTTGGTTTAGAAATTTTTGGAACATACATAAATTTTTGCTTTCTCCCCACAAAAGCCTTTTGCCTTTTAGTTTTAATAGAGGTAAAAGTAGAACTTATTGCATCCATAGCCTCCTCTAATTCACCAATCCTAAGATTTTGATTATCTTGAATAGTACTAGTTTCTAAAACAGCAATTCTTTCATTAATGGTTCCCAGTGATTCATCAACTTTGCTAGTACTATCAAGGAGATTTGGCAAATTTTTCTCTATAGACTCCAATTTCTTTATAACATCTTCCAAGGTGATCTCATTTTTAATGTTACTAACAGGTGGTGTTCCTACTAGGCTCTCAATAATATAACTAGCTTCCAACGCAGGGGTACCAAGAAAGTTACCTCCCGTCAAAGTGTCCAAGACATATCTATACCAGCTAGTTATGCCAACATAAAAATTTCTAAGCAGGATCATAGTGGAATATTTTTTAGCACACCTACGATGAGCATCGCTGATTCTATACCAAGCATCTTTCAAACTTTCTCCACTTTGTTGCTTAAAAGATCGAACCTCAACTTCAGGAACCAAAACATGATGAGCCGAACCAGACATGATAACTAACAGAAAACAAAACTGAAAATAAACTGAATGCAAGTAACTAATTTTTTTGTGTTTTTGATAATTGAAAGCAAACAAGATAAAATAAAATAAACTAAGCAAGACAAAAACAAAGTAAAGAGATTGGAAGCGTGAAACTCCCCTTGCAGAAGACTGCTGTCTCCCCGGCAACGGCGCCAGAAAAATAGCTTGATGACGTGAAACACACGTTCGTTGGGAGACCCCAAGAGGAAGGTATGATGTAGTCAGCAGCAAGTTTTCCCTCAGAAAGAAACCAAGGTTATCGAACCAGTAGGAGCAGCAACTCTTCAGAAGGTTGTCAACGGCGCCAGAAAAATAGCTGTCGCGGGAGTCTGGACTGTTGACGTGGAATCTGCACACAACACAATCAAACTACTTTGCCCCAACGAAACAGTGAGGTTGTCAATCTCACTGGCTTGCTGAAAACAAAGGATTAAACGTATGGTGTGGAAAATGAGTATTAAATTGCAGAGAATGAAAAAGGAACAGTTTGCAGTTTGTGGTTGTTTAATCAGTGTAAAAGAATGGACCGGGGTCCACAGTTCACTAGTGGTGTCTCTCCATAAAAGATAACTAACATGTTGGGTGAACAAATTACAGCTGGGCAATTGACGAATAGTGAGCGCATGACAATGCATATACATGACATGTTGACTACTATGATATTTAATTGGGCATTACGACATAATACATAGATCGTTATCCAACAGCATCTATGACTAATAATCCACCGCCGGGTTGTCATCCGAGTCCCCCGTTGGTATTAAGTTGCAAGCAACGGATAATTGCATTAAGTAAAGTGCGTAATGTAAACAAACACATATGTCCGTGGACATAGCATCGTTAGGTTATCCCTAGTGGCAACAGCACATCCACAACCTTAGAACTTTCTGTCACTGTCCCAGGTTAAACGGAGACATGAACCCACTATCTAGCATAAATACTCTCTCTTGGAGTTACAAGCATCTACTTGGCCAAAGCATCTACGAGTAACGGAAAGCATGCAAGATCTTAAATAACATATAAGATAGATTGATAATCAACTTGACATAATATTCAATATTCATCGGATCCCAGCAAACACAACATGTAGCATTACAATAATATGATCTTGATCATGTAGGGCAGCTCACAAGATCTAAACATGATGGCACAAAGTGGAGAGACAACCATCTAGCTACTGCTATGGACCCGTAGTCCAAGGATGAACTACTCACGCATCACTCCGGAGGCAGGCATGGCGATGTAGAAGCCTCCGGTGACGATTCCCCTCTCCGGCAGGGTGCCGGGAAGAGGTTCTGAACCCTCCCGAGCTAGGGTTGACGACGGCGGCGTCTCTGGAACTTTTCGTGGATATTTGCTCAGGTACTTAGGGTTTTCGCGTCGGGGGGAATAAGTAGGCGAAAGGGCGGCGGCTGCGGACCCCCGAGGGGCCCACACCACCCCAGGGCGCGGCAGAAGGGGGCCCGCGCCCTGGTGGCGTGTGGCCTCCTGGTGGCCCTCCTCTGCTCCCTTCGCTCCGTCAGGCGTGTTCTGGAAAAATAGGCACCCCCGTGTAGTTTCGTCCAATTCCGAGAATATTTCCAGACTAGCTTTTCTGGAATACAAAAACAGCAGAAAACAGGAACTGGCACTTCGGCATCTTGTTAATAGGTTAGTCCCAAAAAATGTATAAAAGTGATATAAAGTAGATGCAAAACATGTAGCAATTGGTATAAAACAAGCATGGAACATCAAAAATTATAGATACGTTTGAGACATATCAACTACCATGATATTTAATTGGGCATTACGACAAGATACATAGACCGTTATCCAACCGCATCTATGACTAATAATCCACCGTCAGGCTAACATTCGTGTCCCACGTTGGTATTAAGTTGCAAGCAACGGATAATCGCATTAAGTAATGTGCGTAATGTAAACACATACATATGACCGTAGACATAGCATTGTTATGTTATCCCTAGTGGCAACAGCACATCCACAACCTTAGACGTTGCTGTCACTCGCCCAGATTACTGGAGGCATGAACCCACTATCTAGCATAAATACCTCCTCTTGGAGTTACAAGCATCTACTTGGCCAAAGCATCTAGTAGTAACGGAGAGCATGCAAGATCATAAATAACATGTAACATAGATTAATAATCAACTTGATCATAGAATTCAATATTCATCGGATCCCAGCAAACACAACATGTAGCATTATAATAAGATGATCTTGATCATGTTAGGCAGCTCACAAGATCTAAACATGATAGCATAAAGTGGAGAGACAACCATCTAGCTACTGCTATGGACCCGTAGTCCAAGGATGAACTACTCACGCATCACTCCGGAGGCAGGCATGGCGATGTAGAGCCCTCCGGTGATGATTCCCCTCTTCGGTAGGGTGCTGGGAAGAGCTTCAGAACCCTCCCGAGCTAGGGTTGACGACGGCGGCGCCTCTGGAACTTTTCGTGGAATATGACTCGGGTCTTTAGGGTTTTCCAGACGAGAGAAATAAATAGGCGAAAGGGCGGCGTTGGAGGCCACCCGAGGGGCCCACACCACCCCTCGGCGCGGCAGGCAGGGGTGCCGCGCCCAGGCATGGTGTGGCAGCTCCCTAGCTCGTCTCCGTCTCTCCTATGGACTCCGTGGACGTGTCGGTGAAATAGGGACCTACGTTGATTTTCGTCCAATTCCGAGAATATTTCCTTAACAGCTTTTCTGAAATACAAAAACAGCAGAAAACAGGAACTGGCACTGTGCCATCTTGTTAATAGGTTAGTTCTAGAAAATGTATAAAAATGATATGAAGTGTATGTAAAACATGTAACAATTGGTATAATATCAACATGGAACATCAAAAATTATAGATACGTTTGAGACGTATCAGCATCCCCAAGCTTAGTTCCTACTCGTCCTCGAGTAGGTAAACGATAAAAAAAATTGAAGTAACATGCTACCGTCATAATCTTGATCAAATAGTATTGTAAGGCACATGTAAATGAATGAAGTGATCCAAGTCAATGGTCTATAGTTTGCTACCAAATAGATAATGAGTAAACAACTGAATCATACAAGCAAAACTTTTCATGAATAATACTTTGGAGACATTGCATCCACAGGTTTACATATGAGTTAACTCAAAAAGCAATAGATTCTAGTAAAAGGTATTTAACCAATACAAAGGAAGATTTAAGTTTCAGCGTTTGCTTCAACTTTTAACATATTTATCTCATGGATATTGTCAACACAAAGCAATATAATAAATCCAATATGTAGCATATAACAATTGTTGTACCAAAGTTGACACTAGTGTTTGCTTGTGGAAGATAGAAAGAAGTAGGAAAACTGACTCAACATAAAATTAAAAGAAAGGCCCTTCGTAGAGGGAAGTAGGGATTAAATCATGTGCTAGAGCTTTTTAGTTTTTGAAATCATATAGAGAGTAAAAATTAAGTTTTGAGAGGTGTATGTTAATTGGTCAACGAATCAGTAGTGGAAAGTACAATATGACCCCGGCCAAACAGACTTTTAAGAGCGGCTCCCATGAAGGACGTTATTTCTACCAGCAAGGCAGATCATCCCTCTTTTTCTCTTTGGTTTACACATGCAGATGTTTCACTGAGTATTCAGTTGACAAAATGTGAAGAGATTAAGCGGTTAACGTTGTAATTAATTGGGACTGGGTACCCCGTTGCTAGTTCTTTTTGCAAAATTAATAGATAAGCGGATGTATATGCCGCTAGTCTGAAGGTAAAGTCTGCTTGACAAGTGACATAAAGACATCCACCACGTCCTCATGAGCTTGGTAAACATTGACACAAAAAGGAGTAGTAATGATTTTGAATAATTTAAAGGTACCACATGAAAATTTTACTTAGAGTGGCAAGGATATACCACATATAGGTAGTTATGGTGGACACAGATGGCATGGATTTTGGGTCAAGGATTTGGATGCACGAGAAGCATTCCCTCTCAGTACAGAGTTTAGGCTGGCAAGGTTATTTAATCAAACAAGACTGTCAACCGGTACACCAAGTTTTATATGACCAACATATTGCAAAAATTATAAGACTCCAGTCTGTCTTCCTTGCTAACTAAACCCTTTTACTAGAAAATATCTAGACCTTAGAGATACCACTCATGCAAACCAAATTTCAACAAGCTTTACGGTAGTTCTTCGCTAATGGGCTTAACTTACATGATGCAAACGTTTAATCATGACCTACTTGTTAACTCAAAACAATTGACAAGTATCAAATTATCCAAGTTAGTGATCTACAAGAGTATGTAAGTCTTTTCCATTATACCATTTACCACATGCAACATTTTCTGTTCCAACCAAACACCAATCAATTTATTTCAATAACTCTCCAAACAAGTATAAGTGAAGTAAGAGAGTACTTTGTTTAAAAGAACTAATAGCTCTGACAAGAGATACATGAAAACAAGAGCTAAAAGTTTAACAGCGCTAGATATGAATACTCAACAAGTATAAGTGAAGAATAGTAGTATTCTAATGAAAAAGCGGAGCGTGACTCTCTCCCAATCAAGAATGCTAGGATCCAATCAAGTTGATATCAGAAAATAAAAATAACATACTGAAAATAAAAGCACACAGATGCTCCAAGAACCGCACATATGATGTGAAAGAATTAAAATATAGTTTCACCAGAAATGACCTGATAATTTTGACGATGAAAAAGGGGATGCCCAAGGCATCCCCAAGCTTAGACGCTTGAGTCTTCTTGAAATATGCTGGGGAGATCCATGGGAGCCTCTCCAAGCTTAAGCTCTTTACTCTTCTTGATCCTATTATATCACTCTTCTCTCTTGACCCTTGTAAACTTCCGCCACACCAAACTCAAAGTAAATCCCATTAGTGGGTTAGTGCATCAATCAAAAACTCACATGTTCTGTAAGGACGCAATATGACCATTACTTTAAACATTAACTACTGTCACTGATGTTATGTGAAGCTCTTCCACCCAAAAAGAATTCCATCCAACACTAGAAAAAGAGAGAATGCAAAATAAAAGACATAATCTGTCTAAATCAGAACAGTTCGCAAAGACGATTTTTTTGAGGTACTTACGTTGCTCAGATCGAAAAACTTTGAACTAACGAAAGATGCGTACATACATCAGGATTACGCACAAAATTTGCAGATTAAAATCACATTTCTATGAATTTATAATTTTCGTACAGTGAACAACAAAAATCTGTTTTTACGCAGCAATCAAAATCTAGTATCATCTTATCATTAAAGACTCTTCTTGGCACAACAATGCGAAAAAGTAAAGATACAAAGGAGTTGCTACAGAAGAAAACAAGTTCCTTGACTCAATAAAAGAAAAATTGCAGAAAAAAAGGGTTGCCTCCCATAAGCGCTTTTCTTTAACGCCTTTTAGCTAGGCACAAAGCATGCATCAAGTATTACCAAGTGTAGAAGCATCAACATTATAATTTGTTCGAACAATAGAACCAAAAGGTGGTTTTATCTTCTTCCTAGGGAAGTATTCCATACCTTTCTTGAGCGGGAATTGATATTTAATATTCCCCTCTTTCATAGCAAGATTTAATAGTGCATGTTTAATTTCATAAAATTCTGCTTTAGAAGCTGGTGGAGCAATAGGTGTGCATATGAAATCATTGTTATTTGTGCTAGTGAAATCACACAACTTAGTGTTCTCAGGAGTACTCATTTTAGCAAATTAAAACAGGACAGAAAATAACAATTCGAAAATAAACTAGATGCAAGTAACTAATTTTTTGTATTTTTTATAATTAAAAACAAACAAGATAAAATAAAAGTAAACTAAGCAAGACAAAAAATAAAGTAAAGAGATTGGAAGCGTGAGACTCCCCTTGCAGAAGTCTTCTATCTCCCCGGCAATGGCGCCAAAAAATATGCTTGATGATGTGAAACACACGTTCGTTGAGAGACCCCAAGAGAAAGGTATGAAGCAGTGCAGCAGCAAGTTTTCCCTCAGTAAGAAACCAAAGTTGTCAGATCCAGGAGGAGTAGGAGCACTTCAGAAGGTTGTTGGTGGCGACGTTGCTCGATCACCAACGTGGAACCTGCACACAACACAATCAAACTACTTTGGCCCAACGAAACAGGAAGGTTGTCAATCTTCCCGGCTTGCTGTAACAAAGGATTAAATGTATGGTGTGGAAAATAGTATTTAATTGCAGGAAGTAAAAGAGAACAATTGTTTGCAGTTGGTGGTTTTATCAGTGTAAAAGAATGGACCGGGGTCCACAGTTCACTAGTGGTGTCTCTCCATAAAGATAAATAACATGTTGGGTAAACAAATTACAGCTGGGCAATTGATAAAATAGTGAGCGCATGACAATGCATATAAATGACAAGATGACTACCATGATATTTAATTGGGCATTACGACAAGATATATAGACCGTTATCTAACAACATCTATGACTAATAATCCATCGTCAGGCTAACATTCGTGTCCCACGTTGGTATTAAGTTGCAAGCAACGAATAATCGCATTAAGTAATGTGCGTAATGTAAACACATACATATGACCGTAGACATAGCATTGTTATGTTAGCCCTAGTGGCAACAGCACATCCACAACCTCAGACGTTGCTGTCACTCGCCCAGATTACTGGAAGCATGAACCCACTATCTAACATAAATACCCCCCTTGGAGTTACGAGCATCTACTTGGCCAAAGCATCTAGTAGTAACGGAGAGCATGCAAGATCATAAATAACATGTAACATAGATTAATAATCAACTTGATCATAGAATTCAATATTCATCGGATCCCAGGAAACACAACATGTAGCATTAAAATAAGATGATCTTGATCATGTTAGGCAGCTGTCGGCCCAGTGAAATCCAGGGTGTGCTGGGCCTGTCCTATATGGCCCTCGACACTTGATGGCGAATTTTCGCTAAGGACCAGCCTATGGCCTGGAGAGCCTCGCGAGGATCATTGCCTCGCGAGGGCATTTGAGGCAGCAGGGCCTGTGGAGGCCATATCCGCTGCTGCCCCCTCTTCAAGGAAATCTCCCCGGGGAGAGGTCAACGCCGAATTCTCTACAGGGCGTCCAAGCCCTCGTGGAGATCGCTTCGCTGCAAAGCAACCTCTGCAGAGCGCACATGGGCTCTGCAGCGGCCGCAGAGTGACGCGCGCCCCTGCGCGCGGTGACGACGACGCCGCAGTTGCCATTTTGGTGATTAAAGGGGTCAATAAAGCTGTGCCACCCGCTCCGGACTACAAGGATTTCCTCTTTGGTGATAAGGGGACCGGCCGGCGCTACGCTCCAAGGCCAACGTCACCGTGGGCACCCCCACGTTCCTCTGCGGCCCCAGCTGGCCGTCCTGCATGGACGGTGGGTACTCTGCTACAGGAGTCAGCTTTACGCTCATGGACCGCGTCCATGGACATCCGGGCTGCGATGCACCGCGCTCCACCTTCTGCGCCACGTGACAGCCCTACCACAGTGCGAGTGCAAGGAGGGAGCACGGGGCGCCTATAAAAGGAGGACAAGGTGCACCGTAGCAAGGATCGCATTCTCATTCCAGCATAGCCACTTACGCGCAAGGAAGAAGAAGACCATTGCTTCCCTTCCTTGTATACACCATTGCCAAAAGAGAGCCCTCGGCAAGCTCATTGTACTGTAACCTCTACAAGCAGTGCAATACAGACAAGCAGGAGTAGCGGTATTACCTCCACACGAGGGCCGTGAACCTGGGTACGGGCTGGTGTTCATCTCTGTCGTGATGTCCCTCCGCTTGCTCGACGAGCACCGTCGCCGTGCAGGTTGAGGGTTGTTTGACCAACGTGTTCAGCCCCTTACACGAACTCTCTTCGTGAGCTTGACTATCCCTGTTTCGTGGGAGTCATTCTCCGACAATTGGCGCGCCAGGTAGGGGGCTGAGGCGCGTCTTCAACCTTCATCGACCTCTGCGCCATGGCGGACACTCGCGCAGCTCGCGCCACCCGGCGGGCGTCAGGCAGGGCAACCACCGAGCCCGCTGCCAACACCACCAACCCTCGCGGCCGTCCCCGCGCCAGCCGTGCCACGGGGCGCAACACCGCTGAACCGCGGGTGGAGCACCCCGAGGACGACGACGGCAACCACGACGACCGCTTCGACGACGACGTCGACCACGGGCACGGCGAGGACGCAGAGTCCTCGCATCCGTCCCAGCGCCACAGCGCCTCCACTCTTGGGCGTCCAGCGCCCAGCCCAAACACCGCGCTGCTCATGGCCGCGGAACTCTTCCGCTACCGTCCCACAGCTGAGGCGCACGACAACTGGCTCGGCCGCCTTCAGCACCTCGTCGACATTGCGGCGGCACCGCGCGCTGCTCCTGCGGCGTCGCGCTCTCTGGTGCACCACAACTCCGGACGCGCTGGAACCACCGCGCATGGCGCACCTCCGCCGCCGCCTCCGCCAGGTCCGCCTCCGCCGCGGCGCACAAGGCCGCATCCCACGCGTCGTCGCCGCGCGATTGTCAAATCGTGCAGCGGACACCCCCAGACGCGCGGGTGGAAATGGAGCGCCAGAAGGACCTCCAGAAGCGCATCGTGGAGGAATCGGCCAGCAGGGCGACAGAACCGCCGTGCTCTTCAGGGGGCATCGCCTCGTACGCCACAGGTTGCGCGGCCTTCACCCGCAACCTGCGCGCGTCGTCTGGCCACAGAAGTTCAGGCCTGACCTACCCAAGGGCTACGACGGCACGAACAACCCCATCGAGTTCTTGCAGCTCTACACCACCTCCATCCAAGCTGCGGGGGGAGACGACAAGGTCATGGCCAACTGGTTCTCCCACGCTCTCAAGGATTCCGCCTTGTCGTGGCTCCTGAACCTTCCCGAGGACTCCATTGACTCGTGGGAGGAGCTCTGCCAGCAGTTCGTTGCGAACTTCAAGGGCACGTACGAGCGCGCCCTCACCTACAACGACCTGCGAGCTGTGCGCCAGAAGCCTGGCGAGACCCTCCGCAGGTACATCCAGCGCTTCAGCCAAGTCCGCAACAAGATCCCGAACATCCCGGACTCGCACGTCATTGCGGCCTTCAGAGAGGGCGTCACCAACCACAGGATGCTCGAGAAGCTCGGCATCCATGATACCCTCTCCTCCGTGGTGAAGCTCTTCGACATCGCAGACAATGCGCCAAGGCAAGAAGGGCTCCTCTTCGTCAAGGTGGGCTCGACAGACGACCCTGTCGAGGGATCCAAGACCCAGAAGAGGCGTGACGAGACAAGCGCAAGCCTACCGCAGTCCTGGCAGCTGAACCCGACGCCAAGCATGTTCGCGAGGACTCTCCAGAGGCTGGCAAGAAAGAGGTGGACAACCGCCCGTTCTGCATCTACCACAACAGGCGCGGCCATGCGACAGAGAACTGCTATGACCTCAAGCAACTGAGCAAGAAGCGTGAGCAAGAAGAGGCAGCGGTGGCCGCGGCAGAGGCCGTGGTTACCGCAAAGGTGGACGCAAGGGCAACTTCCAGAGGCCTCAGGGAACTCAGGCGAATGCCGCCGAGAAAAACAACAATCTGCCCGACGAAGAGCCTGGAGGCTACCAGGCCCCCAAGGGTGCCATGGCATGCATCCTCGGCGGATCCCAGGCGCCCAAGTCGAACAACCAGTTCAAGCAGTTCGCTCGCGAGCTCAACGCAGCGCTTCCCGGGGTCGAGACGTCCCGCCCCCTCAAGTGGTCCCAGTACACCATCGCCTTCGACGCCAAAGATCACCCCAAGTCTACAAAGACTGTGGGCACCCTCCCGTTGGTGTGCACCCCCACCATCAACAACATCGCCGTCGGCAAGACGCTCATTGATGGGGGTGCAGGCCTAAACGTCATCTCTGTCGAGACCTTCGAGACGCTTCAAGTGCCCTACGAGTGGCTCATGCCCTCCAGGCCCTTCACCGGGGTCACCAGCGGCTCAATCTCGCCTCTGGGGCAAGTGAGGCTCGCGGTCACTTTTGGCACGCAGGAGAACTACCGCACCGAGCTAATTGACTTCGACGTCGCGCACATTGGCCTGCCCTACAACGCCATCCTCGGCTACCCCGCCCTCGCGAAGTTCATGGCCGTCACGCACCACGCCTACAACATGGTCAAGATCCCTGGCAGCGGTGGCACCATCACCATACGGTCACGTACAGGACGCCACGCGCGCCGTCGAGATCGCCTACAAGGCCGCTGCCATGGCATTCCCCGCTGACGAGGACATGGAGCCTCTCGAGAGGCCCAAGAAGAAGAAACAACTGTTCACTCAAGAGCAAGCATCTACAAAGAAGGTGTCGCTGAGCACCAGCGGCTCGGGGGCTGAGGCTCGGGGGCTAGCGTCACCATAGGCGCTGGCTTGCCTCCCAAATAGGAAAGCGCGCTCGTCGCCTTCCTTCGGGCAAATTCTGACATGTTCGCATGGACTCCGTCAGAAATGTCCGGTGTACCAAGGGAGGTGATCGAGCACCACTTAGCCGTGTGTCCAGACGCACGCCCTGTAAAGCAAAAGCGCGGAAACAAGCCCCCGAGAAGCAAGCGTTCATCATCAAAGAAGTAGAGAAGCTGAAAGCAGCAGACATCATTCGAGAAGTTGCCCACCCCACTTGGCTCTCCAACGGTGTGGTTGTCCCAAAACCCAATGGAGGAGGCCGGCTCTGCATCGACTACACAGACGTGAACAAGGCTGCCCCAAGGATCCATACCCCATGCCAAGGATAGACCAGATTGTGGACTCCACCGCCGGCTGTGATCTCCTCTGTTTCCTGGATGCCTTCTCAGGCTACCACCAGATCAAAATGGCCAAGGAAGACGAGGAGAAAACAGCATTTCTCACCCCTTGTGGTGTGTATTGCTACACTTGCATGCCCTTTGGCCTGAAAATGCCGGCGCCACCTTCCAGAGGCTCATGAGGATCGCCTTGGGGGCTCAGATGGGAAGAAATGCAGAAGCTTATGTCGACGACATCGTGGTCAAGTCTCGCGAGGGAGACACTCTCTTGAAGGATCTCGAGGAAACCTTCGCCAGCCTGCGCAAGGTGAACATCAAGTTAAACCCCGCCAAGTGCGTCTTCGGGGTGCCTTCAGGCAAGCTCCTCGGGTTCCTCATGTCCCATCAAGGCTATAGAAGACATGCAGCCACCTCGCCGCCTCAAGGACATGCAGCGCCTAGCAGGATGCATGGCCAGCTTAGGCCGCTTCATCTCCAAGTTCGGCGAGAGAGCCTTGCCATTTTTCAAGATCATGAAGAAATCCGGCACCTTCAAGTGGACTCCAGAGGCTGACGAAGCATTTGAGGACTTGAAGAAATACTTGGCTAGCTCACCAGTCATGGTAGCCCCCAGGGCAGGCGAGCATCTGAAGCTGTACCTAGCAGCCACTCCACAAACTGCTAGCGCCGTCCTGGTGGTGGAAAGAGAAGAGCCAGTTCTCCCAAGAAAAGCACTGCCACACCAAGTCCAGAACCTCCCGACGAAGGAACAGTCTCTCCAGACCCAGCCAGGCCCACAGCCTCAAGTCGAGCCCTCCACGAGCACCCTGCCGAGGCTCCTCCACAGGCAAACCTCGCCAAAACTCCTGAGGAGCCTCTCGAGGGAGCCGACGCTGCTGCACCATCAACGACCCTCGTCGAGCATCCAGTCTACTTCGTCAGTACTGTACTGCGAGATGCTCGCGAGCGGTACCCAGTGCAGCAGAAGCTCCTCCTCGCGCTACTCATCGCCTCCAGGAAGCTGCGCCACTACTTCCAGGGTCACCCCATCACGGTGGTCACGTCCTTCCCCCTGGAGCAGATCCTGCGCAACCCCAACGCTACTGACCGCGTCGCAGGTGGAACATTGAGCTGCAGCCATTCAACTTGCGCTTCGACACCACAAGAGTCATAAAAGGGAGAGCGCTGGCGGATTTCGTCGCCGAGTGGACAGACCCAACTCCTGAAGAGCCTCGCGAAGAAGAAACCGCGTCATCGGGAGATACAATGCCAAGCCACTGGACCATGCACTTCGATGGAGCTTTCGCCTGCCGCAATGGTGGGGCTGGCGTTGTCTTAACCTCACCAAAAGGTGACAAGCTCTACTACGCCATCCAGCTGTGCTTCACAATAGACAAGATCTCCAACAACATCGCCGAGTACGAGGGCCTCCTCGCCGGGCTCAGAGCCGCAATCGCCCTTGGCGTCAAGCACTTACTCATAAAGGGTGATTCCCAGCTCCTGGTTAACTTCTCCAACAAGAGCTACACGCCTAAGACGACCACATGGCCGCCTACCTTGAAGAGGTCGCAAGCTCGAGAAGCACTTCAGGGGCATGGAGCTCATGCACATCCCGCGAAAGGAGAACCAAGAGGCAGATGACATCGCCAAGCGAGCATCACGAAGGCAGGCCCAGTCGGCCGGCGTGTTTGAAGAGAGACTCTCCAAGGCGTCCATAAAGCAGCCACAAGAAGCAGCAGCCGCAAGCACAGACGAAGTACTCCCACCACCTCCTATAGGTGGGGCACCCAACTGCGGTCCATCCTCAGGGGAGCGTCTGCTGCTGGCTATGGTGCACCAAGAGACAGGCTGGGTTGACGAACTCAAAGACTACCTGCTGAAGGGAGTCCTTCCTGAAGAAGACGCGGAGGCAGAGAGTGGCTCGACAAGCCAAGTCATACTACATCCTCGAGGGAGACCTGTACCGCAAGCGCCCAAATGGAATTGCACTCAAGTGCGTCCCCCCCGAGGAAGGCCGCATGCTGATCAGAGACATTCACAGTGGAGAGTGTGGCCACCATTCCTCTGCACGCACCCTGGCAGGCAAGGTCTTCAGGAGCGGTTTCTACTGGCCCCAAGTGCTTCAAGATGCCACCACCATCGTCCAGTCTTGCGATGCGTGCCAGTTCCACGCCAAGCAAGTTCATCAGCCTGCACTGGGACTCCAAACCATCCCGCTCTCGTGGCCTTTCGCGGTCTGGGGCCTTGACATTCTGGGACCCTTCCCGAGATCACAAGGGGGCTACCGCTTCCTCTTCGTGGCAGTCGACAAGTTCACCAAGTGGGCAGAGGTTGAAGCAGTGCGCAGCATACCGGCCAGGGCGGCAGTAAAATTCATCAGAGGCCTGGTCTGCCGCTTTGGTGTGCCTAATCGCATATCACCGACAATGGCTCACAATTCACCAGCGGCATCTTCAGGGCCTACTGCGAGAGCCTCGGCACCAAGCTCTGCTTCGCCTCGGTGGCTCACCCACAGAGCAACGGCCAAGCCGAGCGAGCAAATGCTGAGGTCCTCAAGGGCCTCAAGACAAGAGCTTCAATCGCCTGAAGGGCTACGGCAAGGGCTGGATAGACGAACTCCCGTCCGTGCTCTGGTCCATCCGCACGAACCCCACGAAGCCCACTGGTGAGACGCCATTTGCTCTCGTGTATGGAGCTGAAGCAGTCCTCCCCACAGAGATCAAGCATGGATCCGCACGGGTCCTTGCCTTCAACGAGGACGATCAAGCAGACCTCCACAGCGACGACCTGCTACTCCTTGACGGGTTGCGCCGCCGTGCCGCCCTCAGGGCAGCCAAGTACCAGCAAGACCTGCGACGCTACCACAGCCGCCACATACGTCCGCGCACTCTCGAGACAGGCGACCTCGTCCTCAGGAGAATCCTCTCCAGGGAAGGTCTCCACAAGCTCTCGCCAATGTGGGAAGGCCCCTACAGGGTCTCCACATCGCCAGGCCTGGCGCGGTACGCCTCGAAACGGAGGACGGCATTCCGGTCAAGAATCCATGGAACATCGCGCATCTACGCAAGTTCTACCCGTGATCATAGTCACGCCAGACATTTTTTGTCTCTAGAGGGAAGCACACAACTTCACCTCCAAGCTTCACAAAAGCTTCTCCTCCCGAGGGCCAGCCCCTCTGAGCTCTCCTGATTACGTGCCGCCGCAGGCCGTGAAGAGTCTCAGCCACTGAATGTGGTCCCCATGCCTCGACATGGAAAACTTTATCTTGGTCACACCAAGTGTAATGAACCAATTCGTTTCTCGATGAAACATTGCGCTGAGGCGCCGCTATGTAATATTTTGGTGGTGAGTTTTACTTTTCATCATCTTAGTTCATTTCGCGCTTATATTCTTCCCCATGCGCACCTCGCGAGCGGGGGCTGAGTACGGTGACTGTGCCTCAAGAGCACCCCAACAGCACCGCAAAATCCAAAGGATCCGAGCTCTAGCACGTGAGCACGCTCTCACGCCTGTTACCTCCCCAAAGAGCTCTGGCCCATGGGCTTGCTCCCAAAACACGCCACCTCACCAAAGGACCTTGGTACTTACTCTCCTCGCGAGATACCCATGAGGAAGCCTATAAGCGCGCATGGGTGTTTACTACCATGTGCCGCTTTGGGTCTGCCTCTCTAACCAATACAGGGAACAAGAAGTCCTCCCCAAGGTCGAGAAGTCACGCTCCGACCCCTAGAAGGGAGCGCACCATCAGGGAAGCCAACGCCCTCTACGAGGCCAAAGTCTCACCAAGCTAAGTCTAGCGCTTGCGCTCCTCAGAAGTGTTTTCTCCCTCTCACGGGCACCTGTCGCCCCTCGAGCGGTTTTTTCTCTCTCACACTCCATGGACTGCTTGTGCGTCAAAGGGGAGCCCTCGAGCACCGCGACTCGAGAGCCCTTACCTCTCCAAGCCTTAAACACCCCCCGGCCTTGCCGAGTCACGCTCCGGCATACCGTAGCGGCGGTGTCATAGCGCAAAGAGACGGGTCCTGACGACGTAGAGCGAAGAAAGACATGGAACAGGGACAAAGGACCCTTCGAGGGGCACACACACATGTTTGCATACGATTAAAGTATCTTACAAGCCAGCGTGAATTAAAACAAGTCTTAAAACAAAGATAATTGCGCCAAGCGCATCTTGTTGCAGGAGTGGCCTAGGCAGAGGGTTCACCATCGCCGCCTCTTCAGCCTTCTCTTCTTCGGCGCCTTCATCCTCCTCAGCGGCCTGCTCCGCCTCAACCCTCTTGAAGCGGTCGACGTAATCGTTGACTCTTCTCGAACCAAGTTGGAGAGCTCCCAGGCCGGATCTCCCTCGATGGGCTCGGTCACTGACTCGAAGTCGAAGCCGGGGTGAAGGCGCTGGAGGTTGGCGAAGACGCGATCGATCGCCACGGTCAAGAGCTTGCGGCACTCCTCATCAACAACGTCGCCAAGTTCCGCCACAGGGCCCTCGAGCACAGAGAAGAGCTGGTCGAAGTAAGCAAGATATGTGGCGGCATCAGCGTTCCCATGGACGGGAACAATAGGTGCATCCACTCCTAGCTGCCCCGCGAGAGTATTCCCCCGGGCCACTAAGGATTGGAACATGCGCTCCCGTTGCTGCGTCAAGACCTGTGCCGCCTGCACGCGATGCTCAGCCTCTTCGGCGCGCTCCACGACAGGGCCCACCTGAGCGGTCAACTCCTTCATGTCCGCCATCAGAGAGGCAAAGTTCTGTTCCGCGCGCCCGAGCCTCCGCGGCAGCCTGGAGGCGAGAGTCGAATCGCTTCTTCTGGGCCTCAAGGTCCTGGACGCGAGCCTCAAGCTCTTTGCGTCTCTTCGTGAAGCGCTCCTCTTGCTTCTTGGCCTTATCCGCGAAGTCTTTTCTACAGCTGTCGCGAAAGAGCTTCTCCTTCGTCGCAGACTCTTCCGCCATCTTCTCCTCCTTTTGCGAAGGTTCTCGTTGGTCAGCGCAAGGCGCTTCTGGTAGAACTCCTCATCTTGAGTGACCTTGTACTCGCGGGCTTCCAGGTGCTCCCGCTGCGCGGATTGATCCTTCTCGATCTGCTCAACCTGGTCTTCGCGTTTGCGCGCCTCGGCCTCGCGGGCGTCGAGATCAGCTCCGCGCTGCACGATCAAGTCTTCGCGAATGCTCAAACTCTCACGGAATTTCTCCAAACTCTGCCGCACATTTTCCGACTCGGCGACGATCCCCGCCTCGCGGTCCAGAAGCTCTTTGTGCTTGGCGGAGACCGCCGCCTCGCGCCGCCAGCTCCTGGTGTTTGGCCTCGGTCTCCACCTCGAGAGCCTCGCGCCTAGCACCCAGGTCCGCTAGGGTCTCCTCGACCTCGCGGACCACGCTGATGCGGATCTCCTCAGCAGAGCGCAGCGCTGCCTCGCGCTGCGCCTGGGCAGCTTCGTTCTTCCGGCGGCAGCTCTCCACGGTCTCATGAAGACAAGCCCAGCCCCGCGCAAGCTCAGCGGCCTCCTCCGCCCTGGAGCGATCTTCCTCGGCAAGCTGGGCCTCAAGCTCGTCGAGAACCTCCCTCGCCGAGCGGAGGACAGCCCCACGGCGGGCTGCGGCGGGGCGCCGCCCCCGCAGAACTAAGGCCCATGGCTCGCCGGAGGGCCTGGAAATGCCGGCGCCTGCCGAGGATTCCGGAGCGTCCAACCTTGGGCTCCGAGTGGCCTCAAGGCGCGCCAGGGGGCTCTGGTGCGAGCCCCCCTCTTGGTCCACCCAAGGGGCCTTCAGGGGGCTTTGATGAGAACCCCCCTCACCGGAGGCCTCCTGGGGGTTCGGGGCATCTTCATCTTCAACCACGTCATTCTTCTGCCCCTGGGGAGCGCTCTCCTCTCCAGGGACAGGGTTGGCCTTCTCAGTTGAGGCCGCCTCCCCAGCGGCCTCAGAGTCCGCTGTGGCCTCTCCAAGTTTCGTGCTCGGTGGGGGCGATGACGCGGCGGCCTCCATTTCGACGTCAGCGCACGCCCCCGCGGACGCCCCTGTCACCGCGGCACACTCCTTCGCCGGCGGCGTGAACCTCGCCGCATCCGCATCCGCCGCCCCCTCCGGCTGCAGGGGGAGACGTCAGGCCGCATAGGTGGAGGCATCGCCACCTCTGCCTCCCCCTCCATCTCCTTGCAGTGCTCCTCTGCTTCAGGAGGCGGTGCCGCAGCCTCAGGAGATGAAGCAGTGCCCTCGGGAGGCACCTCGTCAACTGTACACGCTGCAGGCGCCGCTGCAGCGCTGGGGATCTCTCCAAGCCTCCGAAGTCTCCGCCTCTTCGGCACCTCGGGGCCCCTGGAGAGGCTAAAACTCAAAAACTCCGCAGGAAGCCTACGCAAAACAAGCCAAGACAGAAAAGGGAGTCAGTTCTTACCCTGATGTCTTGGCGCGGGAATCGACCCACACCGTGTTCGACGACCGCCACGGCCTCGGTGGTGCGGCTCCGGCGCCGGACCCCTCGAGAGCGGCCTCGGCTTTCCTCTTGAGGGAGATGCCCGCTGGACTCCCGGCGGCCCGGTCATGAACGGCCTTGGAGCGGGGCTCGCAATGGCCTGATGAAGCTCCGTCATCGTCGCTCTCCTCTTGCCCCTCGGCGCGCTGCGAGGGAGCGACCACGAACTGGCCGCTGCTGCCTGAAGAAGCCTCGTGGGCCTCAACCTCAGGCGCCGCGCTCTTCGAGGTGCTCGAGCTCTCCGCTGGAGAGGCAGAGCCTCCCGAGGCGCCGGTTGCGCCTGCGTCGGATTCCACAGGCGTTACCGTCGTCTCCTCGTCGCCCTCAGCTGGCGCCCCCTGCGCCGCGGACTCAGGATCTTCGCGGGGCCCCGCATGTCCCTTGGGCACCAGGCCCCACCGGTCGAACTTCGGCATCGTCTGCACGAGCGAGACGCGGCGCCCAAGGTCAATCCTGTGGAGCGGGACCGCCTTATCGCCGGGCTGGGGGATATCAGGAGCCGTGAAGAGCGTCTCCATAATGGTGCGCACCTCCTGCTGCGTGAAGAGGGTTGCGCTCAGGCGCATTTTGTCCCTCTGGTTGGAGTAAAGCCACATTGCGTCCGCGTGCCACTGGAGCGGAGCAATGCGGCGCTTCACGAAGTCCTTGGCCACCATCTGCCCGGTGAGGCCTGCCTCGCGGAGGTCCTTCAAGCGCCTCATCACAGGGCCAAGCGCGGCTCCCTTGAGCGCTTTAGAAGACCAGCTCGCCCTCTTCATCGGAGGCGCCTCGGGCAGGTCAAAGAAGGCGCTCCGGCTGCCAAACTTCATGAGGAACCAGCGCTTGCGGAAGTCCTCCACCCTCTTCGTCACATTGGTCACAATGTTCTCGCCGTTCCGCGCGATGGGGATGTACGTGCCCTTCATGCCCTCCGCGATGCGGAAGGACACGCACCCTGACCGCTCCTTGTTCGCCGTGAACCGGAGCGCGTAGAAGCTTCGGAAGAGGTCCACCGAGGTGGAATGCCGATGTATGCCTCGCAGAGGTAGGCGAAGATGGCGAGGACAAGGATGGAGTTAGGATGGAGATGAAGGACCTGGATCTGGTAGCGCTCCAGAACCGCCAGGAAGAAATCGGAGAAAGGAGGCACAAGCCCGGCGAATAGGGTGTGCATGAAGATGGGGTAGAAGTCGCCGAAGGAGTTGTCCGCCGGCTTAAGCACCGTAGCGCCGTGCTCGTTGGTCGCTGAAGCCGCCATGTGACGCACTTTCTCCAGCTGCGCCTTCTTCTTAAAGCGGAAGCCGGTCAGAGCCGGCTCGAAGTCGCCGACCTGCTGCGTCGCGGCAGGTTCGCCGCCCTGCACCACGGCTTTGCCTTTCGAGGCCGCGGAAGCTTTCTTGGGCGCCATTGCCGCAGGATTGCGAGGGGGGAGGTGCGTCGAAGACACAGGAGCGCAGGCGTCAAGAGCAAGGAGACGGGCGCGCAAATGAGGCAGTAACTGCTGCCTGAACCGGCGCTGCAGGCTTTATTCCCCTCAGAGCAGTTACCGAGACGTGGTGGGACCCCCCACTACGCCCATCATCTCCGAGGAGAACGTGTCGTCGCGGCGTAACTGCCCTGCACGTGTCTCAGGCCGGCCGGACACTTTGGGCCCATGACGGTTCGCCTGCGTCCATTGGACTACATCGTGCCCATCATGGGCCCGGGGGCTACTGTCGGCCCAGTGAAATCCAGGGTGTGCTGGGCCTGTCCTATACGGCCCTCGACACTTGATGGCGAATTTTCGCTAAGGACCAAGCCTACGGCTGGAGAGCCTCGCGAGGATCATTGCCTCGCGAGGGCATTTGAGGCAGCAGGGCCTGTGGAGGCCATATCCGCTGCTGCCCCCTCTTCAAGGAAATCTCCCCTGGGGAGAGGTCAACGCCGAATTCTCTACAGGGCGTCCAAGCCCTCGTGGAGATCGCTTCGCTGCAAAGCAACCTCTGCAGAGCGCACATGGGCTCTGCAGCGGCCGCAGAGTGACGCGCGCCCCTGCGCGCGGTGACGACGACGCCGCAGTTGCCATTTTGGTGATTAAAGGGGTCAATAAAGCTGTGCCACCCGCTCCGGACTACAAGGATTTCCTCTTTGGTGATAAGGGGACCGGCCGGCGCTACGCTCCAAGGCCAACGTCACCGTGGGCACCCCCACGTTCCTCTGCGGCCCCAGCTGGCCGTCCTGCATGGACGGTGGGTACTCTGCTACAGGAGTCAGCTTTACGCTCATGGACCGCGTCCATGGACATCCGGGCTGCGATGCACCGCGCTCCACCTTCTGCGCCACGTGACAGCCCTACCACAGTGCGAGTGCAAGGAGGGAGCACGGGGCGCATATAAAAGGAGGACAAGGTGCACCATAGCAAGGATCGCATTCTCATTCCAGCATAGCCACTTACGCGCAAGGAAGAAGAAGACCATTGCCAAAAGAGAGCCCTCGACAAGCTCATTGTACTGTAACCCCTACAAGCAGTGCAATACAGACAAGCAGGAGTAGCGGTATTACCTCCACACGAGGGCCGTGAACCTGGGTACGGGCTGGTGTTCATCTCTGCCGTGATGTCCCTCCGCTTGCTCGACGAGCACCGTCGCCGTGCAGGTTGAGGGTTGTTTAACCAACGTGTTCAGCCCCTTACACGAACTCTCTTCGTGAGCTTGACTATCCCTGTTTCGTGGGAGTCATTCTCCGACAGCAGCTCACAAGATCTAAACATGATAGCATAAAGTGGAGAGACAACCATCTAGCTACTGCTATGGACCCGTAGTCCAAGGATGAACTACTCACGCATCACTCCAGAGGCAGGCATGGCGATGTAGAGCCCTCCGGTGATGATTCCCCTCTCCGGCAGGGTGCCAGGAAGAGCTTCAGAACCCTCCCGAGCTAGGGTTGACGACGGTGGCGCCTCTGGAACTTTTCGTGGAATATGACTCGGGTCTTTAGGGTTTTCCAGACGGGAGGAATAAATAGGCGAAAGGGCGGCCTCGGAGGCCACCCGAGGGGCCCACACCACCCCTCGGTGCGGCAGGCAGGGGTGTCGTGCCCATGCATGGTGTGGCGGCTCCCTAGCTCGTCTCTGTCTCTCCTTTGGACTCCGTGGACGTGTCGGTGAAATAGGAACCTCCATTGATTTTCGTCCAATTCCGATAATATTTCCTTAACCGCTTTTCTGAAATACAAAAACAACAGAAAACATGAACTGGCACTGTGGCATCTTGTTAATAGGTTAGTCCCAGAAAATGTATAAAAATGATATGAAGTGTATGTAAAACATGTAACAATTGGTATAATATCAACATGGAACATCAAAAATTATAGATACGTTTGAGACGTATCAGGGGGCCCACTGCAGGCGCCCTTCTGGCCCCGTATTTGTTTCTTCATAAAAATAAATCATGTAAATTGGTAGCTTATTCCTAGAAAATTCCCCGACTAGCTTTTCTGAATCAAAAAGACAGCAAAAACAGGAACTGGCACTGGGCATCTTGTTAATAGGTTAGTTCCATAAAATGTGCCAAAATGATATAAAAACATTGTAAAAGCATGTGGCAATGATATATAATAAGCATGGAACATATAAAAATTATAGATATGTTTGAGACGTATCAACATCCCCAACCTTAATTCTTGCTCGTCCTCGAGTAGGTAAATGATAACAAAATAATTTTTGGTAGTGCCATGCTACCAACACGATTATGATCAAGTAATGTAAAGCATATGAGCTGAATGAAGTGATCCAAGACAATGATCTATAGTTGATATAAAGCAAATAATGATTAACCATGTGTAACATCTAAGCAAGAATTTTTCATGGATAGTACTTTGGAGACATGAAAATTATAAGACTCATCAAGCTTGATAGTTCACAAAGCAATAAACTTTCGACAAAGGTATTCAATCAACACAAAGGAAGATTTAAGTTTTCAGCAAGAGCTTCAACTTGTAACCTATTTATCTCATGATAATGTCAATATAAAGTTTTCATAGTTAAACATAAAGATAGCATGTAGTAGACTTGTACCTCAATTGATACTATGCATTTGCTTGAGAGATAAAGATTGGAAAGGAAAACTGACTCAACATAAAAGTAAAATAAAGACCATTCGCAGAGGGAAGCAGAGATTAATCGTGTGCTAGAGTTTTTTAGTTTTTGAAAGCATATAGAGACATAAAAATATTTTTTTGAGAGGTGCATACTATGGTCAACGAATGATAGTGAGCAATACATTACTACATTTGCTAGACAGACTTATAAGAGCGGATCCCATGAGAAACGTTATTTCTGCAGCAAGCAGATCATTCCTCTTTATCTCCTTCGTTTACACATGCAGATGTTTGACTGAATTCATAGGAACAAAATGTGAGGAGAGTTTTTGGTGAAAGTTGTAATTTATCTTTTATGGGGCTGGGCACCCCGTTGACAGCTCTTTTTGCAAAATTAATGGACAAGTAGATGAAGCATACAAGTCCTGAAAGAAGTCTGTCCAACAAATGCAATAAAGACCACCCACTACTTCCTCATGAGCTTAGTAGTAGTGGCATAAAAAAAGGAGTAATAACATTTTGTATATTTAAAGGTAGCACACAAATTCTTTTTTTTGGAGTGGCTTGGAAATACCACATGTAGGTAGGTATGGTAGACATGAATGGCATGGATATTTGGTTCAAGGTTTTGGATGCACGAGAAGCATTCCCTCTCAGTACAAAGTTTTTAGGCTTAGTATGGTGTCAAGCAAACACATATTAACAACCGAATACACGAATGACCACAAGATATCATTAAGCATAACCATTAGACTCCACACTGTCTCCCTTGTCAACCAAACATACTTTGCAAAAAGAATACCTAGACTTTGAGAAATAACAATCAGAACAAGCATTAATAATTTTAAGCTTTACGGTATTTCTCCACTATCCATTCTTAAGTAAATGATCCACAAGTTTAAGCATTCATCTAGTTTATATCTCAAATCAATTGAGAAGCATCAAGTTACTCAAGACAATGCTATTTGAATTTCTTTTTACCATTTCCTACATGATAGTTCCCTTTCAAGCAAACACCAATCAATTTATTTGAAACAACTCTCTAAGCAAATATGCATGTAACACAAGAGAGTACAATCTAACCACAAGTAACTAATAGCTCTGAACAAGAGATACATGAAAAACAAGAGCTAGAAGCTAAGATAATAAAAGCTAAAACACTCTACACATATAAGTGAAGAACATGAGTGTTTAATGAAAAAGCGGAGCGTGTCTCTCTCCCACACAAGAATGCAAGGATCCATTTATTAAAAAGTACCAGCAAACAAAACAAAATAAAACTGAAAGCAAAACATAAATGACGCTCCAAGAACAACACATATTATGTAAAAGAATAAAAATATAGTTTCATGGGATCGACCTGATTAATTGTCGATGAAGAAGGGGATGCCTTGGGCATCCCCAAGCTTAGACGCTTGAGACTTCTTGAATATTTGGTGGAGGTCCAGGGGAGCCTCCCCAAGATTGAGCTTTAATCCCTTCTTGATCTTCTTTCATCACCTCATTCTCTCAACACTTGAAACCTTCCTTCACACAAAACTTATCACAAACTTATTAGAGGGGTTAGTACTCAAACAAAATAATCCACCTTTAGTTCTCACTTAAAAAATTGCATAAACTTGTTTCTAAACATTTAGCTACTATCACAAAGATCTAAGTGATGTTCCGTGGATAGAAGAACTCCACTTTGCCCGTAAAAATGCAATGCAAAAACTTAGACAAATCTGTCAAAAACAGAACAGAACGCAAAGATGATTTTTTTCGAGATACTAGGACACCTCGAATCAGAAAACTCAAAACTAACGAAAGGTAGACAAAACCCAGATGCTTGCTGTAAAACATTTACAGCCCATATCACGTTCTGTGATTTTTTGGATTTTCGTACGGTGACGAACATAAATCTGTTTCTGGACAACAAACTTAAAATTTTACTTTCCTCTCATTAGAGGCTATTCTTGGCACACAAAAACGAAAATAAAAGGATACAAAGGAAGTGTTACCAAAGTAACAACAACCTTGACTCAAAGGAAAAAATAAAGCAAACTGAAAGAAAAAACAATGGGTTGCCCCCCATAAGCGCTTTTTTTAACGCCTTTTAGCTAGGCACAATAGCAAAGATCAAGTATTTCAACATCCAAATCACTTGACTTAACACAAGACCAAAAGATGGCCTCATTCTCTTTCTAGGGAAATGTTCCATCCCTTTCTTAAGTGGAAAATGAAATTTAATGTTTCCTTCTTTCATATCAATGATAGCACCCACAGTTCTAAGAAAAGGTCTTCCCAACACAATAGTACAAGAAAGTTTGCATTCAATATCCATGACAATAAAATCTACAGGGACATAATTACCATTAACCATAATAAGAACATCATCTATTTTTCCCAAAGTCTTAAAGGAAGAATCAAGATAATAAACATTCAAAGGGCAATCTTTAGTGGTTCCAAATCAAGAATATCATAAAGCTTTTTAGGCATAATGGAAATACTAGCACCAAGATCACACATAGCATTGCACTCAAAATCATTAACTTTTATCTTAATAGTAGGTCCCCAAGCATCTTATAATTTCCTAGGGATAGAAAATTCACACTTGATCTTTTCTTCCCTAACTCTAATCAAAGCATTTGTGATATGTTGGGTAAAAGCCATGTTCATTTTACTAGCAATAGGATTTTTTGCAAGCTTTTGTAAAGCTTAATGACTTCTGTAAGGTTACAATTATCAAAATCAAGATCATTTCATCAAAAATAACAGGAGCATCATCTCTAAAAGGATCATTATCATCAGGATTAATTTCAGCATTTCTTTTAGAGACAGTTTTAGCACTATTGGAGAGCTTTTGATTTTTAATAGGGGCAATGGAAATCTTTCCTACTCCAATTTTTTTACCATTAGCATATTTAGGTACTGTAGGTGACTCGTGAGCATTCGAAATTTTAATATCATCATCAGTAAAAATAGTGCAAACATTAGCAATCTTACTAGTTTCAGCAATTTCAGCTTCTTTCTCTTCTCTTTCCCACCTAGCATGTAATTCGGCCAACATCCTTATGTTGTTATCAATCTTAATTTGTATATAATTTAAAGACTTATGTTCCTTGATGTCAATAGGTAAAACTTTTATTTTAAGTAACTCAACATCATGAACCAGATTATCAACTTGGACACTAAGGATATCCAATTTTCCTAGTTTTTCCTCAACACTTTTATTGAAAGCTTTTTGTGATGTAATAAAATCCTTAAGCATGCTTTCAAGATCAGAGGACACATTTTTATTGTTGTTTTAGGAATTACCATAAGAATTACAAAAGAATTACTACCACTTGGAGGATATGGCTTATAATTATTATTATTACCAAAGTTGTTCCTATAAGCATTATTGTTGAAATTATTTCTAATGAAATTCACATCAACTTGTTCTTCTTGAGCAACCAAATAAGCTAGAGGAACATTATTAGGATCAATAGGAACTTGATTACCAGAAAGCATAGACATAATAGCATCCACTTTATCACTCAAAGAGGAGATCTCCTCAACAGAATTTACCTTTTACCAGTTGGAGCTCTTTCAGTGTGCCATTGGGAATAATTTGCCATCATATCATCTAGGAGCTTTGTTGCTGCACCTAATTTGGTGGACATGAAGGTACCTCAACCCGAATCCAATAAATTCCTTGAGGAAAATTTAAGCCTGCATAGAAAGTTTGGATAATCATCCAAGTAGTCAGTCCATGAGTGGGACAATTTTTAACCATATATTTCATTCTTTCCCAAGCTTGAGCAACATGTTCATTATCATATTGTTTAAAATTCATGATGCCACTTCTTAGTGATATAATTTTAGTAGGTGGGTAGTATTTCCCAATGAAACATCTTTGCATTTAGTCCAAGAATCTATGCTATTCCTAGGCAAAAATAATAACCATTCTTTAGCTCTTCCTCTCAAGGAGAAAGGGAATAGTTTCAGTTTTATAATGTCACCATCTACCTCTTTGTACTTTTTCATATCACATAATTCAACAAAATTATTCAGGTGAGAGGCATAATCATCAGAATTAGCACCAGAAAATTGCTCCTTCATAACTAGATTTAAAAGGGCAGGTTTAATTTCATAAAACTCTGCTGTAGAAGCAGGTGGAGCAATAGGAGTGCATATAAAATCATTGTTGTTTGTTCTAGTGAATTACACAACTTAGTGTTCTCCTCTGAACCCATTTTAGCAAAATAAAAACAAGATACTAAGCAAAACCGAAATAAACTACTTGCTGGAATTTTTAATTTTTTGTGTTTTTGAGTTTTAAAGTAAACGAAAAGCAAAACAAGACTAATAAAAAATATACTAAGCAAGACAATAACAAAATAGAGTGTAAGGACGTGCGAAACTCCTCTCGCTGAAGCTTCCAAATCCCCGGCAACGGCGCCAGAAAAGAGCTTGATGGCGTGGATCACACGTTCGCTGGGAACCCCAAGAGGAAGGTATGATGTAGCGCAACAGCAGTTTTCCCTTGATTACAATACCAAGGTTTATCGATCCAGCTGGATTTGGAGAAGGTTTCAGAAAGGTGTCAGCGGCGTCGTTTACAATTACTGACATGGACATGCGCACACACGAACAAACTACTTTACCCCAACGAAACAGAGATGTTGTCAATCTCTCCGGCTTGCTAAACACAAAGGATTAAATGTATGCGTGTAAAATATTACGAGAGCAAAAATGACCAGCGAGCAAATGACTAGGAAAAGCTATTAAAACGGTTGTAAGCAATGTAGGAAAATAGGACCGGGGTCCACAGTTCACTAGTGGTGTCTCTCCAAAAGATAAACGTGTTGGGTGAACAAATTACAGCGGGGCAATTGACAAACATGGGCGCAACACAATACTATCATGACACAAAGTTCACCGTTTCATTTAATATGGGCATTACGTCAAAATATATAGACCGTTATCCAACTGCATTTATGACTAATAATCCACCCCGGGATCGCTATCCAGCAAGTCTCCCGAAAGTATTAAGTTGCAAGCAACAAATAATTGCAAAAAACATGGTGCGTAATGTAAGCAATGAGTACAACATAAAGCAATAAACACCGTTGTTTTATTCCTAGTAGCAACAACACATCTCAAGTCCCAATCGTTTCTGTCAACTCGAGCTCAGACAGGAGAGGCATGAACCCACTATCTAGCATAAATACTCCCTCTACTGATAATTAATTCGGCCAAAGCATACACAAGCATCGGAGAGCATGCAAGATCATAAATAAAACATATCATAGATAATCTGAACAATAATGTCATGACTCCATAATTCATCGGATCCCCGCAAACACAACATATAGCATTACATAAAGATGATCTTAATCATGTAGGCAGCTCATAAGATCTAAACATTGGAGCACAAGAAAGAAAGACAACCATCTAGCTACTGCCATGGACCCGTAGTCCCGTGGTGGACTACTCACGCATCACTCCGGAGGCAGGCATGGTGGTGTAGATGCCTCCGATGACGATCTCCCCCTCCGGCAGGGTGCCGGGAAGAGATTTAGAACCCTCCCGATCTAGGGTTGGCGACGGCGGCCTCAGAACTTTTCTGGAAAATATGATCGGGTATCGAGGGTTTCCGGGACGAAGCCAATTTATAGGCGAAAGGGCAACTCGAGGGTGTCTCGGAGTCGCCCAGGTGGGGCCCAGGCGCGGTCAACCCTGGACCGCGCCTGGGGGGTCTGGGGCCTGTGGGGCCCCTGCAGGTGTCCTCCTGGATCCGTCTTTGTTTCTTCGTAAAAATAAATCATGTAAATTGGCAGCTTATTCCGAGAAAATTCCCCGACTAGCTTTTCTGAAACAAAAAGACAACAAAAACAGGAACTGGCACTGGGCATCTTGTTAATAGGTTAGTTCCATAAAATGTGCCAAAATGATATAAAAACATTATAAAAGCATGTGGCAATGATATAAAATAAGCATGGAACATACAAAAATTATAGATACGTTTGAGACGCATTAGTAAGATTTGAGCAGGGCGAGGTGGTGGTAGCAGGATGTGTGGTCGGTGTTGCCGAGAAGAAGGGTTAATAAAAACAACTCACCAAAAGTAAATGAAAAGAAAATACATGCACAATAATTTAGAGACGTACTACATATATATACACTTAACTATTTTATAGACGTGTGTTGAACGTGCAGTTTTACTAGTTTTAAAACAAAAGGGTGAAGTTCTTAACTGATTCTGAACTTGTTTTAGAGCATTTTCAACTGAACTGGATAAATTTAGTCTCCTATATGTCCGGATTTGCCCACCCGAGTCACCACGCCTTCACATTCAAACTTTAATTTTCATGCAAACATGCACGTGAAATCATATAGCACAAAATCAATACTTAACCATTTAAACAACTAAGGGTTAACCTAAAAAAAATCATATATTCAATAATTCAACCATTCATACAAGAATGAACCAGTGACAGATATCTACTTATTTCAAGCATCTATGAGATCATATCTTGCAGATCCCTATTTAAGGTACCTAAAACTCGTTTGAGATCAAAAATTGTTTCGCAATCTATCGCTCACGCGGAAACAGATCTTGGAAACTCGTACTCCCTCCGTTCACAAAAGGATGTCTTAACCTAGCTCAAATTTGCAATACATGCAAATTTGAGCTAGGTTAAGACATCCTTTTGTGAACAGAGGGAGTACCATGAATGTCCACAGCTTTTCATAATTTAGCACAAATTTCTGACTCTCGGGTGCATATGCACCCGGCATATAAAATACATTTTAACCCATTTTGAAATGTAAAAAAATGCAAAACAAATATACGCGCATAGATCTTAACATACTATATGCTATGTGTTCACAAAGTCGTTTAAGCAAAAATCGACATTTTCTGTGATCTGTCTAAATAAAAGAGTGGTGCTAAAATAAGTCTTTATCACAAGACATTATTTTTTATTACACATGCCAAAAAAATCGATTTTTCATGAAAATACTTCATGAACACATAGAATGAGAAGATGTATCCGTCAAATTTTATGTCGGATTTTGTGATATTTCAAAATGTGTTTTCCAGATACCGAGTGCATATGCATCCGAGTACCAAAGTGTATTTCACATAATATAACAGAATGTAAAGAGGAACTTCATTATTTGACACTGCCTTAAAATATGATTCCTTATTTGTCCCTATAGAAACTGTTATTTCTCTTTGACATCTGCCCACAAATTGTTTCCCAATATGACACCATTCATCTCATTATCATCACCGGATTTCGGCTTTGCCTTGCCCTTCCCCTTGTCATTTCCATGGTTGTGTATCCCATTAAATTTGTGCCAACAATGGGTTATAGTGATTTTTTTCCGAAGGCGGTGATACAAAATGGCGTCCCAACTCCATGTAGCAAGCAAGACTCACTCAACATAATGCAATAAAAGCAAAGCAAACAAAAAGTTGAAGCAAGCAAGACTTACATTGTGCACTTGTGCATAACAATCACAAAACTTGTTCGCGGAGTGGAATACTCCCTTCTTGTTTATGGAGACGATGTCGAAAACGTTTGAGAGGCCGGAGAGGCAACCAGAGGTGATTCCCACAGCACTTCCCCTCCAACTTTTATTAGCGGTGACATTACATTTCGGTGTTTCTTCTTTGCGGATGAAAGTGCATGGAGTTCTCATCTATGATTTTGGTAATTAATGCTAGCCCCTATGAACTAATTGATTGTATCGATTTTTATTTGAAAGGCTTTTATATAGGTATAATGTTTGAAGTTCCTGGGTTTTATTTATTTTTCAGTTATAGAGCAAGCCTCCAATATTTATCAGTGCAAACAATTTAAAAAAACAATCAAATGACTAAAACTTGGAGCAACCCAGTATTTCTATCCTTGTTTTGCTGTATGGGTTGTCATCTTCATCTAGATGCCTGTTGGGAAGCTTTTGTTTATCCCTCATAGTTGGTTCGTGTTTTGTTTACTCTGCTACAAACCTCTTGTACCTTTGCTAGGCTTCTGTTTATTCTTTCTCTTTTTGTATCTAACTTCTCCAAGTAATGAAAATACATGCAGTACATTAATATTTTTTATGTTAGAAAAAACGCGGTGCGGCACACATGCACCCTGCCAACGGCGGATCAATATGTACTCAGCTGGGTGCACGTGACAATGAAGAAAACACTTGTTGGTAAAATAGCAATTTTTCACCATATATGCACAGATGATGTTTCCTTCTAGGTGCACCGGTTGGCACCCTATTTGCTATATGCTCTATCACGATGTTGCACCGTCATCGGCACCGAGCCAGGTCCCATGTTCGGGTTGCCGCTGTGCCGTCATCGGCACCGAGCCGGGTCCCATGTTTGGGTTGCCGCTGCGCGTAATTTAACGGCGCGCGCGGCGACACATCTATGTTCCGCTCCGGCAGGTCATGTACGTGTGGCTAACCAACCGCGGGGAGAAATTGTCTACGGAGTATGTAATTGTCTGGCGGTTGGGGGTTCAAATCCGCAAAGATATTGTTCGATTCCTGCCTGTCCGATCGTGCTGTAGTACCGTGGTAGCATTTCCTACTAGCTAGCGGCCTATATCACGGATTTACGGCCAGCTTTCTTGTTGTGTCCATTGAACTCTAAATAATCATGGCCGAAAAGGAAGATGCTCCACTTAGCAACAAGGAACAAGTCGACCCATAGCATCCAACCCCTTGCTGGACCATAAACGGCACCGCACGATGTCAGTCGACCACACGGATGCCTCTCGTCCGCATCCAACAAGGAACAGTGCCGCCGTGCGGAACAATGCTCGTCTCCACATGCACGAATGGCACCTCAGGCGAGGACCACACGTACACGCGCGCGAGAGCACACGGAAGTCGTAAAATCGCCAACGGCCCCGCGCGCGCTATCTCCCTCGTGCGCCCATCGGCTCAGCAGCAAACTAAAACTCGGGCGACCAAAGCAGTCGCCCTTAGACATTCGGGACGCGCCAGACGAAAAATCACGTCCACTCGCAGCGTCTAAGCGGAATTATCGTTCGGCGAGACCCAACATTACATCTGGCACAACCAGGCCATGCCCTCACTATGGGGAGCCGCTAGGCTTCGCCGCGCGAGCAGTCACGTAGTATTCCGAGGTGCGGGCCAACCCTGTCATTGGGACAGCGTATTCCACCGACGTTCAAACCGAGTTAATATCCTTGATTTCCCAGCCGCTCGCTGTAAAGAGGCGTCTCTTCACTGCCGGCTGCGTCCTCACGTCAGCGTCAATGCGGCACACATTTCCGAGACAGTGGCGTTATTGCCCACCGCCCTCCAACAACGTTAAAAGGCGAGTGCTCGCAGCGGGATTGCCAAAATCCTCATCTAGCCGCACTCGCACAACCGTCGTCGGAAAACCTAGAGAAAGCAGAGAGATGGCAGGCAGCTGGAGGCGCACGGGCGCAGCGGCGAACGACTTCGACCCGCGAACCCTCCTCATCGATCAGGCGCATGACGGCGGCGTCACGGACGAGTTTGAGGAGGACTACAACGCCTTCTACCGTATTACCGTTAGTTTAGTTTATAATTTTGCTAAGTTTCGTTCAAATTTTTAAACTTTTCTAAAATTTGATGACATCTATAACTTTTAAAATTTATAAATTTCCCTTTAGGCACCACGAGTGGGGAGCGACGCCCCCTATAGCCGGCAGCTCGTCCGGACGGCACCCATTGTGCATGTCCGGACGCCCACTTAGGCGCTATTTCGACGCTAGGAGTAGAGATGCTCTAAATCGAGCCTACATCATTCGATGCAAGAACCCACGCAAAAAAGAAAATCTTTCGATGCAAGAAAGGAGGACGAGAGTCGGAAAGTTTATTCGGCTCCCAAAATCCCATGCTCCAGCCATTTTAAAATATTTAAAAATCATATTTATATGTTTACAAAAAATTATGGACATAGCTTATGACATATCCTATAGGTATGAAATACCCCACTATATAATTATTTGTATTACGGGTTACATGAAAATGAAAATCTGGAAAAAAAATAGAGATTTGAAAATATGAATACTTAGATCAACACTTTTGTCGTTTTATATAACTCAGAATACAACATATTCGAAATTGAAATGTTGCATGTTTGTGGTATACACCATTGATTACATCCGGAATTTTATTTGGACAGTTAGATATATTGTTTTCGAATTTTTTAAGTAACAAGATCACTGTGAGTACGAAACCTCCACTCACAGCTGAGCTGGGTAGTAGCTCTCTGTTTGCCCTTTTTGCCGACGGCATGGAAAAAGGGAGAGGGAAAGCTGTGGAGTAAAATGCACGGTTGATACCTGAACTTGTCGCGCGGGATCACATTGGTCATCGTACTTAGAGAATACACGTTTACGGTAACTGAAGACAACGAGGAGGCCCAACTACGGTCACTCATGCCAGGAGCTAGCGGTATTTGCTGACGTGGCAGGCGCGGGACCCACTGGTCAGGACATTTTGCTTTTCGTTGACCGGTCTAACTAAACCAGTGGTTGCCACCTGCCGTCCAGCGCTCCGGACAGATGCCGTCGGGCAGATGCCGTCGATGCAGCCAAGCAGCGGCTCCTCGACGGAGCGGAGCTTGATACGGCGGCGAAGGGGATCTTGTTGCGTTGCCGAGTACTCGTCGTCATAGATCTCGCCGTGTGCTGCGCGGCCGCCTCGCCGGAGAACAAGCCGCAGTACAGCCAAGGCCAACAGGGTGCGACGGCGGGTGCCGGAGCCATCATGACGCCGGTGTCGACGCGCTTCCGAAACCAAGGCGTCTGCGTGCGTGTTGAGCGCGTCGGGCGAACACGTGGGCAACGACATGCGCGACGCAACCACATGTACCTCGTCGCCCACACTGAGCTCGCCGCGTCCCGCCTTCTCGACCTCGGCAGGGTGCACCTCCTCGTCGAGCTTCTGGTGGACGCCGACAAGGGCACGACAGAGAAGGCGCTGGCCTTGCCGGATAGCTTGCTCCTCACTGGCAAGGGTCGTGATGAGGCGTACGCCCGGAGGAGGTAGGGTGGTCGTGGTGGGAAGCTACCAGGAAGGCAGACGGGAAGGCGTTGGGCGCGCCGCTTGCCAATGACGTGCAGGACTTGGGCGAGCTGGGCGGCCGAGCTCGCGGGGGCCGGACGGCGGACGGCGCATAGGAGGTGGGCGTCGCGGCCTCGCTGGGGCCGGCCGACGGAAGGCGCATAGGAGGTGGACGGCGTGGCCGCGCGCAGGAGGCGGACAGCGGGGCGGCGCGCAAGGGCATCATCTTCAAGTCGTCCCTAGCGAGTACAAGCCGCCGCCGCAAGCGGGAGTCCATCTCCTGGGCGTGCTCGCTGCTGGTGCTCAGGATTGTGGAGTGGACCGCCGCTGGTGCTTGGGACGAGCGGCGCCGCCGCGGAGGGCGTCCCGGTCTCCAAGACGTCCGGGTGGAGCTTCCAGTCGCGTTTACGGGGCGCGTGCGGAGCTGACCGCCGTGGGCCTCGCGCCGGACTGCGTGTGCTGCCGCGGTGCCGCCTCATGCTCATATGGTCACCGAGGCCCCAGCCTCCCGTGCGTGCACGGTGCACATCGCGTGAGGAGCTGGAGGTTGGGGATGAAATCTGTCTATCCCTGCTGTTGTTTTTAGTTTACAAACAAGCACAGCTGAGACCGGTCAACGTATGCAAATACCGCTAGCTCCTAACACGAGTGACCGTAGTTGGGTCTCCTCCTCGTCTTCCATTACCGTAAACGCGTATTCTCTGAGTACGATGACCAATGTGATCCCGCGCGATAAGTTCAGGTACCAACCGTGCATTTTACTCAAAGCTGTGTGGTAAAGGATCGCTCTCACCAAGGTAGGGTGTATCGCGTTGCATGCAAGGCCACGAAAGCGGTGAAAGCGCCCAAGCAACGACAGAGCAAAGCTAGCTAGGTGAGGAGTGTCTACGAGTTGCGCGAGATCTGTTTCTTGTTCACGTCATGGGCCGCGACGGCTCAGCTCTCGCTCGCTCGCTGCGTGCCGCCCGGCGTGGCGGCGTCTCCAGCAAGGAACGAGGTAACGAGCGGAAGCAGCAGTAACTGCAAACTGCCATCGCGTACTGGCGAGGAGAGTAACTCGGCCTCGGTTCGATGGGATCTGCTGCCATGGCAGCGACTGGGGTGGGATGGGATGTCCGGTGAAAATGGACGCATATGACCTTCTCAGAAATTTCAATACATTGAACCAGTTTTTTTAAAAAAAATCATAATCTGACATTTTGCTCTGTGTGGAAAAAAAGATAAAAAAATTTCGACACATAACAAACCCCGGTGGAAATGAGTGTAAGATTGATTAGGAATACGAATGTAAATCCAAGTAACTCCAACGATAAGGGCCGAGTAAAGATAAGATTGTTAGCCTTGCTGTCAAGTGTAGAATAAGTAGGATGTGACTAGCACTCAAATCTCAGTCGGCTAATGTCACCTCATAATTTTAGTAGCAAACCTAATTATAACTCTTAGACACATGAATCACAATGTAATTTATTGGTTAGTGAGCTGCAACACTAAATAATAGAAAAAATATATTTGCAGCCCACTTGCAGATAATCTTTGTTGCAAACAGCATTCAACTCACGGATTATACGAATCAGGATGCAAATCTCATTCCCATGGAGTTGTAACCCGTGTATAACTAAAAAACTCATTTGCAACTCACATATCACATGAATCACGATGCAAATATAATGACAAGGGAGTCAACTGAGATCTAGTTAATTCTCACGCAAGTGAGAACTAGCAATTACGAATATAATAAGTATAGACATGATAAAATCGGATCAGTAGTCCTAGTCTTGATAATTAAGGTAGTCGGCGACTAGTGGAGATTTTCATCTCCGAAGTTCCAGTGATCTATTCATTTAAAAAATTCAAAAATCATATAGAAGTTTCACAAAATCTGAAATAAAAATCATGCATGTTGTGATGATGTATCTCGCAAACATGTAAAATTTAAATTTGAAATACTTTATATCCAGAGCTAGATAAAATAACAAATATGTGGTTCTGAGTATATACACTTTCAAATCTCATAAACATACAAGATTTTATCATTTTCGTGTAGCGCATAATAGAAATAATTTCGCATTATGATTTTGCATTCTTGTAGGAAGCATCATTGAGTACACCCATAATTTTTTCTCCAATTTTAAAACTTGTAAACATAGTTCTAGATTTTTTTTAAAAACTAAAGGGATGATTAGATCTAGGGAGCCTAAGTGACTTTTGGCGAGCACATGTATTTACTATAAATACACTTGAGAGAGGAATGAACGAGAGAAAATTGTGCAGATAAAGACTCTATTTTCTTGTGTCTTAAGTCACGAAGGAAAAATGATCCATTTATCTCGGTGATTGTGATGGTGACGGTGTGTTTGTAAAGAAAGATTTCTGGTGAAATATCCTAGCATGCGAAAGGAGCATTCATCTTTATCCGCGAGAAGAAATCTCTCATCGATCAGAGAGAAGCAAAGCTTTTTAAAACCACAAGAAAGCCCACGCACTATTAGCTCTCCTCGCCACCGCACCCCACCCAGCCGTGCTCACTCCTTCCTCCCCCATTATCCCCCGCCGGCCAACGCGGCCGGCTCGCCGGGCGGCGTGGCGGGCGATGGGGCACGGCGCCAGCTGCGGCCGCCCCAGCGAGGAGGTGGACTTCTTCGGCGCGGCGCAGTCCGGCGACCTCGCCCGCCTCGCCGCCGCCGTCAGCTCCCGCCCCTCCCTCCTCCGACGCACCACGCTCTTCGACCGCCTCTCCGCACTCCACATCGCCGCCGCTCACGGCCACCTCCAAGTACGAGAGCGCCAACCGAACCGCCACATTATGCTGCCGTGTGCTCATCCGATTCCAATTTCTCGCTGCCCCTGTGTATCCGTTACGACGTGTGCTGATTCTTTTGCTTTTCTTAGGTGGTCTCCATGGCATTGGATCTTTGCGTGCAGCCAGACGTCGTTAATCGCCACAAGCAGGTTCGTCACGCTACTAGCTTTTCCCTGTCCTCTTCTCTGTGGGAAGCTTGTCCTCACATCGTGGTCCTTTCGGCGCAGACGGCACTGATGCTCGCGGCGATGCACGGGAGGATTGAGTGCGTGCGACGGCTGCTCGACGCCGGCGCCAATGTGAGTGAGACTTACACACGCAGTTCCGGCGATTTTCTTGGATTGGAGCTGAACTGAACCGCGTTTCTGTCTGGGTGCGCGCAGATCCTGATGTTCGATTCGTCGCACGGGCGGACGTGCCTGCACTACGCGGCCTACTACGGCCACTCGGACTGCCTCCGCGCCATCCTATCGGCCGCCCGGACCTCGCCGGTGTCGCAATCCTGGTTGGCCCTTCTTCTCAGAGCCGCCATTGTCTGCCGCAACTCACTGCTTTGCTAATGGTTCATCAGCTGTGGTCGTGGAGGTGCAGGGGTTACGCTCGCTTCGTCAACGTGAGGGACGACACCGGGGCGACGCCGCTGCACCTGGCGGCGAGGCAAGGCTGGCGCCGCTGCGTCCACGTCCTGCTCGAGAACGGCGCCATCGTGTCCGCCTCCAGTGGCGCCTTCGGGTAAAGCTTTTCACCAAGTCAAAGACCGGACTTCTGTACCAAAATTCGCACCTTTTTAGGAAAAAAAAAGCTGCGACATTGACGCGAGCGCTCGCGTTTTGCTGCAGATTTCCCGGGAGCACGCCGCTGCATTTGGCCGCGCGCGGCGGGAGCCTCGACTGCGTCCGCCAGCTGCTCTCCTGGGGCGCCGACCGCCTCCAGCGAGACTCCGTTGGGTGCGTGGCCAGCATTTCTTTTCAAGAACAACACACACCAATTCACCAAAGATGATGTCTTTTCTTCGGTAGCCATTGTGTTGGTTAATCTGATCCATAACCTGATATGGATTGGTTTCTACAGGAGAATTCCTTATGAGGTTGCGATGAAGCGAGGACACGTCGCTTGTGCGGCGCTGCTGAACCCGTCATCGGCAGAGCCCCTGGTCTGGCCTGCCCCTCTCAAGTTCATCAGCGAGCTGGAACCGGACGCCAAGGCTCTCCTGGAGGCAGCTCTGATGGAGGCCAATAGGGAGAGGGAGAAGAGGATCCTGAAAGGGGCCAAGAGTTCATTGCCGTCGCCGTCACGTTCAGATGACAGTGCCACCATCTCCGAGGTACAACCAAGTCTTGTCTTGCAAATTACCACTCCCGTTTGCTGATCTCATTCGTAGCATCGTAATGTCCTGCAAATAGTTCAAGATCACGTACTAGCTAGGTGTTGATCGATCTCAATCAAGATTGCCCGGGTAGGATTATCAAAATATACTACAGTACTAGTTCATCATTGCATTGGTTGCAGCTAACTTGCCGTCAGGTCTCAACGCAGAGCCACTTGCCCCAGGGTGTACTTGTATAATATTTATGTTGATCCGAGGGAGACGAATTGCTAACTAATTTGGCTGCTGGCGTGCTAATCTAATATAGTTCCTCTTGGTAATGCCAAGTTCGGTGTCCGCGGCTGCAAGCACATCCTTGCACGAAAAGCCATAATGTTCATCGGTCACTGCAATCCATATGCACGGAGCGTTATTCAAACGCGATGTATAGTACTTTTCCACATGCATGAGCGTGATCTTGCATCTGCATCGATCGACATCTCTCTGGGAGTGATCGCGGATCTTGTTAATCAGATTGAAAACTCTGATAAGTCGATGGTGCTTCGTGCAGAGTGGCGGCGAGGTGTGCAGCATCTGCTTCGAGCAGGCGTGCACGATCGAGGTCCGGGAGTGCGGGCACCAGATGTGCGCGGCGTGCACGCTGGCGCTGTGCTGCCACACCAAGCCCAACCCGGCGACGCAGAGCCAGCCGCTGCCCACCTGCCCCTTCTGCCGCGGCAGCATCTCCCGGCTGGCCGTGGCCACCAGGGCCAGCGCAGGCGACGACGAGGACGAAGACGACGAAGGAGATAGCAGGCTGCAGTCTCCGAGGCACCGGAGGTCTCGCCCGTCCCTGAATCTCAGCAGCGGCGGCGGAGGCGACGGGGGCAGCACTAGCAGCCTCATGGGCAGCATCGCCTCGTCCATCGGCAAGATGGGCCGGCGCAAAACCGACAGCAGCGAGCCGCTGCAGGTCGACGACCACAAGCCATAGAATGAACAGAACAGAATGCTCCCTCTTTTTTTTTTTTTGCAATTTTTCCACCACATATATTCAACACATACCACATACAACGTACACGGTAGGAAATACAAGTACAAAATACGTAGGGGAAAAGGACCAAAGATCGAAGAACACGCCGTCGCCGGCGTCGGAGTCGAAGGCGGCCAGCCACCACCTCGCCGCTGTCAGGGAGAGCTTTTTCCCTATCGAAGACGCTGCCTTGACTCTCCGCCGCGCCGCGCCGGAGTTGTTGACGATGAACGGCCGGGGCAGCGCCCCCTTGACCCTTCCACACTGCTTGCCGCAGCCGCCGTCGAATCCACCGCCGGAAGACGACGCAGAGCTCGATCCGTCCGCCGCCAAATCCACCACCACCTCGGATCTGACAGAGAGAAGAGGATCACGAGCGTCGCGCCGGGCCTCGAGATCCAGCCAGTCCAGCGCGCAGACGGGGAGCTCCGAAGACCTCCACCACCGGAGAAGAACGCGCCGGCTCCAAAACCACCCACCCGCAGCACCACCTCCTCCAGAGCGCCGCCGGCGAGCCTCCCAACCTACCCTCCCGTATTTACATGCCGGAGCCGGGGATCCCCACCCTCCCGCCGCCGGAGCGGCCGGCGGAGGGGAGGAATCCCACGGCTCGCGGCGCGCACGGTGGATCGCCGGGCTTGCTCCAAAAATCGCCTCTCTCCTCTTGCTACAGTGGTGGGGAGGGGATCGGATTCCGCACTAGGAGGCCACCGAAATGCTCCCTCGGCATTCATTCATTCCGTGTTACTACGAAGCGTCACGATACGTCATCGTCTATGATGAAGCTACTGCACTATTTTTGTAGATTACATATTATATTTTTGGGGAAAATTAGTACAGTAGCAATTGTTCCATCTGTGTAGATTCGATCCCAAGTTGTAGACTAGATCCAGTCCAAATAAGAGTCCTTGTCTGGTGGCCCCGTGGAGTTGTTGAAAGGTTGTACATGTCCGGATTCAGAGAGAGTTGTCTCACGGTATGATAAATGAGAACCCGGTACAAATCCATGTGCCTCGCTCCATGTAAATTGATTGATTGGTCTTTTGGCTGGGGCTACGCCGCTCAGGTGTTGTTCCCTTCCAAAGAGTTTCTCATGTCTTATCTAGTTTTATGGGCGCCCGATTGATTATGCTCTTCTGAGATCAGATCACCACCGGGGCTATAGCTTAGGATCCTCTTGCCGGTCGTGCGAACTGGGGGCGATTTTTTTTGGCAAGTTTCCCTTCGGCCTAACTGTTGCTGAGGTGGAGAGAGCCTCATCACTAGTGTACAAGTCACCTTCACGGGCTGTCCCTACTCAGCACAAGGACCAGCCCTAGCAAAAAATGGGCAACGAAATTGACTGAGAAGTACCGTCATGTCATCATGTCTTAAGATGGAGGAGGCATGGGTAGGGTGCAGCACAAGCAGCTTGCCATCAGTGTATAGATGCATAGGGATGGCTCAGTTCAACTGGGCAAAGCATGTTTCAGAAGAACAGGGGAAGACAGTGACTCTCTCTGTGGATCATCCTTACATGAGAGCTGACACTGAAACCGCAGGGAATCGACTTGACACCACAAATGCGAGGATGTATTCTGTCGTAGCAGGTGCACAAGCATACTGTGACACTGAGTCACTGAACCGTCGTCCACAGACAAGGAAAGACGACACAGGTACTAATTCGTAGTGCTACTTTCTTCTTTTGCAAGGATCTTTTTGAACGGTTATCAGGAATCTGGTTAAAAAAGCATTCAAAATAATCAAAGAAAACCCGTGCTGCAACTTTTACGCATATCGAGAGTAGCGCGTACCCAAGTGTTGAGCCCCTCAAAGTCAAGCCATGTCATTTTCATACTTGCGGGGGTTCGCTAATACTCCGTACTTACTTGTGGGAGTAGTAAACTAAAGCTCACCCTAAAAGAGCTTCGGATTTATGTGGTTGCATGTGAGTCTAGATAGATACGCGCGCTGCTAGTCTGCTATCAACCGGGCAAATGCTGCTACAAGCATCATGGCGCCACAGAAAACTTGTCCAACAAGATTGACCCCGTACAGCGCCTGATTACTTGCAGCTGTAGCCAGTACGTGGTCGAATCGAATGCAATCAAGACCCCTATAGCCACATCAGTACACCATGGAGCTTAAAAAACGAGTTCTCATTTTCCTTTTAATTTGCAATACAAACATCTCCTAAAGGGGCGATCCATTTGGGCACACGTATCCGTCTGTTTTCGTGTGGATATAGGGTACCAACGTGACGACGTAAACAGATCGCTATCTGTTTCGGTGCCCATTCTGACCCATTTCCAATCCATAATGCTGGATTTGCGTCTGAGCGAACACACAACGGACGCCTGTGATGTCCTTCTTTTCCCTCTCTTGGACCCGCCTGTCAGTGCCACCAAATTTCACTAATATTAAATTTAGTATAAGGATTCAAACAAAAGTTGAACATAAATTGGAACTAATCTAAATCTACCCTACGTGGCCTCGTCGGAGTCGGGCTGTCATGATGACGCCTGGACGCTGAACGGAACCGCCTCGGCTCAACGACCTTCTTCTCCTGCGGTGGATACTCGCCGGTTGAGCACCACCTCTCTCTCCTCGCTGAAGACCGTGGGCCAGTAGTCGTTGCCGACATCGTACCATGGGTTCATCCACATCGTGTGTTTCTGCTTACGGCGGTGGATCTCATACTTGGTGCCTCGCCGGTCGGGACTGGTGGTCCGGGCACCCACCTAAATTGATGGCTAGCCTTCTAACACCCTCGTCTTCGGCGACGCAAGGATGTGGTGTTCGGTGAACTCGGTGGTCTTGTGGAAAGACAACCACTTACTATCCACATCCATGGCGGCGGTAGTGACATGGAGGAGAAGGCGAATGGAGAAGCAGTGGTGACGCGGGAAGACGAGGCTTGTGGTATCCTTGTGGTTTATAGGGAGGGAATAAAATAGGCGGTTTGCAGCCAAAAGTTGGTTGCCGCGGGAGACAGGTCGACGCTTGGGGAGAGGGAGAAGGCGTTGGGTGACAATGGCCATAATTCCAAAAATGCAAAACCACAACTAGTTGGACCCGCACGGCTTATCCAGAGCGTCATCTCTTTAAGATTTTGGCAACAATTTCATAGTCAAACCTCTCAACTCTCTTCATCCATTATTTTAGAGCACCTAATAATTTGCAAAAATAAACCCCAAATCGGGATTATGTATTAACAAAGAAAATCGGATTATACGTTAATGAAAATTTTGGATTATGCATTAACAAAAAATTGATCACACATTAATATAAAAATGGGGATCACGCATTCACCAAAAAAAGTTAAATGATGCATTAACAAAATATTCAGATCACACGTTTGAGAAAAAAGTTCGAATTATGCATTAACCGTTAGAAGGGAAGATTCTAAACATAAGAAATAAACTACGTTGAATGTGGATTTAATGATCTAGATAAGTCGTGCGTGTCCAACTAGGTGTGAAAAACCGCGTTGCCCTAATGTTCTTCGTTGGAAATCAGAAAAACCGGATAGAGTGGGGACAGATATAATCAATCCTTCTGAATTGTCAGGCAATGCACTGCGCCATCCCCAACATATCTTCAGCAGCTGAGCTGCCGTGTCTGCAAGCAGCATATATCACATAGAAAAGGAACCAGAAGATAAGCTACAACTAATCATCACCGGATATTCCAATTCCAGTGTTCCACACTTCCATCTGCACAGTGGTTGTCGTGCTAGAGGCAGTGGCTGACAAAGATTTGTGGATTTGACATGTTTTTTTGTATGGCTGTAACTCACAATGAAATCAACGTGCTGCAATGTTTAACGGTTTTTAACCGACTAACTGAAGGCGAAACTCCACCATGCAACTATGAGATCAATGGCCATGGGTATGACAAGGGGTACTATCTAGCAGATGTCATCTACCTGAGATGGTCTACATTTGTCAAGACCATCTCCCAGCCTCAAGATCAAAGCCAGCCTCATTTTGCAGCAGAACAGGAGGGTGCCAGAAAGGATGTCGAGCGGGCATTTGGGGTGCTTCAAGCTCGGTTTGCTATTGTCAGGTATCCTGCTCTAACTTGGTCGAAAGAGCAGATGTGGGAGGTGATGATGACTTGTGTGATCTTACACAACATGATCATCGAGAGAGTGAACGTGCTGATCCTCCGCAACATGATGACCATCCATACTATCATGTGGGTCCTCTTGCCCAGATTAATCATGAATATGCGGATTTGACTGCGGACTTCGCCACTTACCTCACAATTAACGCTGAAATTAAGAATGAATGAACACACGAGCAACTGCAAAATGATTTAGTTCAGCATATGTGGGCACTCAAAGGTAGGGGTGGGCGTTCGGTTCCCCCGAACCGTTCGGTTCGGTACTTCGGTCGCTAAGATAGTTCGGTCCTGACAAAACGAACACCGATCGGTTATTTGCGATTAAGGTAACCGAGGCTTCGGTTCCCCTTCAAATCGGTTCGGTCTTCGGTCTTAACCGAGCGGACCGAAAGTTAATACGCGCGTTCTGCTGGTGCCACATCCTTGGAGACCAAGCTGATCGTTTGGCTTGTACTCGGTACGTACATATGCGAACAAGCTGATCGTTTGTGTGGGGTAGGCTGTGAGCTGCTCATTGTGTGGGGTACATATGCAAACACCAAGCGACCGACACGTGAGGGTTGACACACCTGACAACAGTGGCAGCAAACAGGACGGAAGCTAATTTTCTGCAATTATTTTTGGTAACGTTCGGCCTTGGGTATGCAAAAGATGGATGCGACTAGGGAGGGGGTGGAGGCTCTCATTTCCCCCCCCCTCTCCTTCTCTCTCTTCTCCCCCTTTTGAGAGTCGCCTCCGGTGCTCCGGCCCCTCTCCTCTCCCTCTCGGCGGCTTGTCCGGCCGGAGTAGGGGATGGGAAGGGTGCCCGGTTCTCTTGTATATGGTAGCGATAGGTTTTGGTGTTTGCCTGTGTGCTAGTTGGGTGCTTGGTCGCCCTGGAGTTGCTTCCTCGTCCGCGCGCGGCGAGCTCGAGCTGCTGGTGTCTCTTGCTGGTGTCTCCCCGTGGAGGGGATGGATGCTGGTGGTGGGATCTGGCGCGACTCCCTCTAATAAGCGTGTCTGGCTCCAGATCGAGCTTCCCCTTGCTGTTTCGGGGTACCTTGGTGGTGGTCCGACTGTGAGAAAGGCTGGATCTGGCGCCATGTGGGGTGGATCTGCTCTGGCGTTTGGGCGCTGCGTCGAGCGGATGGCGGGAGGTTTGGCATCCATGCTCCGGTGGTGGGAGGATGCGGGTGTTGAGTTTCTGGCCAACTCCTTCAATAAGTGCTGCCCACCCCTGTGCTCCAGTTCGTCTCAAGCTGCAGGCTTCCTTTCGGCCGGCCGTGGTGGCGAGGGAGAGGTGCTGCGTAGCTTCTTCGTGTCTGGTGTACAGGGATGGCTTCGGGAGATTCTGGAGTCTGCGTCTCCTTCGACGGATCCCAAGCAACGGCGACGAACTGCCGCTGCTATCCAAGGTCAGAGGGCTGGCCCCGTCGTGCTCGGCAGGATGCTCTGCTTGAGCTTCTTCTTCCTCTTCGTGAGGATCTTCTCAAGCTTCGCAACGGCGCTGGACGCCCACGCTCCACCAAGTGGTTCTGTCCCCGGTGATGTTCTGTGGTGCGGCCGTGGTGGAAGCTTCTCCGTCGCCGGCGACTGTGGTCTTGATTGCGTTTTTGCAATCTTCTGTAGGGTGCTTTCTGAGCTTTCCGAGGACCATGTTGTAATTTCTTTTTCCTTCAGGGTTCTCTTTGTAATTGTAAGCATCTCGGCGACTTAATGCAGACTCTGGGTCCTTCGGGGCCTTTTAGTGTTCAAAAAAAAAAAGACTAGGGAGGGTAGAATATCACGCGGGACTTTATTCTCCCGAGGAGGATAAGAATGGCTGGGCGCGCGATTTCTGGAGGGGATTTGCATAAGAATCGCGATGTCTTAAATTTTTTGAGGCATCGTCGGGTCTTCGGTTAATTCGGTGGACCGAGGGCTAGTACCGAAATTACCGAAATTAATTCGGTTTTTCAGATCTGCTAACCGAAATAAGTACCGAATATTTCGGTTTCGGTCACTTCGGCTTCGGTTCAGGTTTATTCGGTTCGGTAATTCGGTTTTTGGGTTATATGCCCACCCCTACTCAAAGGCCAAGCAGACAACCAAATAAATTGAGTGCCCAATTTATTTTAATTTGAATAATTGTATGCCCTACTTCATTTTATGTATTAAGTTTTGCATTGGGACATTTGAATTCAGACATTTAACTGATTTTATTTTATGTATATTATTTGATTTTGTCAACTAGGAGCGTCTATTGGAAGCGACTGGTGGACAGCAACGACTCTCGACGCATCCAACAGCCTGTCCGGCAATTTTGCCAGACGCTGTATTGGACGCGCCCGGTGAAGGTGCTCTAACCTTGTAAAACTATCGAGTTACTACAGGTACCGGGTTGGGTTGATGGGACCAAAGGCCGTGTCACCGCCGCTGGGTCTTTCCAGCAAGCAGTACTGAGGTGTCTTGTCTTTGAGCAATACTCCTCCAATTCTGTGATGGTGCCATGAAACATGAGGTCATGGGAGCAGGCCGAAGAGGCAAGAAGTCATGGGCAGGCCCTGCCTGTCTAGGTTGGCAATGTCAGCCCACCCCACTGTCCTCTTGGCACATCATGGGAAGTATAATGTTATCCAGATGCAATAAGTGCAGTTAAAAAAATGAACAGAATTGTAGGCCAAGCGGCCATTCCGATGATGGATAGTGGCAAATAATTTTAGTTATGATAGGTAAGAGCATCTCCACCGGCGTGTCCAATACACCGTCAGGTTAAGTTGTTGGACAGTGCTTTGTTAGCAGCCCAAAGGTCAGCCCATACTCAACCAGTGTATTTGGAGGCCCAAGGCCTCTCTCATCCCAAAAGACCGGCCTGAAGGGAGAGGTTTGCCCAGCTATATAAGCCGGTGTCGGCCTCCCTCAACTAGCGAGGTGGGACTAAACCCCGGGTGCGTCCACCGGCCCGTCCCCAGCCGTGCCGTCCGTTCGAGTGCTGACATGCTATTGGGCGCGCCAACAAGCGTTGCCGCCTATTGGGAGCGTCGCGCCCCACCGGGGGCTCCTAATAGACCGCCCCAATGGATCGACCCCATAAATTTAAATAAAAACAACGCGATGATCATGTTCGAATAGCGTCGGTTCGCACACCCAAAAGTTTCGCCAGGTCCGGCGATCACACCCAAAAGCATCGCCGGGTCCGGTGATCATATTACAGAACGTCGATCATGCAAATCAATGGAACGTCAATACCAGCTCGAACGACTCCTCTTGTGTCTCGGCGTCTTGCCAGCCCGGGCGCGACGTTGGCTATAGGTCGGAGGAGGTCGTGTCCATCGGTGTCTTCGTGGTCCTCGTCGCTGTGTCCATCGGCATCGGCTCCGGCGACACAAGACCCAAATCACGCAAGATGCACTGCTGAGAGAGCTGAAACCAAGCCCTCCGCAGCCCGGAACATGGAGTGACGCCACCGGCATCGAAGAACGCCGGGTTCGATGGCGACGCGCCGCCCGGGGCGTTGGTCCTCCCTTGAGTTGCGCCGCCAGCAGCAGCGTACACGAGCGACGCGTGCAAGATATCGAGCTCCTTCTGCCTCGCCACCGCACTGGTGCGCCGCCCTTTCATGTCGATGGTGGCCGACGCTCCCGCTCCTTCTCCCAGTCCACATCCAACATATTCACCGGCCATGTTGCGAGGGGCGGCGTAACCGCTGGTGATTCCACGAGCAACGCCACCGTGACCAGCGCCCCGACGTCCTCCTCTGCCGTGAGAGCTGCCACGGTTGCACTTGACAGGAGACATCGGCCTCCCGGACGTGGATTTCCCAAGGTGGGAAAGGCGGGAAGGAGGTGCGACGGGAGCCTGAAAATGGCCGGGAGGGGGGAAGTGATAAGAAGGGAAAGTGTCAGTGACACATCGGCCCCGCCCGTCAGATCTGATGTGACGCGCGTTACCACGTTTGCCGACGTGCCCGCTTACATCCATAACCTGAGCGTGAAATGGGGTTGTCGGACGCTGTATTGAGACGTGCCGACAACTTTTGAGTTATTGGGCGCGTCGCTGGGGCCATTTTTGTGCTGGCGTGCCCAATGCTGAGCCTATTGGGCGCGCCGTGGATGAGTTATAGTTAAATCTGGGAGCAAGCGCAAAGCACTGACATCCAACCCGAGTTGTTTGTACCACATAGCGTCAGGGCATACTCACATCCGACTATCCGAGCATGCGCCTACCGTGCGTTGCGTGCCTTGCAGGCACAAGCATAGGCGCGGCGGAATGTCAAGGCGTGTCTGCCGCGGCAAGTCGCTTGTGTCACTTTGTTTTCTGCGTGTTCGTGGCTGTGAGACAGGCGCATTGGCCGCGCACGGCGCTGCCGCAGCAGCCGGGTTGTACGAGGCAACGGAATCAACGAAGCGGAGTAGATTTTGGGCCTAATTAGCTGAGATAGGCCCAATGACCTTGCAAAACTGCAACGAACAAGGAACCAGCCCATTTGTCACGTCACTCACAGATTGGTCAACACCGAAGCCGAGCAACGCGGAAATCGACCTAGTAACCTAATGGAGGGGCCAAATCGCGCCGTCACTTTCGCTCGCTCGAAAGCATTTTACACCGCCACGCGCGACGCATAAGCCACTGCCGCCGCTCAACGGCATCCCGTTGCTCGCGCCGCCGCACCCAGAGCGGCCGCCGTCGTCGTGCGGCAAGTCCCCGTGCGCGCCCACAACACGGGTCAATGTCTTCGTTGCAGCAGTTCCAGCCTCTCCCATGACAGGTTCCTCGCATCTCTGACCACTTGTTTCTTGTGGAGAAAAATATAAGCAGTACTCGGACGATCCCCTCTCGTTTTCTTCTTCCTCCTTTTTTTTTGAACGAGAGGAGTACAAACCTGCGTACAAACAGAGGATACAAACAGAAAAAACAAACGCAGATTCATACAGAGAGTGCTCAGCACAAAGCACTACAGCAGCGAAGAACTGCTAAACCACCAGAGCTCCTCTACGCCGACGAACACCGGAGAAGAAGAGACCAAATCTCGAGCCGTCTGGAAGAAGGAGGACCTCCAACATTGAAGAAGACCGCATGATCCACTCGCCGCAAGCGACGAGATCTTGTCGATGAACAAGCACGGCCAAGCCACCCCCACGACCAGCTTCAGCACCACCTGCCGCCGGGACGGCCAAGCCGTGCCAGAACCACCACCACCGCGCCAACCTTCGCAGCGCCAGAGCCGAGCACCCAACCTCTCTTCTCCGGAACTCCACCTCGAGGTGACTCCTCCCCTCGCCTCCACGGCCGGCTGGAGAAGCCACGAAGAAACAGAAACCAGAGGAACCACCAAAAGCAAACGCGCCGCCACCGCAGCTCCACCCCACGCCACCACGGCCGGCCAGGGGAGGCAGAGGCACACGCCAGCAGCAACGACTCCTGTACAAGCCCTATGGCTCCGCAGTGACGTCGGAGAACTCATCACTGCGACGGCGGAGCCAAGGCACAAAAGCCACATCGAGGTAATCACCGCCGCCACAACCACCTCGATTGGCCACCAGGCTCACAGATCTGGCTGTCGCCTGCAAGCAGGCCACCAGCAGCAGACCAGGAGCAAACTTATTATTGTTAGTAGGCTTGCACTAGGCATGGATGGATAAAGGAGTTGACCTAATGAACATGGCATAAACTATGCTCCGACGAGTCCCCGGAGCCTTTCCAGACATATCGAATTCTCAACTTGGACTAACATATTCAAACCAAACATATTCATAGCAAATAAATCGACGCTTATTCCGGTTCTTTCTACCTCTTTTTCTTCCTTTCGTTCTTATATACTCCCTCCCTACCAAAATATAAGGCTTTCTATCATTTCTAAATGTGTCCTAAATCATACGTATGTAAACATGTTTTACGGTACTGATTCACTCGAACGAAACATGACAAAATCACAAATGCTAGAAAGTCTTATATTTAGGAACAAAGAGAGTATATAACTCCATTGACACCTTCTCTCGTTGTTCAATGCATACCGGGAATTTGCTGATTTTAGTACTTGGTCAACTTGTTGCGTGTGTTTTGCTGTCTACCTTTCTATATATTTTAAAAACATGTCTAGCAAATAGGGCTGCCTCAACCATGTGCTTCTGTAAATTCTGTAGATTAGATGGGTTAAGCGATGCCTTTACCTCGGCATGCCTGCGTGTTTATATAGGCCGAACCCCGGCTAGGGATTTACATCAAGTTGTTACAAGGATTGATCTACAAGAAAGGAAAAGGATCGTTTGGTTTATATTTCACCGATACGATACAATTACAACAACTCTAACTACTTCAGTCCTTAACGTTTAACATCCTCCCTCAATCGCAATGTGTCCATATTGAGATTGAACTTGAAGGACTGAAGTTGCCGCAACTGCAGTGGTTTCGTGAACCCATCTGCAACCTGATCTCTTGTTGGTATAAATCTGATATCCAACAGTTTCTGTGCCACACGTTCTCTTACAAAGTGAAAGTCAATTTCAATGTGCTTAGTCCTCGCATGAAATACAGGATTCGCCGAAAGATATGTGGCACCAAGATTATCACACCATAAACAAGCAGCTTGAGGATGTTCAATACCCAATTCATCAAGTAATGTCTCAATCCACATTACCTCCGCCGTGACATTCCACTAGTGCAGAACGACACATCGGATACCCCTCTATGGAAACGGCAAGTGTTAGACGACAGAGAATCGCGATTTTAGCGTTGCGGACGAGGCCTGGCAGAGGCTGGTCCGTCAACATTGGTTACGGAGAATTTTATATCTCCGTTACCAAAAGTATTGGCAACGGTCATAAATTTGTCTCCGTTTCCAATATGTATCTCTATGGCTCCGGTTGTTTATGTATATCCGTTTGCGATGTGCTTGGGAAATTGCAGTTGCAATCTGGAAGCGCGCCTGTTCAATGCGGCTTAATTCACGAGGGATTGGAACCGCCTGATCGACGCTAATAAAACGTGACTGGAACCGCGCGAAGCCAGGCAGGTCCCGCATTCTCCCCTTCGTTCTCTCCCACGTTATCTACCACACTAGCACAACCGCCATGGCGGAACCCTGGTGGCAGAACGAGGAAGTCCCGAGCGATGACGCGAGCGCGGAAGACCACGGTGAAGTTCCATGGTGGGATCAAGACGGGCCGCCGGACTCGGACCCCGACGACTCGGACCCGCCATCTTCACGCTCTGTAGAAGACGACTCCGACGACTCGGACCCACCGTCTTCACGCGAAGGAGAAGACGACTCCGAAGAGGACGAGTCACCGGAGGACCCGCCGGAGCCGTATTATTCTAGCCAGGAAGAATACGACGCCGCCGACGACGACGACGAGGAGGCACCAGAGGAGGAGGCATCGGAGGAGGCGCCGGAGGAGGAGGCGCCTGACGAAAAGGCAACCGGCAAGAAGCGACGCCGCGCCGCGGATGACAATGGCGTGGAGGCAGGGCGTAAGCAGAACAAGTAGAGTAGATAGTTAGTTCGATTACTCTATCGATCATTTGTAAGTAGGCCCAGTGTGTCAGTGAAGAAATTGGAGGAAACGGTTGTTTATCGCCTCCGTTTGCGATGTTATTATATGCTATAAATATGCCACTGCGGCAACCCTAACGCTCTCACTCTCACTCTCACTCCACAGTCATAGTGTGCCGGCGGCTACAGACCTAACCCTTATCTCGCAGATCTGAGCGGCGCATCCGGCCGGCATCGCCGCCGTGCATCTTCCCCCAGCGGCGCGTCGGCGCATCTTCCCCCAGCGGCGCGTCATGAGCCGCCGCGCATCCCCCCCTGCGGCATGTCGTGAGCCACCGCGCATCCCCCCCAGCGGCTCGTCGGCGAGCCGCCGCGCATCTTCCCCGAGTATGTCGCCGACGCGGATCTACTGGTCTATTGCCGTGCATCTTCCCCGGGTATGTAGCCGACTAGATCTTACATTTTGTTTAAAGTAGCACAGAAAACTTGTCTAGTATTTGAAGTCTAGTATTGTGTTCTGTCTAGTGCCGATGATGAATACACCCCTCGACACTAGATCTTACATTTTATTTAAAGTAGCATCTACCGATCTAGTATTGTAGTACTGTCTAGTATTGTAGTATTGTGTTCTGTCTAGTATTGTAGTATTGCCGATGATGAATACACCCCTCAACACTAGATCTTACATTTTTTTAAAGTAGCATATAAAACTTGTCTAGTATTGTGTTGTGTTTGTTTTTAGTACTGCCGATGATGAATACATTACCTTTAACTTGTCTAGTATTTGAAGTCTAGTATTGTGTTGTGTTTGTTTTTAGTATTTGAAGTCTAATAGATTAATTTCAACCCTTTGTCAATGTGCTAATCCTCGTTATGGTTTTGTGTAGCTAGTGTATGAAGTAATAGTATATTTCGGTGACAATGCATAAAAATGGTGAGGCAATTGAAGGTAACATCACCTTCAAGTTCTGCCTCCAAATCGTTTCGATTGGACAACAAGCACACAGATATAGGCGCTTAAGGTGTAAACTGTTTTCATCTTAAATTGTATTTATGTCATATAGCATCATATTTGGCTCTTTTCTAACAAGACATCCATGTATTTTTTTTATATGCAGGAGCGCCATGCAGATCCAAACAAGCTTTAAAAGAGCTAAATACAAAGTGGGATCATATCCGTGAACCGTCGCTGTTGTGACGTTTCGCTGCACTGTTCAAAACACTTTTTTAATTAAGAGTGTCTTGGACAGTGTGGCCGAAATGTCACGGCGGTGACGTTATTATATTTCGGTGACACCGTCCAAGATGGAGCAAGCCTCGCTACGAAGAATTTGGCAAGATTAATTTGCTAAGGAGGCTTGCGAGCTCGGTGTGGTTTCTTGTTTTTAGTTTCTCCATCTATTTTGTGTATGTGTGTAGCAATTTGGCTGCAGATGTGATTTGGAGAAGCATGAAACCGCTACTCGAGTCTTTTGCTAGGTCGAATTCCGTTTTCGGCGCTTCGGAACTGAGGAAGAAGGTGGAGCTGGAGAAGAGTGGAGTGTCATAAAAGTTAAGTTTAGGGAGGCATGAGAATGATAGGATTAGCGAGGCATGTGTAACTCATCTTTTGATGCTATGTAATGATGACAATTCTTATATACGTTATGAATGGATTTGGTAGCAACTTTGTGATTCTGCTGTGAGATTTTGAATGTAATTTGGCAACCGAATTGCTCCTGTAGGCTTCTGAAAGAACCTCAATGCAAACGAGTAAAATAGAATCTCCGTTACTGATGCACCGATACATCGGAAACGGAGATGGGTCCGCAACCGTAGCCAACTTATGCCCTCATCGGTGACGGTTTTTTTGTCTCCGTTACTGATGAAGGCCTTCACATCAGTGACAGGGTCGGGGACACGGACCCTTTCTCCGTTGCCAAAGGGGTTTTTGGCCCGTTTCCGATGTGTCGTTCTGTACTAGTGTTCGCCAATGACTTGTATTCTGCCTCTGTACTGGAACGAGACACCGTGGCTTGCTTCCTTGCATTCCATGACACAAGGTTGGATCCGAAAAATACAGCAAAGCCTCTAGTTGATCTCCTGTCATCTGGACATCCTGCCCAGTCTGCATCAGAGAAAGCGCTCACCAAAGATGATGATGACTTAGAAAATTTAATTCCTGTATCAATGCTGCCCTTGACATATCTCAAAATCCTCTTAACAGCAGTCCAATGTACAGTAGTAGGAGAGTGTAAAAATTGACAAACTTTGTTGACAGAAAATGATAAATGGGTCTTGTTAGAGTCAAATATTGCAAAGCTCCAACAACACTTCTATACCGAGTTGAGTCCTCCGAATTCAGTACCTTTCCTTCATGCAAAGACAGCTTCTCCGAAGTGGAGAGCGGCGTGCTTGAGGGCTTACACTTTGCCATCCCTACACGCTTAAGAATATCTGATGCATATTTTTCTTGACACAACAAAATACCATCATCAACTCGGTTAACCTGAATACCAAGGAAATAGTGAAGATCTCCTAGATCCTTGAGCGCAAAGTCATTCCTCAAGTCATTCAGCAATGCTATGGTGGCTTCCTGAGATGAACTCACAACGATTATGTCATCAACATATATAAGCATAAAATTGTAATTTTTCCTTTCCTGTAGAAGAACAATGAAGTGTCTCCCTTCGATGGTTTAAAGCCAAGGTCCTGCAGTTTCGTACTCAACCTTGAGTACCATGCTCGAGGTGCTTGTTTAAGACCATATAAGGCCTTGTCCAATCTACACACATGATGCGGCTTGTTCTCATCCTCATATCCAGGAGGTTGCCGCATGTAGACTTCTTCCTCTAGAACGCCGTGAAGAAACGCATTCTGTACGTCCAGTTGGCGTAAGCTCCATCCCCTGGAAACAGCAATAGACAACACCAACCTAATAGTAGCTGCTTTAACTACTGGACTGAAAGTATCCTCATAGTCTATGCCATAGCGTTGTTTAAAACCCTTTGCTACTAATCTAGCCTTATACCTATCTATAGTACCATCAGATTTCTTTTTGATTTTATACACCCATTTACAATCAATTATATTCCTCCCTTGTTCCGATGGTACTAAATGCCAAGTTCTATTTTTCATAAGAGCATCAAATTCTAAATCCATAGCACCCTTCCAATTTTTATTTCCTAAAGCTTCTTGTAAATTATCAGGCTCTCCTGTCGAGGCAAAATTTCCATACCGAACACTACCATCACTTGGGATAAAGGGTTTGAATATACCGCTTTGAGACCTGGTGCGTGCCCTTATGGCTGAGTCACAGCTCGGTGCTCAGGAGTTGAAGATGCAGAAGATCCATCCGACCGCGTCGGACTGCTGCCTGCAGGAGATCCTGTCGCCTGCTCCAGATTCGTTTCTGGGCCCGCCTGGAACGGCCCATGGAGTGGCGACACCTCGCCCTGTCCCCAGCTGGAGACAGCGACCGCTCCCGCTCGGCGTGAGGAGATTGGCCCGCTGTGCGTGTCGGGGAGGCCCACGCGTTTTCTTCTGCCGTGCAGAAGGAGCGCCCGTCTGTCCGCCGCACGTGGCGTGACCTGACTGGGTTGCACCGCTCCAGGAGGATTCGACGAAGATCCCGAGGCCTGACCGCATGCAGAGTATCTCGCGGGATCGGCGCCATCAGGAAGATCTGCATCGGATCTGGCGCCTGTCTCCTGCACAAAATAACGCCGATTTGGTAGGCTTTTGCCACCGTTAGGGTCAGAATTTTTTTCTGGAACATCATCCACATGATCATTACTACTGTTTTCGCCCCCATGATCAGAAGAATTTGACACGGATGATGGCAGTAATAAAATGTCAGAACGGAGTTTTGCACCGGCGTTTGGATTAAGCTTGGAAAAAGGAAAAACTGCTTCATCGAATACCACATCACGCGATATATATATGCGTCCACTCGATATGTCTAGACACTTAAAGCCTTTGTGAAGATTACTGTAACCAAGAAATGCGCATTGTTTAGAACGAAAGGCCAACTTGTGATTGTTATATGGGCGGAGATTTGGCCAACATGCGCACCCGAATACTCTAAGAGACTTATAATCAGGAGTCTCATGATACAACCGTTCCAATGGACACTCAAAATTCAGAAGTTTGGTAGGAGTGCGATTTATAAGATATGTAGCGGAAAGGAAAGCCTCATCCCAATATTTTAGTGGCATGGATGCATGAGCAAGTAAAGAAAGTCCTACCTCTACAATGTGGCGATGTTTTCTTTCGGCGGAGCCGTTTTGTTGGTGTGCATGAGGACATGAAACATGGTGAGAGATGCCAACCTTGGTGAAGAAAGAACTAAGCTTCTCATACTCGCCACCCCAATCGGTTTGCATAGCAAGAATTTTCCGATTGAATTGTCTTTCGACAAGATTTTGAAAATCATGAAACTTCTGAAAAACTTCAGATTTAAACTTGAGCAAATATATCCATGTGAACTTACTGAAATCATCGATAAAACTGACATAGTATTTCTTTCGTCCAACAGACTCTTGGGCATAGCCCCATACATCCGAAAAAACAAGTTCTAAAGGAGCACTTGACTCACTAAAAGATTTGGAATAAGGTAATTGATGACTCTTGCCCAATTGACAGGCATCACAAACCGAATCATCAAGAGACACACTAGAACAAGGGAGATTATTTTTACTAATGACTTTATTGACGATAGCTGAAGATGGGTGTCCTAGACGTGAGTGCCATCTCTCCGAAGTGGGTTTGACGACACTAAACGCTCCCTTGCTTGAACTCGACGATGGTGTGGACGAAAGAGGGTAAAGGCGTCTCCTAGACCTGCCTTCCAGAAGGGTTCTCCTCGTGGCCTGATCCTTGATGCAAAAGGAAGATGGATGAATTTCAAGAAACGCTTGATTATCAAAAGCAAGACGATGTGCAGATAGCAAACTTTTATTTGCTTGAGGCACGTGGAGAATATTTTTAAGATGAAGTTCACGTTCAGGGGTACTAACAGTAGAATAACCGATGTGTTTGATGTCCATACCTGACCCGTTTGCGGTGTGGACTTGCTCGTGGCCGCTGTACTTGTCGCGGATGGTCAGCTTGTTGAGGTCGCCGGTGATGTGATCGGTCGCCCCGGTGTCGATGAACCAAGGGTTGGAGTCGACGCCGTAGGAGGAGGTGGAAGCCGAGGCCGCACTCTTCTCCTCCATGCCGGTGAACGAGGTGTTGAACCTCTCCCAGCACTTATGCACGGTGTGCCCAACCTTGCCGCACAGCTGACAGCGCGGTTTGTTGTTGTTGTTGTGGTGGCCGCCGTAGCCGCCGCCGTATCCACCATTGTTGCCGCGGCCAGGATTGCCGCCGTGCATGTTGCCGTAGCCGCGGCCTCCATTGCCACGGCCACCTTGAGGCTGGTAGCCTCCGCCAACGTTGCCGTTGTAGCCTCCGCCACCGTTGCCGTAGCCGCGTCCTCCTCCGTTGCCGTAGCCGCGTCCACCTCCGCGGCTGCCACGGAACGCGGCGTTTGCCGAGTGCTGTCCTCCTCCTCCTCTGGAGCAGATCAAGACGCATCTCGAAACTAAGAAGCTGTGAATAAACCTCACCAACAGAAACTGGCTCGGGGCGAGAGCAGAGGGCCGAGACGATCGAGTTGTACTCGGAATCGAGCCCTGCGAGGATGTAGGAGACGATGTCTTCATCATCTTGTTTCTTGCCTGCGGACGCTCGTCCGCCAGCGCCCTGACGGGGCACGTACTCAGCGATGGTCATGGTGCCCTTCTGGGTGTTCGCCAGCGCGATGCGCGTGTTGACGGGCGGGCGCGTGTCTGCGACGTGAAGAGCGCCTCGATCGCGTCCCACAGAGTTGCCGCAGTGGTGTTGTTGACGACCTGCGCACCGATCTGGGGCGAGAGAGCCGTCAGCAGGAAGCTGACGACCTGCTGGTCCTGCGCCAGCCATGGCCCGTAGGCGGGATTGTTCTCCTTGGTGACGACGCCGGCCTTGTTCACCTCGATCTCCTTGCTCGGCGCCGCGATCTTGTTGTCGGGGAAGTGCTCCATCTGTACCCCTCGGATTGCGGATAGGACTTGTGCCTTCCACAGAACATAGTTGCTCTTGGTGAGCTTCTCGATCACGGAGTGGCTAAAGGGATTGTTGGGGAGAGGGTTGGTGGAGCTCGACGCCATGGACGAGAGGGCTAGCTCTGATACCACGTAAATTCTGTAGATTGGATGGGTTAAGCGATGCCTTTACCTCGGCATGCCTGCGTGTTTATATAGGCCGAACCCCGACTAGGGATTTACATCAAGTTGTTACAAGGATTGATCTACAAGAAAGGAAAAGGATCGTTAATACGATACAATTACAACAACTCTAACTACTTCAGTCCTTATCGTTTAACAGCTTCTTCTTTCCTGAACGGGAGAGGATAGGAGACGTGCTTAATGAACCATTACCATCAACAATTTGTTATCTTTAATATAGGAGTATGTCACACTGTTGAACTGAAGTTGAATATTCATCTGGTCAACAAAGCAAAGGTTCAGTATCCCCACAGAGCAATAATAGACGCGGGTGGGGAAACGAATGGAACATTTGGTACTGATTGCTAGTCATGTATGCATAGGCAAAAGAACAAACAGAGCAGTTATTATATATTGGGCATATGCCATCTCCCCTTCTTATTTCTATCACCCTCATTCCCGGGAAGACCTAATTACATGAAGCCTACTACTAGAAGTCTAGAACTAGAGTCCGTCCTGCCGAACTAAACACAACAGTTTCGGGCTTTCGGCGAAAATGGAACATGATTCTCAAGAGAACTCTGAAACTTCTTGTAGTGCTCACTAGGCAACCTACTTCTGAAACTCTCTGAACTTGAAGACACACTACGCACCACCAACGCTAACGCCTAAAAGGACGACCTCCAGATCCTCCCCTCGAACGAGATCACGATGATCGACACGTCGTCGTGGTACTTCCTCCTGACGCCGTGTGGTATCTCCAGCAGTTGATGACACTCCATACCTGAAAACCAATTTGGCATATGAACAATGTCAAAAAAACTGGTCTGTGCATGCATGTTTGTGCTACCATTACCAGCGGATAGAGAGTTTGTTGCTCACCAGCCTTCCTTGCAGCCCGGAGCAGTACTTCTCCGACGAGATGCTGAGCGGGATCGCCTTCAGGATGCGCAGCCGTGAACATCTCTACCTGATCAACCACCTCCTTGTTGGTGAAATACTGGTAGAGCCCGTCGGACGACAGCACCAGGAACTTGTCGTTCGGGCCGATTCGGTGGTGGCACAGTGATGGGATGCAGCTGATGTAGGGGTCCATGCCGATGTAATCAACCTTGAAGGCTCCTAACAGTCTATTGTTCCACTTTGGCTGCCATGTAAAAAAATGGGTCAATCCTTGAATTCTCACATATGCAGATCAGATTGACAATTCTAGAAAACTCTGATGACTTGGCCATAGGTTTACTATTCCCTTATGCTGCAAAAGTGCAAGGAACACGCACCAAACTGTCATGTCGTTGACAGTGTCGATGACATATTAACATTGCTTTCTGCATGACTTGATGCATGAATTGTGAGTAATAATCACAACTTTTAGGTTCTTCGTCAACAGATATGGCATGAACAACGGTATTGACGACCTACTGTTGGACAGTGACTAATGTAGTACTAGTAATCAGAGTGTATGACTGTCAAGGGTCTATAATTGTGATGAATAACTTCTTTACTGAAACTAGATGGAAATACCTACATCTAGTCCGAGTGCTAGGCCGATTGCATGTTGAGAATAGATGCACTTTTTCCCCAACATTCATCACGTACACGTCCGTGCCCTTCATCAGCATTACCAGCACACACGACCCCATGAGCCCAAGCTCCGGGCTCTCCTCCGCGCGCTGCTCCGCAGCCTCAAAGAACGCCTCCTCCGTCTTCCTGAGCGCCCGGGCCAACGCCTTCAGGACGCTGCGTTGCATCGCCGTTGTGCCGACGCCGGAAGTGGCGGCATTGTCCATCTTGGGCCGTTCCGCCGTTCGCCCCCGCTTCGTCGGCTTGCGGCGAAATTCTGGGCTGCCGCTGCCGCCTCCATCTAGGAAACCCAGGTGATCGACGTTGGCAGCCGGCTCGCCGCCTTGGATGTCATCCCAGAGCACGCCCTTGAGCTCGCGGTGCACGGCGACGTAGAGGTTCGCGAAGAGGTAGTCGGTCGCGTCTGGGCCGTTGAAGCCGTCGTAGATCCCGACGAACACCCACCCGTGCTCCTCCGACACCGCCACGTGGAAACGGTCCTCGCCGGCCATGCCCTGGGCCCACTGCACATTGCTGCTCGGGGCCGAGCGGTAATCCCCGTCGCTGAAGGACTCCACCGGTTCAGCAGGTCCCTCTGACAGGAGGCCGGAGCGCGGTGCCCCGAACCGGAGCCTGGAGGCGGCTCTGACCAAGAATTGGACGAGCGATCGCTCATTGTGGCGTCGAGACCGCGCGGCGCGGCGTACAGCCAGGAGATGAGAAACACTGTCTTGAGGCCTCGCGAAGGAGGAAGAAGACGAGAAGGAGCGGTCCAGCGTGCCGGACATGGTGCTGCCGGATGTATCGGAGAAGCGTCCGGACATGGACAGGAGCGGTCCGGACATGGAGAGCTGATTCGGCGCGGCCTGGAGCGGCGCGGCGGCGAAGGAACGCGAGCTCTCGAAGGTGCACGCGGACGACGGCGGCCACGTCTGCTCGTTGAGGAGGCGGAAGGACGGCATCGACGCGCACGTCGCCTGGTTGGCACTGATTGCCGCGCCGGACAGGGTGAAGAAGGACGTCTCTGACGACATCGCAGCAGCAGTAGCCGTAGGGGGCTTGTCGAAGGCTGCGGCTGCCGGAACGTACGTGAAGGAGTGGCCATGGCTGTCCTCGGGCGCCGGGTCAGAAGCGACGGCCGATGCGTAGGGATCGCCGGAGAAACATGGGTTCTTGGTGATGCCATTGCCCATTTTGTCGTCTCGGGTTTGGGATTTTAGTGATCGGTGGCGGAATGGAGGGGATGGATGAGTTGACCTTCTGGAAAAGAGAGGCTAGGCGAGCGGCAGTTTGTTTATGGGAGTTGACTATAGTTGGAGTCTGGGGATGCAATAGAGGGTAGGCCCTAGCTCGTTGATTATACTAGTTGGCTCTCTTGCTCCGAGTACCCGAGAACTTACCTCAGGGTGGTGCTAGCAACAGCAATGCTTCACAGATGGGATCGACACTTGGGAAACCATGGCGCACTGCTCCTAGGGTTTTTTTTTTTTTAGAACTACTGCTCCTAAGGGTTGTGGAGAAGTTTGGGATGGATTGAAATGGTCTCGCGCGCTTCCGGTTTATATAGAGCTCGGAGCGCAATGCAGACAATCAAAAAAAAAATTGCAAGTCTTTTTTCGGTGGAAGATATCTCTGAATTTATTTCGATGCATTAGCGGTTTCATATCTTGGAGATGTGATGACGGACAGTGCATATGTTTCGAGGCGCATGCAGTTTCAACGCTGATGAACCAGTGTGCGCCAAAAATGCCCAGGTGACAGATCACAAGTTCTGTCAGACATGAGGCCTATGTACCGTCACACTATACTACCTGCCAGATGTATTATGTCGCATTCGAACTCTGTGTGCTACGTATATGAGTGCTTCAAATTTGTTTAGCCGCTTGCGACGAGGTCAATCAAATGACGTGTACTGCTTAATTACCGGAGTATATGCATCTTCTCTGTCCACTAGTAATGTTCTAATTTAGGCTAAACCAACCTTCTAGATCTACATCTTTTGCAATAAATGAGATATCTTCTTGCGGTAATTTTTTGTGAGCTATATACACCCGCGGTCAACCTAGTTGTTCAGAGTGTGAAAACTAGCCCGATTGGTTCCAACATGTTGTTTAGCCGCCTGGGACGTGTACTGCTTGTTGGAGTATGCATCTTTACTGGCCATTAGTAACGTTCTAATTTAGGTTAAACCAACCTTCTGAATTCTGCATCTTTTGCAATAAATGAGATATCTTCTTGCGGTAGTTTTATCAGCTATATACACTCATGGTCAACCACTCAACCTAGCTGTTGAGAATGTACAATCTAGTCCCATTACATGCAAAATGGTGTTCAGCCGCTTGCGATGTGTACTACTTACTGGAGTATGCATATTCACTGTTCATTAGTAACGTTCTAATTTAGTTGAAACCAACCTTCTAGATTATACATCTTTTGCAAGAAATGGGATATCTTCTTGCGGTAGTTTTATTGAAGGGTTAAATCTCTTATTGTAATTGACTTACACCATCTTCCTATCCACCTAAATATATATGGTCTATGTATTGTTAAAATTCCAGTTTTGACTAAGAAATAATCTACCACTACTAGTATATATAGGATATGTGACATATAGTCGATAAATATTATTAATCGGAGTATATTTTTGTGAATGTGATTTTTCTACTATTGGTAAACATAGCGGAACGAACTTACATTCATTACTTCGAGTTAGGTGGTCAAATTATGCCTCGTGTATATGAAAAAGCAACATCGGTACATAATTTGAATAATATTAAGAATACTTGGTTTAGTAATTAATCGTGGACTTTTTTCATTCCTTGATGGATAAAGTTGGATATAAAAAACAATTGTAGGTCATCCATCGTAAGTTGGATAAAGTTGGTCATTCCTTGATGGTTTTTGGAGTCATGATGTCCATATTATTTTTACCGTGTATGATACATCACATGGTTATTTTTAGTATGCCACACCGACAGCGCATCATGATGGTGAAGCTGTCATAGATGGAAAGAGGAGATTTTCTCCAAACTATCTCGGAGTAAATGATACAAGATTGAGCGCGATCGTATGGTTATGAATGACCGGCTACGAAGGAAGTTCAAACCAGGCGTGATGCACTAAATCGTGTGCTCGGGGAATGTGCCAAACACAACTGGCATCACCGGCTGACACCACCACCATCCAGCTGGATCATATCTTCTTTCGGCGCAAAGTCAGATGCCACCACGCAGAGAGCCTCCACCTACCGCGCCGAGCGCATATCCGGCCAACACGATCTCACTACGATGACGATCCGGTCATCTATCTTCGTGCAGCCCATCCCGGTCAGATACATATCTTCCAATCGACTGCACGTTCTTATCCACGAGTGGGTGCTCGGGCTGGCTAATGGCCGGCCCATTACTTTTTGTTGATCTTTAGTGTTACATTTGTTTTTACTGAAGAGTATATTTATATAAATATGATAAAACGAGTGCACCGGGCTCCCGGGCTACAGGTAGCCTGTTTTTGAAATGTTTGCATAGTTCAAATTTAAAACTTCAATTTTTTTTACAATAACCATGATGTAGTCAATACTTTGCTCTACCCGTTGGTAAAATATCCATACGAAATATCATGCGTTTTAGCCTAAAAAAAATAAGAAATGTACATATCTAGGTTGTGAACATTTCAACTTTCTCTAAAATTTGTTCGATTTGTCTTTTTTGCTGAGCACAAAATATGAGGTATTTCACACTGAAAATTTGCACGCTCGTATTGTATATGGTTCAATACAGCCAGGTATGTTTCCGGAATATTTTGGAACTTTTTCAAAAAATTGAAAAAAGGCCTACATGTAGCCCATCCACCATTACGACTATTTGATGAGAAGACAACCTATTAACACTTATAGTATTTTACTTTACAGAAAGGATTGTTTATTCAAATAATAAAAAATATTACGAGAAAGTGCTTAAATAAAAAAATTAAAATAAAGTTTTAAGTGGGTAACTAAAAAATTCATTTGGTTTTAAAAAATTCTTTGTAGTTTAGGAGATATGTTTGTGTATATTAAATAAAATGGTATCTCTGTTCGTGCAAATATTGCTCTTCCTTTTAGTTGTAGTTACTGATATAGTAACATAGAAAGAGTGTAGTAGCCGGGCTTCCGAGAGTGGACGAGTGGATTCGGGCTTTGGGGGGGGGGGGGGGGGGGGGTCCTTTATCTAAAAAATTCAAAAACAATATTTCAATTTTTAAAAGGAATATGAGAAAATCCTATATGTAGACAATCTTGTGTTCTACCAACATGAAAAATATCAACACAAAGCATCTTGTATTTTTTGCTGCACAAAAATGATATATTTGACATTTGAAGCAGTGCAGAATGTAACATTTCAAACCTCCAAAATCTGTCAGATTAGGTCATTTTTATGTAGCACATTGTAGAATGCATAATTATCTACATGTATTTCGAGTTTTTTTAGACTTGCATATATTGATTTCAAAATTTTCAAAAAATCTAGGTCGATGGATCATGCTCTACATTTGCAATTTCGCCATGCTTCACCTCTAATCTGGTAATATTCATTTTCTAATCATTCTAAAAATAACGTTCAAAAAATATTCCTACTCTTGTGTGTAACAATTGAAGGTTAAATGATTTTTGAAACAAGGTTCAAGTTTAAATTATGTGTCCAACAAAAATAAAGACACGAGTATTTTCTTTCAAGACGACCTTCACTGGGTTCAATTGCTCTATATTTATTACGACGGCAGGGGTACTCAATAACCCATGTCCAAGTTGTTGGGAGAATATATATATAGGTAAATTAACAGGGGCTCCATGGTGTATGGGCTCCCAGATCACCAGCCGTAGGATTGATTGATCGTGATCGTTAGGCCATGTGACAAATCCGGGTATGTGAGCTGAATAAAACCCGTTAGTACAACTTAAAATCCGTTTATTTGCATGGTCAACATGTCTGAATTTTTTGAACCGCGGGATCTTTCCAAATAAATCCAATCAGCAATTAATGGCACCTTCCTTTTTTTATCTGTGTGTGTGATTCCTGCTGAAAAATTGTCAGCGTGAGATCCCTTCCAAAAATGAGGTATCTCGGGCCCTCTTATTTATATGTGCATTAATCATTCCACAATCACAGCTTCACCTTGCTAGCTACTAATCCATCATCACGTCATGAGCTAGCTAGAGGGTGTGCTTGGCCGAGTTTTGCCAGCGTTGATTTCAATCGATTTGTGACCCGAGGTATGTAGTTCCTTCCTCACGTACATTCTTGGTGATCTTTTTCATGAACATCGTGGCCGCCGCCACCGTCGGCGATGCCGTCATCATCGCCGTCGTTGTTCCTTCCGCACGTACATTCTTGGTGATCTTTTTCTCAGATTCACGTTCCTTCAATCCCTTTTGTTTTTTAAATGTAGGTATCTAAATGCCCAGGCTACATAAGTGTGCTTTCCCGCGTTCATATTATACAAAGCTGGTGGAAAATTGTCACCGCGTTCGCTTTCCCGTGAGATCGCTGCATCAAGCTGCATTATTTTGGAGGACATGTATATTGAAAACAGCAAACGTGAACTGAAACATGTTTCTGGTCTCAAACGAGAGTACCCAGAGCCTAGGATACTAGATTTCTGGTCTCCAAGTGCGAAAATGTAAGTGCTCTTCTGCTACTCATCTTTTTCTAATGCATCACAAACCTGGTATTATTTTATAATGGTGGAAAAAACTATTGCACCCATGCTTGCTCAAGCTATGCAAGAATGTTTGTCATTGTTCTTCCCTGACCGGACTGAAGATGTGACCAAGTGGGATTACAAGGAACCTGTTGTGCCTACACAGTCATTTGAGTATGACACTTTTCTACCAAACGTTTTTTCATTAAATTTAAATACTTAGCGTTCTTATTGTCTACCTTGGACCTATAATTTTCAAGGGTCAAAAGTGGCGTGTACACTTTAGAGTTGATCAAGAACTGGAACGGGACTGTGTGTACCAGACAGCTCAACTCGGTAAGTCTGTCATACCCTTTCCTACTAGCCTGTATACCTGAATACCCACATACTCTTGTTGGTTACTCTCTTTTTTCGTTGGCCACACAGGATTGCATGGATAATGCCAGAATCGAGATTCTGATGGACATCCTCACATTAAAAGAGAATGTTTGATGCACCTAAAATGCATCTACTTTTTCAAGCACTTTGCTTCATAATTTGCTCCGGAATCTTCCCATATTTGAATAAACCTGCTGAATCTGACGCTGTTTTTAGCAAAGTCTCGTTTCTGGTTATTTTTGCAGGAAATTAAATCGGGGAAAAATACCACGTCATTTTTTATGGAAAAGGAGGACAACGTGCAAAGGATGGACACGAGGAAGCGCCGGAGGCCCAAAAGAGCGGGCCCCACGCGGCCAGATCCTTGGGCCGCGTGGGCCCACCTAACTGGAGCCTCGGGCGCCGCCTCTCCTTCGGCTTTTCGCGTACCCCCTCATATATACGAAAAAGTGGGTGCCCTAAGAGGAGGAGAGCTTTCGCGAAACACACCGCCGCCGCCACCACGATCTTCGTTTTCGGAGACAGATTGCTCCAGGATTTCTCCTCCGGTGGAGGGATCCGGAGACCGTCTTCACCGCCATCTTCACCGCCTTCATCTCCATCGACCATGAGCTCCCTCTCCATCACCATGTGTGAGTAGTCCGCTGTAGGCATGTGAGGTGGATGGGGATTGGATGAGATTGATCATGTAATGATACCCGTTGTTCGAGATCTTAGGGGTTTATCTTGAGGATATTTTTGTATTGTGTTGATGCACTTATGCTATACTTAATGCTTGTTACTAGGGCCCGAGTGGCATGATTTCAGTACTGAACTTATTTTGCTTCATCATATAATTGAGTTTGGTATTTATCTGCAAAGTGTATCACCTGCTATTATGTTGAACCTGCGAACCCTAAAAGTGACAGTATAGGGAAAACAAGGGGGAGATGTTTTAGTTTGAGGATTCTATGTGTTCATGAAGTGTTAATGCGTTGTTCCGGGCTATTCGAAAGGGTAGACCTTAATTACCTGTAGTTCCAAGTTGGCCCCGGTGAAATGGGCAGGTAGGACAATAGATGTTGTGCAAATTCTCTTGGTTAGTACGCACAACTAATTATGGAACACATACCTACATATATCGAGTTAGAGATAAGTCCCATTGCTATTTATATCTTATTATATGATCAATCTTATTCATGCAACACCCCGCTATCACCTCATGCCTACGTTTTAAATCTCTGAGTTACACTTTCACTTTTCCGGTGAAAACTGGGAAACCCTTGTTCACTACTGCTGTTCTATTTGCTACTTGAATCATACTACTGCCATCACTATCACTGCTGCAAGTTTATTGATATACAGGTGTGGTTGAGAGTGACGCCTCAATTGCCAAAGTCTTATTGGTATTCTTGTGTTCCCATCGTGTCGAACTATAAATTTGGGTAATACTTCCCAACGAAGATTTCAGCGATCCCCTATACTTGTGGGCATCAAGACATTTTCTGGCGCCGTTGCCGGGGAACCTAGCTTTATTGGTAAGACAACTTGTTATCATTTATTTGCTGCATTTGCTTTTCCTAACCATGGGAAAGGAAAAGATTACTCCGAAGGAAGTGAGGCCTTCAACTACTCGTAGAGGTACGGACTTGCTAAGTAGGCCAAACTTTTCACCTAATGTGCTTCTGCTGTTGTTCCTAAGAAAAAAGAAAAGTTTTGAATAGTTCACCATTGTCTAAGATGTCTACTAGTACTGAAAATGATTTAATATGTGGTAGCGTAGACAATGAAGTGACACCTGAAACACCTGAAACATCTGAGATAACTGAAACACCTGAAACTCTGAATCTTCTATATTGAAAATGTTGAGTCTGAATTAGAAGATAATGAATATTGTGATGATGAACATGAAACTTCTTCTGAGGAAGAGGATGCATTTACTATGGCTTTTATGGATTCGAATTTTGATAAATTGGATAAACTTGATAGCTATAAAAATTCTCCTCTTGATGATTATTTCCCTGTTACTGAGAAAATGAATGCTCCAGCTATTAAAGACAAAGATTATGAGTTTAGTGTTGATCCTGAAATAATTGAAAAAGCTGAGAAGTATAAGTTTTATGGGAGAGACAATGAGTTCCCTTTTGAACACATTGCTGATTTGCATGATTTATCTGTGTTATTTGGTAAAGATGAAATCCACCAACGCTATTATTTCTTAAAGTTGTTTCCTTTTACTTTGGGAGGAAATGCTAAAACTTGGTATAATCGTTTAGAACCTGGATGTATTACTAGCAAGGAGGAATGCTTGCAGGTATTTTATAATAAATATTTCCCTGCTGATAAGATTCATGGTTTAACTATTGAGATTAGCAACTTTTCACAAACAGAGAAGGAGGATTTACCCCAAGCTTGGGGGAGGTACAGTAAGATGGTTAGGAAATGTCCTACCCATGGCTTCAAGAATAATGAAATACTTGATATATTTTACAATGGACTAACTGAAAATACAAGAGGCTATCTTGATAGTATTGCAGGTAGTGTTTTCAGGGAAAGGACCGTTGATGAAGCAACTGAGTTATTGGAAACTATCTCTAGAAACTATGAAGATTGGAATATTGAAATAATAGATGACAGAGAGATATTTCCAGAGAAGAAAGGAGGTATTCTTGAATTAAACAATGAGGCAATGAAGGGAGCCTCCAAGGATATGAAAGAGAAGGGAATTAAAACCTCTCATCTTAAGGAATTATCTGAAATGGGTGTTAAACTTCCTATTGATCGACCATGTTTTCCAATCCCAGTCAATGCTATAAGCTCTTTGGAAGGTAATGAAAAGGTAACACCTCCTATTGATGTATCATATGTTAATGATTTTGCTTATCATAATAAACCTGAAGAGCATGATATTAGAATGAATATGATGGAAAACTCTCATAAAATTAAATTCCTTCGTGAAAATATAAATGCTAGTGTGGGAGAAGTTAGAAGAATTGTTAAACACTGTGAAATGATGAATAATCAAATTGAACAAATGGTTTCTCTTCAAAATCAATTGTATGAAAATCTTATTGAGAAGAAACAGGTTTGTGGGGTTAGTACTAGAGGTGGTGCAAGTACTCAGGACCCTGACTATCCTGAAAACCATCCCAAGAGAAAAGAGCAAGAGGCTCTCAAAAGGAAATCTTCTGCAGGAAAATCTCCCAATGGAAACAAAGGCATTGATGATTCTCAAGAACAAGACAATGATATTTCTATTTCTGATGCTGAGACCGAAGATGATAATGTTGAAGAAGAGGAATCATCTCCACCTGAAGAAGATCAACATGAAGTTGAAAATATTGCAGAACCTGAACCTCCTGAAAAGGAAGACCCTCAACCATCTACTGAGAAGAACAAAAAGAAGAATCATCCAAATCCACAAAAAGGTAAAGAGAGGGATCCATGGGTACAAAGACCCATACCATATCCCCAAGAGGTAATGAAATCTTTGGATGATGCTAGGTTTGAGAAATTTTTGAGTTGATTAAAAATTTATGTTTGCAAATTCCTCTTGTTGATGCTATTAAAATTCCTCCATACTCAAAATATATGAAAGATATTGTCACTAATAAAAGGAAGATACCTAATGATGCAATTACTGCTATGCTTGCTGATTATTCATTTGAAGGAAAATTGCCTGAAAAGCGTGGAGATCCTGGTATTCCGACTATTCCTTGTCGTATTAAAGAAACTTATGTGAAATATGCACTATGTGATTTAGGAGCTGGTGTTAGTGTTATGCCTTTTTCTTTATATAAGAAACTTAACCTAAACAAATTGGTTCCAACTGAAGTTTCATTGCAAATGGCTGATAAATCAACTGCTAAACCTATAGGTATATGTGAGGATGTTCCTATCTCTATTGCTAATGTGTTAATTCCTACAGACTTTGTTATATTAGAAATGCCTGAGGATGATAATCTATCTATTATTCTTGGAAGACCCTTTTTAAACACTGCAGGAGCTGTGATAAATTGCACTGAGAGCAAAGTGACATTTAATGTAAAGGAAATGAGCATACTATCTATTTTCCCAAGAAGAATCTGTTACAGTGATAAACAAGAGTGTGAATTCTATTCAAAGAAATACTATTATGATTGGAAGCTTTGAAATTGCACTACCACCTCCTGCACCAAAGTATGCTACCTTGATGATTGGAACTATTCCAATCAAATATGAGGTATCTTGAAACTCTTCTTTATATCTATAAAATAAGAATCATGTATTATATCTTTTGCATATTATTAATGAGACTTGATCAACCTCATTACTAATGTGGAAATGATGAAAACTTGATTCCCATAAAAATTTGTATTGCATTTTAATTTTATTTATCTTAGAATTTTAGAGTATATGCATAATCATAATTATTTCAGAGTTCAGAAATTCCAGAATATGAAGTTTGAAAAATTCTCTTTAGAAAATTGTCTCTGAAAATTCCAGAAAAATTTGGAGGTAAGTTATTTAACCAGAGGGACCATCTGCCAGAAGTGGGACACCAGGAGGCCACCAGGGACCAAAATGGGGTGTCCCACGCGGCCAGATTCCTTGGCCGTGGGACCCACCAACTTTGTCCCCAGGTGGTGTTAGGTGAGTGTCCTGTGCCCATCTCCTTCCCCTCGACAGAAAACCACTTCCAGGTATTTTTCCCAAATTTTCCCGAGCTCGTTCTTCCTGCTATCCTTGGATCTCCAAGTTTAGGGCAGATTTTTCAAATCTGTTTGGTGGGATTGCTCCTTGGTATGTGACTCCTCCACCCATCCAATTATTTTTTGTTCTTGTGCCTCATGTATGAAGTATTTTGCTGCACTAGGTGTCACCTAATATGCTTGAGAAATCCATGGATTTAAGTTTTCTAGTTGATATGGATGCATGATATTGATGTGGAGACTAGTTATGGATGGCTCAATGTTGTTTTAGAGTGCTACATCTTAATTTTTGTTGAATATTATTTATGGGCAGCAAGGTACCATGATGAACAAAGGCAAGGCATTGCTTGGGATGAGCTCAAGACCGAGGAGAAGAGCATCTAAAGTCTCCCTTAATTATGATGACAACCATCTTTGGGAGGATGATGCAGTTTTTGTGGGGAGAAGCTGAAGATCCATACAACTAGATGGCAAGACCCCATGTTCTTGAGCAGTGGGGGATAAAAGAAGACTTCGACACCTTCGCCAATGCAACTGGTTTGCTTGAGTTTGCCCAAAATCCACGAGGTACATACGAGGAACTCTCGCGAGAATTCCTCTCCACATTCAGGTTTGAGGGCCCTGAGATCTACAAGCACAGTAAGAAGAGTAAGGCACCCACTCCTACCTTTGTTTGTAAATTTACTATGAGGGGGAGCGCCTTGTTATGTCTTTGGAGGAGTTTTGCAAAGCTATTGGTGTGGAAAACAGGGGTAGTTGGGATGAAACCCGTGCTGACTCCAACCAGGAGCTTGTTGCATTTTGGCACTCTATTTCTGTTAACTCTCATGATAGATTGAATAGGGGTAAATTTACTCATATACAGCACCCAAGTTTGAGATACTTTGCGTTGTTCCTTGCAAGAGGATTTCTTGCTAGAGACAACAATTCTGCTTGCACGGGACCAATGGTTTATTTACTTAAATGTGCAAAAGAAAACACCACATGTGGTATAACTTGGGAGTCATTCTTGCTAGATCCTTGCATACGGCTGTGAGTAGAAATATTACTGATCAAACCCCTATTTATGCTGGTGCTATTGCTACTTTAGTGTATGAATACATTAAAGATGAAGAGGTTATGGTGATAACATGGGTACTCCTGTGATAGAGTCCAATTTACTCGATTTTGCTTTGACTACCCGTATGGATATAAGTGTGATGCATGGGGATCATTATTGGTATAACTATTTGAGTACTAATGGACAAAGAGTGCCCATTAGGCTCCCCCGTGCTGACCTTTTTGACAGGAGTACCGGAAAATGGATTGTGGAAGAGATGCCGCCTCAAGAGGAGCCACAAGATCCAGGGATGCAAGGCTACCAACCTCGAGAGGAGCCCCAAGACTCAGGAATGCAAGGCTACCCATATGGTTACTTCCCTGGAGGTGGAAGTGGATACAACTACTACCCGGGATACTAGCTTGATCGCAAGCTTGGGGGAGTACCTCTCTCCCTTTCCATTCATTGTGTTATATCACTGTTATCTTGTTATGTTTTAGTTTCTTGTTCTAAAAATCACAAAAACACAAAAAGATTTCATTTGTTTCTTTTGTTTAGTTACTTCTGGACATTTACTTTATGCATCTTAAAACTAAAAAGAACAAAAACATTTTCGTTTTATTGAATCCAAAGTGAAAACGGAGGTGCAGGAATTGCTGAAATCTGCTCACTGTTCTATTTTTCATATTTTCTCTGTAACTCCGAATGAGCTAAAATTTTAACCACTACTGCAACTTTTCATAACCTACACACCCGTAAATTATGAGATTTTTCTGAGTGTCTAGGTAGGGTAAAAACAGTACTGTATGCAGTAACATTTTATGGCAGATTTGAGTTTTTATTGCGCAGTTCAAATTGGGAGAGGAGAACAACAATGATGAGTTGATGTGCATGAAGTGGATGAAAGGTATGACACCTTTGCCGTGCTTATGTGGACTTTTTAATAACAGCAAGTGCGCACATCATAGTTTCTTTAACATCTAGGGAAGTGGTAGCAAATGTTTATCTTCTCCGTGTTCTAGTATGTTATATTATGATGCAAGTGAGATAATATGTAGCGACAACACTTGGATGTGAGTTGAGTAATTGTGGCTCTAAACAAAGGTCTACGCATCCCATTGTGCTTGCTAAACTTGCCAACCAAAGAATAAAAGAATTTTTCAAATGATAAACATGAAGTCATATGCTTGACAAGCTTAGTGGTTGGGAGTTAACTTAAATGTGCTGACACATGGAAAGCTTTCAACATTGCACTAAATTATATTTAGTTGATATCATGTACCTTTGTTTATGGATGCTTATCATGTGCGAAATAAATGTGGAAACTTAGTAAGTTTGAGGAGTAGGAATAATTGGCTAGAGAGACGCCTGGGCCGCCAACCTAAGCCATGCATCATTCATGGTGGAAATTTACAGCGTACCATAGTGAACATTCAGTGATGCACATCATAATAAAAAGCTACACAAATAGTAAATAAAAGAGTGCTGAGATTGTTCATTGTCTGTTTGTCTTGTCGTTTGGACATGGGCTTGTTCCATGTCTTGGGACAAGAGGTACCCCAGTTGACGCTCTTGATGACGCTTTTATTACTTGCAATGACTGAAAAACTCGAACTTGCCTAGTGACCAGAGTTGAGTAGCACGTGGTGTAGGTACTCGTATTCACGGGGCATGAGACTTTCAACCTCTAGTTGGTCAAGCATATGAGTCATAATAGGGAACACCAAATGGTTTGATAAAACTGAGAGCAAGGTTGTAAGCACAATGAGTTCATTAGTCAATAAAAGAAAGAATCAAAAGATCTCAAAAATCTTGTCTTGATTCAATTAAAAGCGATGCAAGAACCTTTGTTTATTTCTACAGTTGGGCAAACTCATCCAAGTATTGACACTTCATGATATTTCTCTTGCAACATGTATAAATGCTTTAACACTGATTAGATATACCTTTGCTAGCATTTTGTTATTTGTTATGGAAATTATGTTTTGAATACTTGTTGGTATTAAACGGTGTTACATATGCAATGCAAAGTTCTTGTCAAAGTCTTTTTATCGCTTCTGCACTATGTTTGAGTTGTTCGAGGACAAACAACGAGCTAAGCTTGGGGGAGTTGATGCACCTAAAATGCATCTACTTTTCCAAGCACTTTGCTTCATAATTTGCTCCGGAATCTTCCCATATTTGAATAAACCTGCTGAATCTGACGCTGTTTTTAGCAAAGTCTCGTTTCTGGTTATTTTTGCAGGAAATTAAATCGGGGAAAAATACCACGTCATTTTTTATGGAAAAGGAGAACAACGTGCAAAGGATGGACATGAGGAAGCGCCGGAGGCCCAAAAGAGCGGGCCCCACGCAGCCAGATCCTTGGGCTTTTCGCGTACCCCCTCATATATACGAAAAAGTGGGTGCCCTAAGAGGAGGAGAGTTTTCGCGAAACATACCGCCGCCGCCACCACGATCTTCGTTTTCGGAGACAGATTGCTCCATGATTTCTCCACCGGTGGAGGGATCCGGAGACCGTCTTCACCGCCATCTTCACCGCCTTCATCTCCATCGACCATGAGCTCCCTCTACATCACCATGTGTGAGTAGTCCGCTGTAGGCATGTGAGGTGGATGGGGATTGGATGAGACTGATCATGTAATGATACCCGTTGTTCGATATCTTATGGGTTTATCTTGAGGATATTTTTGTATTGGGAAAACAAGGGGGAGATGTTTTAGTTTGAGGATTCTATGTGTTCATGAAGTGTTAATGCGTTGTTCCGGGCTATTCGAAAGGGTAGACCTTAATTACATGTAGTTCCAAGTTGTCCCCGGTGAAATGGGCAGGTAGGACAATAGATGTTGTGCAAATTCTCTTGGTTAGTAGCACAACTAATTATGGAACACATACCTACATATATCAGAGTTAGAGATAAGTCCCATTGCTATTTATATCTTATTATATGATCAATCTTATTCATGCAACACCCCGCTATCACCTCATGCCTACGTTTTAAATCTCTGAGTTGCACTTTCACTTTTCCGGTGAAAACTGGGAAACCCTTATTCACTACTGTTGTTCTATTTGCTACTTGAATCATACTACTGCCATCACTATCACTGCTGCAAGTTTATTGATATACAGGTGTGGTTGAGAGTGACGCCTCAATTGCCAAAGTCTTATTGGTATTCTTGTGTTCCCATCGTGTCGAATTATAAATTTGGGTAATACTTCCCAACGAAGATTTCAGCGATCCCCAATACTTGTGGGCATCAATGTTGCGTCACTCCATTCGTTCGTGCAAGAATTGATGAGGCAATACACATTGTGATACATATGAGGCGCCACACATATGGACATTGGTGGAACTGGAATTGACGTTGGCTACAGTTATCTTCCATATATTAAGAAATGCCTATGTAATAATTTCAATGTTTTTCTTTTGGAACAATGTCCTCTACTAAGAGAGTGTTATGTAATAAGTACAATAAGTTTTCTTCTTAAAATTTCCATGGTACTGGTAATGGCTGTCTCCTGTGCCCACAACCAATACTTAACAACAACTGAGTATGCATCGATACCTACATATACTTAACATACCACAAGCTAATCACAGTTTATTGCTCCGACTTTTTACCAATTCGGGGTATATTACAAATTAAGTATGTGATATCAACATACCCACAACTCTGAGTACCGGATGATTATTTGAACCGAGTTTCATTTTTAAGTGCGTATCATACGACACGAATATGCAATATCCATAAATACATATAAGCTTCTCGGCGGCGCTATACGTTAGCGCCCCCTTGACCGTGACGAGCTCATATAACACCGAGCCACGCCTCCGACTCGCCTCTGACATTTCGTACTAGGTATTAACATACGAACATACCAAGTTCTCGCGCCTACATACCCCAAAATCTAATGACTGCCCACTCCGTGTATCGATTTTTATTTTTCTGAAACTGAGTATGCATCGATACCTACACATACTTAGCATACCACAAACTAATCACAGTTTATAGCTCTGACTTTTTACCAATTCAAGGTATATTTTATAAATTAAGTATGTGATATCAACATACCTACAACTCGAGTACCGGACGCTTATTTGAACCCAAGGACATCAAGGTACTACCTCCGATCCATATTAATGGCCTCAACTTTATCTAGATACGGATGTATCTAGTTAAGTGTTTAGACTAGATGCATCCGTATCTAGACAATGTTGAGACCATTAATATGGATCGGAGTGAGTACAAGAAACAAATTGGGGGTGGAACACACAAGAAGAGGACATGTTTGTTCTGCAAGGAAAAAGGACATTACAGAACTCGTTGCCCTTCGAATCCAGAGAGTTCAACGAGGCCCAAGATTGGCAAGGTCTGCAAGACATGCAAACTACCTATCATGTAATTTTCCCTAAAAAAAAACCTATCATGTAATTCAGTACTATTAAACCGAGAGTTAAGAAATTACTTAAAAAGCAACCCAATTTCTGGGTATCGTGTAGTAGAAGATTTTTGGGGTATCCAGTGCGCACGATCCTATACCCAAACTAGAAATCAATCAAACAATTAATTATGACAAATTACAATCATCCGGCCATTAATGCTAGACAACTCGTCCACAATTTCTGGGTATGCATTCCAAGATACGTTAGTCAAAAATAACAATGTGTGGTCCACCAATTGAGTCAATCGTTTCCACCAACATCACGATTAATCACCTTTCATTAGCTGTCGTCTATTAAATGGTCATCATTTAATACTCCGAAATTCCATCCTCTCTCCCCTCACGCACATACGGCATAATGTTTCCCTTAATTGCCCATGCTAACGGGTCGACTCGGTAAACCAGACACCATTGCAGAGCCTCTATTCAGATACCTAATCCAACGGTTCTGATGCATGGTGCCTAGGCTCCATGGTGCCCCATTTGAGCTTCCATATACATATGCATAAAAAAATTTGGGGCCCCTAAAATTCATGGGCCCTTTGCGGACCGCACCACTTGGAACCCCTGTGGGCCCGGCCCTAAAAGAAGCGGTCATCTCCTAATCTTCTATTCTCCACATCTAGGTCATAGTTCTCTCACCATCTTCCTCAAAGAACATTGGTATAAAACTGAGACACGAGTTCTGCACTGATATCCAGGGTAGGGCAAGAAGGGCGACGGCCCAGGGCCCAGCCTACTTAGGGGCCCACACTTTGTGCACATCCATATAGTATAAAGTTTACTAGCAAAGTTTTAAATAGTCAACTCTGAGCGCTCAAAGGCCGTGAAACAATGAAATAAGAAAAAAAATGTCCTTAAGGGTCATCCAGCTAGCCTAGAAACTCGAGGGAGCACCACCGTTGACCAATACATAAAAAGCATGCTTCAATCATAGTCAGTCTTCGCTTTAGTACCACACGAGTAGGGTGTTGCAATTTCGTACTTCTCTTACATGCCCCCAAACAACATGCTAATTAATGTAATTGTCATGTTCTAATAATTTTTATTCACTCTTAATTCCTTCTCTTATGAGTTCCACATATACTGTAACCACTACTATCTCGGTAGCTGGGTCATGGACTAATGGATTTCGAATTATATCCCCTTTAACCATTTGATTATTTGTAGGCAATCCAGTGGTTCATTGGCGTTCACTCTTCCGTCCTTTTTTTAATTGCCAGACGGGGAATCAAGAATAATATCTACTATTTTACAACAATAAATTTAGGTGTTCCGCCTCCTTTACTCAAAAACCTTTGTTTTATTTTGAGAAAAGAAAGGTGATGATTTGTTCATTATTTTTTGTTGAAATGCTTCTGCTCCAGGGCGCAGATTGCACGAAGTCATTTGGGAGGGGGTATGGGTGGCTAGGGAGACATTTTAGTCATGTATTAGGGGGAGAAAATGGGCCAATACATGGAATTTTTAGTAAATATTTGCCAAACATAAAGTGTTTTTTGCTACAAAAGTCTTTGACTGGGCTGGGGAAGGCAGTGCCTCCCCCCTGAAGTACCCATACCTCCTCCATTACCCTGCTCCTGATTATATTATCATGATTTTTTCTCATTCAATACTGATATTTTGCTACTGATATTTTGTTTGATATTTAACTTATATGAACTCCATACATTACATATATGCTCGTGACTTTCATTTACTATACTACTATTGTAAAGACCCATTTTTAGTTTGCCTCGGGCCTCTAGAAAATAAAGACCGACCTTGTTAAAAAAACCAAGACGATTACCTGCAAAGCGATCATTCTGTTGGGCGTGCGGAAGAACCACTCATGAGACAACATGAGCATTATTATGCATTAGATCATGAAGGCTGTAGTGCTCGACGCCTTGAACTCCACATAGCTTCTTGGGTATTTCGACAGCATCACGGGATCACCGGCCTGGTGCCCGTTTGGCCTAGGCTTGTCATCCTGCCAGGTTCCGCCGGGGTGGTCAGACAGGATACGTAGGTAGCTGTCGCCGCTAAGCTCGCCAGAAGTAGCGGCGGGGCACAACTCTCTTTGATCCATTTCTTCTTAGGGGGAGAAAATGGGCCCAATACATGGGATTTTTAGTAACTATTTGCCAAACATGAAGGTTTTTTGCTACAAAAATCTTTGGCTGGGGGTGGGTGGGTGGGGGGGCAGTGGCCCCGCTAAAGTACCCATACCTCCTCCATTGCTATGCTCAGGATTATATTATCATGCTTTTTTTTCTCATATCAGTACTCGTGTTTTTACTCATATTTTCTTTAATATTTAACTTACATCTCGGTGATAAGGGGAAGGTTAGATCATGATTGGCTCGAGTGCTGGTTGATGTTGATGCCAATGGAGATGTGTAACTGTGTGTTGATGATCGCATGGCGTGTCTGGCATGCTCGTAATGAGGTTACTCATGAGAAGGAACTGCTGGCGATTGAAGGCTCACGGAGATTCATTTGTAGCTACATGCTTTCCTTGAAAAATATTAGTAGTGCAACTCTGGAGCAGATTATAAAGGGGAAGCAGGTTTCGGGGTCAGAAATTGTGCAGCGTCCTCCCTCAGCTAACTTGATGATCGAGGGATGGAAGAGGCCGCCTGAGGGTATATTGAAACTGAACATAGATGGTGCTTTCGTGGCTCAAACTGGGAACGCGGGCACCAGTATGATACTACGTCGGAGTGATGGTTCTACAGTCTACTCTGCTTGCAAAAACTTGCGGCTATGCTCTTCTGCATTGCAAGCTGAACTACAAGCATGCATGGAGGGGATACAGTTTGGCCTTGATTTATGCCAGGAACAGATAATCATTGAGACAGATAGTTTGGAGCTGGTACAAATGATCAAGAGTCCTGAGAGGGATGGGTCGCCTCTTGGTCATCTGGTACGAGATCTCCAACTGCTTCTTACTACGGATCACATCGTCTCTATCTTAAAAAATCCTAGGCTTTGTAATAGTGCTAGTCATGAGTTAGCTAGATTTGGGATGCTAAACCAAAGAACTCAGGTTTGGTTGGGTTCGGTTCCTGATGAACTTCGGGATCGTATCTAGAAGGATTGTAACAACACTATTGTCTAATTAATACAATCCCTTACCCCAGAAAAAAATTATATGAAATCCACACACTATATATATGCTTGTGACTTTCATTTACTATATTACTATTGTAAGGGCCCATTTTAGTTTGCCTTGGGGCTCTAGAAAGTCAGGACCAGCCCTACTGATATCTATCTTTCCCATGCCTTAATAGTATCAATAGAATAGTCATATTAACAAGGTCCATATTAACAAGGTGTATGTTCTTTTCGTGAAGTTCTTGTCGAAAGAATTCCGTGTAAGTGTGCTTGACTCGGAACAATTCGAAAATGGGTGACCGGCCGGAATGTTCGTCTAGTGTGTGCACGAGTGAGAACAAACTGCGCAGAAAAGACTAGTGTTGATCTATGAAATAAGTTTAGAGATTCTAAAGAGCTGTCAGGGTGTCAGTAAAAGTGCCTAGGGACGGCTCACGGCGGAGAGGGTTCACTAGGTGCACTGTACATATTGGAATCTTTCACTTTCATTGTTGACACGTACGGTTGTCGTATGGTGTTAATGAGTTAGATTTTCTTCATAATTGATGCTTATATTGGAATACAGAATGTCCAAAATAGCTCCCCGAAAATACTTTTCTCATCTCTAGCAACACAAGAGCGTGTTTGTTTCACAACCAATGTTTGACACGGAAAACAGAGTCGTTAATTTCTCTCGTAGCCAAGCAAGGCATGTCTACAACGTTATTCTCTACTGGATTATGTAGTATGAGATGGTGTCTTCTCTTTCTTGACCATGTAAGAATCTTCTTATCTATCAATGCATCGAAACACAAATATTTTGCATTTTCGTGAAAAAAGGCATGACTATAAAAGCATGTCATATATAAAGCATCTACCATGTACGAAAACCCCAAATAGAGCCCTAACTCTAGGCAGCAATTTTTTTTAAGAAAATGACTTTGTAAGTTTCAAAAAAGGCCGGGAAATAAATACAAGGTGTAGATAATATCGAACTACCCCCTTGCAAAATTTCGATACAAAATTCGTTATATCCTAGACTACACAAAAAATCAAAAAAAAATCAGCTTGATTGTGTTGTATGAGATGGTGTCTACTCTTTCTTGAGCATGTAAAAATCTTCTTATCTATCATTTGTGTTTTCACGAAAAAAGGCATGACTATAAAAGGCTCTGCTCTATAAAGTCTCTACTCTATATGAAAACCCCAAATAGAGTCCTAACTCTAGGGAGCCCATTAAAAAAATGACTTTGTAATTTTCAAAAAGGTCGGAAAAAATACAAGGTGTAGATAATATCGAACTACCACCATGCCAAATTTTGATACACAATTCGTTATATTCTAGACTACACAAAAATTGAAAAATCAGCTTGATTGTGTTGTATGAGATGGTGTCTACTCTTTCTTGAGCATGTAAAAATCTTCTTATCTATCATTTGTGTTTTCACGAAAAAAGGCATGACCATAAAAGGCTCTGCTCTATATAGTCTCTACTCTATATGAAAACCCCAAATAGAGGCCTAACTCTAGGGAGCCCTTTCAAAAAAAATGACTTTGTAATTTTCAAAAAGGTCGGGAAAAAATACAAGGTGTAGATAATATCGAACTACCACCATGCCAAATTTTGATACAAAATTCGTTATATTCTAGACTACACAAAAATTGAAAAATCAGCTTGATTGTGTTGTATGAGATGGTGTCTACTCTTTCTTGAGCATGTAAAAATCTTCTTATCTATCAATGCATCGAAAACACAAATTTTTTGTGTTTCACGAAAAAAGGCATGACTATAAAAGGCTATGTTCTATAAAGCCTCTACTCTATACGAAAACCCCAAATAGATCCCTAACTCTAGGGAGCACTTTTAAAAATAATAATAAATGACTTTGTAAATTTTGAAAAGGTCGGGAAAAGATACTTGGTATAGATAATATCGAACTACCACCGTGCAAAATTTTGATTCAAGATTCGTTATATTCTAAACTACACAAAAATTGAAAAATCAGCTTGATTGTGTTGTATGAGATGGTGTCTACTCTTTATTGAGCATGTAAAAATCTTCTTATCTATCAATGCATTGAAAAGTCAAATATTTTGCGTTTTCGCGAAAAAAGGCATGACTATAAAAGCCTCTGCTCTATTAAGAAAACCCCAAATAGAGCCCTAACTCTAGGGAGCACTTTTAAAATAATAGTAAAATGACTTGTAAGTTTCAAAAAGATCAGGGAAAAAAAATACTATTTTGGATTCAAGAGTAGCATAGCAGAGAAAATAATCTATGTTCTCAATCGTATCGATCAAATTATTGGACCGGTGCTGGATGTCACTTCTCCCCCGGGCAGGTTAACTTTGGTAGTCCAAGTTGGTTTAATATATTTCTCGAAATAGCTCAATCCTTTTTTGATAAGACCCGCATAAAAATATGCTGTTGACGTGAGTAAAGCTAAAGCAACAGTAGTATTTATATCATTCGTGGGCGCTGCTCATTATATTCTATAGCACATAAAAATTGACAATCAGACCAAATTTTTAAGTTTTGAAAATATGTATTGTTCACCGACCCAGAGTCACTTTGTCACTTTTCTCCGGACTAAAATATAATCTTTTTTGCATTGAGACTTTGCACACTGATAGAATTCACCATTGTCCGCATCTAGGATTTTTCTGAATTTTAGGATTTTTCCAAATTTTGAAACATACAAGTGTCATTTCCCTTTTTTTTCCCCAAAAAAAGGCTACCTAAAGCTCGGCCTCCAAAACGCCGTACTCCTACTGACCATAATCTTTTCGGACCCAATCAAGAGACACTATTGTTAAAAAAAAACTGGCATGCGTAGCTGTAGGTAGCAATGTACCAGACTACACTGGCAGGCACGTTTCTTTGGCCACAAAACATCCAGCAAAACTCGGAGAGTCGGGGTCAACCCTGTTGGCTGTAGTGGTAGGCTGTTGGACCAACAGATGGACTTTCTCCAGCGCGGCGCTGAAAGGGACGCGCTAAATTCCCAACCAATTCTTCTGTTTTCAGATTTGCTGCTAATAATAATGCAGGGCGTGCAGCACACCCCGGCAATTCTCACTCGTCCACTGTGATCGAGCTGCACTCCAGTTCGCGGTTGCGTGCTCTTCAGTGCATCTCCGTGCATGTGCTCTCCGTTATGATGACTATTACACTAAGGCATGAGGGAAGAATGAACATGCGTAGAACGTATTATGGATGAACTCAAAGTCGCTGCAAATTTATGGGAGGATAACAAACAACAACACGCCGCTAATCACCTTTCCGTTTGATGTGATGCGCACATTGGCCTGTTGCACAGCGTGCGGCAGGTCGGCCCTGCAATCTCTATCGCGTGCTTTTACTTAGCTTAGTAGGAACAAGAAACAAAAACAAAGAGTTGTCAAAAAAAAAGAAACAAAAACAAAGTACTGTACTATATTTGTTCGGATAGATGATCTCACATCTCGTTGAAATGTTGAACGGAGAACAATGACTCTATCGAAACGTACAATAGGAGGCCTGTGATAACCATATGGTATCAGGTGTGACGTACAGGAACTAGTTCAAAAATGCCGAAAAGGCTACAAAATCGAACAAGCTAAAGTATTCTTTCTTCCCTTTGTGACATGGAAGTTGAGTCCTGTCTAAATTTCCTAGCAAACAGCAAGAGTGGGGCATGCAAAACCACCAAAGAAAACAGCCAAAAAGGCAAACGGCTGAATCACATGGACGCTGGATTGAGATCCAGTGCCTTGACACAGGCAAGGCACCAATGAACAGTGTTGTGCATTGTCCCACATTTCTGTCCGTTGGATTGAAAATTGATGGCCGGATGCACATGAACAAAACGCAGCTAGATGATTCATCTACAGTACCCATGCTACAAGGTTCAGCTACAGCTGTCTGCTACAGTACCGTACACAGTACATGTGCTACAGGCTTTAAATCGTGTCTCTCCATTTTTAATCGAACGGTCGTAGTGTCAAGGCACGGAACTGTTCAGTCGTGCCTCACCTCACACAGAGAGGAGGAGGAGAAGAAATGACTTTTCCTTCATTAATGAGGAGGCTCCCACCACACCAGTGACACCACCCTCGCTCGCAGGCAGCAATGATAGATCTTCATCTTCCCAACCTTAGCTAGCAGGGAAGGAAGGAATGACACCACCACACAAAGCAGCCAGTTCTAGCGAAGAACTTGGTGCTACTTCTTGTGCCTCCGGTTGGACTGGCCGGTACCTTTGTTGCTCCTTCCTGATGGGGAACTGCGCCGGCGTGCAGGGAAACGCCGAGATCAACCCCTCCTTCAGTGCTCCCAACTCCTCAGGTATGCTTTGCTTTGCTTTGCTACGATTCTTGGTTGAAAGGAGATAGCCTGTGTGCTCTGGTTCTCGGTAGTGCTTTTGGCCCTGTTATTCTCCAGAGTAAGGAATGGGCGTTTCTTGATTTTCCTTTTCTTTCTTTTCTTTTCTTTTCTTTTCTTGGAGTTGCACTGTTGGGACGAAGAGACCAAATTCGGTTGCTTGATTCTGTATCTAAAAGGAGAACAGCTTAGTGTTCCACTTTGGGATTTAGTGGATGGCAAATAGTGAGCTAAACTGAAGGCGCATATGGCTTGTCCAAACACACAAGCATACTAGGATTAGTTTGCTCCCAGAATGGTAAGGTACCTGGAGATATTTGTTATGCAAGTAGTAACTTGAGCGCTTGCTTTGCCATCCCAGGTAACAATTCCAAGAGCAGCAGCAGTAATGCGACCGATATCAGCAGCAGCACCTTCGGTTCCAAGGGTTCATCCTTCTCGGTGCCGCCGACTCCTCGGACCGAGAAGGAGATCTTGCAGTCGACCAATCTCCGCAAGTTCACCTACAATGAGCTGAAAGGCTCCACCAGGAACTTCCGGCCGGACAACCTGCTGGGGGAGGGGGTTTCGGCTCCGTGTTCAAGGGGTGGATGGACGAGCGCACCTTCACTCCCGTCAAGCCTGGCACCGGGATGATCGTCGCCGTGAAGAAGCTCAAGCTGGACAGCTTCCAGGGGCACAAGGAATGGCTGGTTGGTGACAAATCACATTGTTACAGTCACTCTTGTGCCTGTTTGGGCTTTAGGTTTAGGACCCTTAGGTTTATTAGGTGGTTTTAATTTGTTTCTGCGGCGAAAATTTTGTAGGCTGAGGTCAATTACCTGGGGCAGCTATCGCATCCCAACCTTGTGAAGCTCATCGGGTATTGCTTGGAAGACGAACAGCGGCTTCTCGTCTATGAGTTCATGCCGAGAGGCAGCTTGGAGCACCATCTTTTCAGGAGTGAGTGTCTTCTCTCAAATTATCTTGTGTGATGCTCTCAATCACATTGTGTAAGACATGTTCCATTTCCCGCTGTTGGAAATGGTCGAGTGACAACGCAATGGTACTGCAGGGGCTCCACATTTCCAGCCCCTCTCATGGAATTTACGGATGAAGGTTGCTCTTGAGGCCGCCAGGGGCCTTGCTTTCCTGCATAGTGATGAAGCTAAAGTTATATACCGTGATTTCAAGACCTCCAATGTTCTTATTGACTCGGTGGGCATGCAAATTCAGTCTCTTATGTATACATTAAGTGGAAGTAGAATGAGCTTTAATCTAAAGATTTGTCTGTGTTGTCCTTCTTCGGCTGCATACAGGAATATAATGCAAAACTCTCTGATTTTGGTTTGGCAAAAGATGGCCCAAGTGGCGATAAGAGTCATGTTTCTACTAGGGTCATGGGGACTCAAGGATATGCTGCCCCTGAATATCTCGCGACAGGTAATCTTTCTAACATGCCTTTCCAGACAACCATATTGTTTCCTACTATGTTCATGCATCTTAGTGACACGGGAGAAACTACAGAAACTGCGGCTTGCCTTCGTTGACCCTGCTTGAAATGTTCAAGATAGCATTGCTGGCAAGCTGCAGTTTCTGTTGATGCAATGCGCTGATGTTTGACGGAAAACAACCTTCGTGGCACGACATTAACACTTCATGGAGTTCATTACATACTTTCTTTTAAGAGAGATAAACAACTAGCGCTATGCATGGCGTATCTGTTGGATTCACTTAGTTTTATATGGCATGGTTCTTCGTTGTGCTTAGATGTGCCTGTTGTTTAAAGGAATGTGATTCTCTATAGCAGTGAGGAGGCATAAAATAATCATTTAGCAGCAAAGTGACTCACCAGGCAGGAGCAAGGCAGCAAAGCATGTCTGGACAATCCATTTTAGATTGACGATTGTTGTTCCATCCATATGATGCTCATGATTAAAATACTTGAAAGTTCTTAAAGGATTGTGGTCGATGATGTATGACACCCTGTCAAAGGGAAAACATCGAGGCAAACCATCATGCTAGTTTGAAAACTTGGAACGGTACTTTATTGCTTTCCACATCTTTGGTTAGTGCAAAAAAGGATGACTAGATACTCAGCTGCTCTGAAGCACTTCCTGCCTCAAATCACATTATTGTCGTTGGTTGATAGTTACATCTTCGTTCTGCCTCAAGTTAGCACGCAAATTCTTCTGATCATTATAACCTGCCTCATCTTGTTAGCTAATCTTAAATTATGCACATGTTGTACTGGTCAAAAGTGAAGGATGATTCATGTGTATGACTGATTGTGGCTAGTTAACATCTTTGATACAGTCACAATTCACAAGCATACAATTCTTCTGACCACTATTAATAAACTGTCTTGACGTGTTGTTTAATTTAAAATTGTGCACATGTTGTAATAGTAAACAACAGCAATGGGTTGCATACATATATGATTGGTGGAAACTTACATTATTTTCCTCCATATCATATGCAGGCCATTTGACCGCGAAGAGTGATGTGTACACCTACGGTGTTGTTCTTCTGGAGTTGCTGACCGGGCAGCGTGCACTTGACAAGAACCGCCCGCCTGGACAGCATAATCTGGTGGAGTGGGCGAGACCTTACATCAACAGCAAGAGGAGGGTCATCCATGTCCTGGACCAGCGTTTGGGGTCACAATACTCGCTCCCTGCTGCGCAGAAGGCCGCGGCGCTTGCGATGCAGTGCTTGTCGATGGACGCGCGGTGCAGGCCTGACATGGACCAGGTTGTGACAGTGCTGGAAAAGCTCCAGCAGGTGAAGAAAACAGGCAAGTAGGGAGGATTGCTGGTTACCACTGTGCTTTACCTCTGGAGCATCACTCCTTGTAAGCAAGCACTACTTGTAACGAACACCTCGGGTAGTAGAAACAGTGCAGATCCCGGAACTGAGGGAGACTGGCTTTTCAATCTGCCAGGCAGAGAATGTAAAAATATATATTGCCTCTGTGTACAGCTAGCTGTTAGCCAATTGCTTTGCTGTCAGTCTGCCACTTGTTCTATATTTCCGCAGTACAGACTTCATATAAGAAGTTGAGAAACAGTCCTGTATCTCACATACTTCAGTTAGAATTTCACCCAGATTGTGAACGGCTTCTCTCGAGGCATCCTCTGATAGTAAGTGTTAACATTTAGAACCATATAAAAGCAGCACCGACTCTGCAGGAGAAATGAAACAATGAAGTTGTTAGTTGACGCCTTCCTGCTAGACGCAGCACCTAATTTTATCACTCAAACCATAGAGAAAAACAGAACCAGAAATGTTATTCGCATTGCTTCAACGATATTATTTTCATTGCAGAACAAAGAGTAAATAGCAGATAAGCAATATGATACATTCTTATTCCTTTTCCTTGACAAAATTACAATTCTGAAGGGATACCGGTAAGGTTGCAAAACAGAAAGGGCTAGAGGTGCAGCAGTTGAACAGTGGACAATCTTAGGCGAGCTATGAAGATCTTGATAAATGCCTGAATATCACATTGAAACTGAATCACAAAAAAGGTTTTACAGGCGTTTACATTTCTAGAAAGTTTGGAACTAATCTACTAACAATTTGATTTAAGCTTCCCACAACAAACTAGGATCAGGTGAGATGGGGGCTGACTGTTCAACCGAAGCCATCTCTAGAATCTGCGGCCACCAGAATTATAAGCACGACCCCCAGGGTATTGACCACGTTGCTCAAAACCATGACCTCGACCTTGGCTTCCGGCATGGAACTCAGGGTAATCTGGCCGCTCCCATAGGGCTCGTACTGGCCAGATGGATAACCCCGGTGAGACTCTCCATAAGCACCTCCAGCGGGAGCAGCACCAGGAGGAGGTGTGGTTGCAGCTGTTGGAGGATAGCCACGTGGTTCCCTAGGTACAACATTATTTGCATAATTGCTCATGCTCGCCTTTTGGTATTGCTGCTGGCGTTCTAGGGACTCTTTGCGCAGGAATTCTTCTCGATATGCTGTCTGGCGAGCTCGAAGTGCCAACAGTTTCTCATGGTACTGTGCATTTATCTTGTTCAATCTCTGCACACAGACATGGAAACATGAAGCAAGAGCTGTCTTTGATATTAATAGTGTATGCTGTTACTTCAAGAAAAATGTTCAACTCTATGAGACAGGAACAGAGAACTGAAGCATGTACAGCATGACGCACAATGTGCTTCAATTGCGGTAACATTACAAGTACCAAATATCGTTGTTTAGATCTTTAGAAGTACTAGTAGGAATGTACGTGCAATGCACGTCTTTATAATTAATTAGGTGACAAATTAGAATTATGAAACAATGTCCAAGGGTCTACGTGGATTAATTTTTATAATTATTTTGCATCGGTCCTAAATTTTATATTGCTAAGAGAAATATAGTAAGCATCATAGAACACGCAAACCTCACACCGAATCCAACATGCACGGCGATGATGGCGTGCTCCTTGGGTGAATTTTCGGCACGAATTATGTCATCCTCAATTATTCCCGCATAGCAATGAGTCAATGAGCCACTCATGGGGCGGAGGGGATGAAAGGAAAGATCTTTATCGCCTCACTCTCCCTCGTTTGGTTCTTCTCCGACTCCTCGGCCCCCGACGCCGACACCGCGGCTGCCTCGATGCTCCTGTTGCTCTGTGCAGCGTGGCCATCTCCAGCTTGGCTCCTATTAATGCTGACGCCGCGGCCGCCTGTTGACGCCGACGTCGCTGCCGCCTCACTGAGCTCGTATCCATGGCACTGGGCATCATGTTGTTTGCTCGGCTGGGCTCCCCTTTCGACGCGAAGCTCACGTGGATGCACATGGTGCTGTCCTCGGCGTCCATCCGCAAGAAGGCCAAGTGCTAGCTCTGGTAGCGCCTCCAATTTGATGTCACTCTGCACGTGAAATCTAGCTGCACCACACCAAAAAGGGATTCAGCTAGCTGCTAGTAGTAGTACGCGGGCACTCTCTAGTGCAAGGTCGTTGGATGGGCGGCCTCGGGTGCTCGACTGGGTCACCCGCCGCCGCCTCACTGCTCCCTCGCTCACGAGCGTCTCCCCGCCTCCGACCACCGCGCCCCCCACCGTCCAGCTCGCCCCGGCGCCGCCTTCTCGAGATCCTCCGGCCCTGCTCGTCCCAGACCACCGCGCCACCGCCCCGTCCCGTGCCTCCTCTCCCGGAGACTTGCGCGCGCAGGGCCAGCCGGCTAGCCAGGCCCCAACCTCAACGACCTCCGTCGCCAGGGAGCCTCAAAGCTTCGCCCCCGGCGGAACGGGCATGTCCGTGGGTGCCTGACGAAGTTCTTGGAGGCCACAGGACCGATCATCTTTTCCTATTCTCCCACGGAGGTTGTGTGAGGACCCCGGATTAGCTATCCGAGATACTCGTTATGTTTCCTGCAACAATCCCGTGATCAGTATGTTGTTGCACATAACTCGAATTGGCATCATAGGATATCCATAGATACCGAAGAAATATACTTACGTGATTGAAGTCATTAGCTTCAACCGGTACTTGCAGCGGAAATCACCAAACAACGTGGAGTCCAAGTCATACGCCTTAACCCTACAGGCAGCTGACTGGGAAGCGCCCTAGTTCGCAAAGACGTCAGTGAACCCTTCTTCTTGGACTGCTTCTTCTTCTACAATCTGGCTAAGACGATAGCCAGGGACGAAACCAATATGAGTACATTTGATTGTACTCGCAAATTACCCCCAACTTGAGCATGCACTAGTTTTGATAATCTTAAAAAAAACTTTAGTTTTAGAAAAGAAAACTTCTCTAAATCTTTATCGAAAAAGGGGAGAGTAGATCTTTAATCTTGTTGAAGGCAAAATATTTTGAAAAGTAGTTTCTCAGTATCTTGGTGGGAAACAAACCCGTTTCTCACCATGCTTGTTGAAAAGGGTAAGAAGTCTTTTTACACCTTTGGTTAAAAGATAGGAAATTTCTTTAAAAACCTTTTTCCTCGAAAACCATCGTCTTGTCCACATTTCCAAAACCCTTCTTGTTTTCTGATCATATCCCCTTCATGGTTACTTATTTTTCCAGCAACCTCATACCATCCCCTCGGTATAGTTGCATAAAACAAACTCCACTTCATTTTATTTTCAACACTCAAAACTTTGTAAAACTTGCACATGGTCTTAGGACAGCCTCCCAACTGTCCATATCTGAGGACTCGGCTATTCGAATAGTTTTACCCTCTGCAGAGGTAGCACGCTTTTCCCACATCCATCCGGTTTCCCGGCCATAGCCTCTCCTTTGCTCATGCTAGTATAGGACCCTACCGCTACGACACTTCCCATCCACACTTAAATCCTCAGAAACTAAGTGTGAGGACTCGTAGTTCTGCCCGGCGGACCCAAGGGAGCCCTTCAATCCCCTTTCTTCTTTACACTCATACCGGCTTCCGGTAGACTTCTCTTAAGAGGACCCAGGTCAGGGGGTAGGTCCTCAGACCATCCCCTCATGGAACGAGGTTATCCTCGTTATTGAGGCATCCAGTACTAACACGAGCAAATTATATGACTACGCCCTTGCCCATATGTGGGTAAATGTGGTCGCACAGGTTATCGGCTGGTAGTCATAGTACAAAGACACAATGTGCATTTTTCATAAACAACACCATACTTCTTTTCTCCACTTCCATACCGACATCTCGGCATACCATAATCCATCCAAGGATTTTCAAAGGAGTTTTGTATAAACAATGTTTTTTTCCATCCTATAGTTTTATATAAACAACTGATATCTCTATATAGAGTGGCAAAATAGTTTTTCATAAACTTTTGAAAAGGTTTTCACGATCATTTCCAATTCTCTAGCAAAATACTTTTAACCAAAACTTGGGTGGTTCGTAATCCCACCAAAAAGATTTTTCATAGAAGGTTTTGGAGTAAAACAAATTCATTTCGAAATCATTGTATACCACTGACACCTCTATATCGGTGTCTTAATAATATACTTGTAATTTGGAAAAGGGTTTTCAAAATCATAGCTTTCGTGGCAAACACCACGTAAATCATTATGCTAATTATAAGTAAAACAGGTAAATCAAAATAGATGTATATAGATGCAAGCTCAGTGAAGTAGCTTGCCTGGCTTCAGCATAATGTCCTTGGTCTTCTTCTCACTGATTAAAGAAATAAACTCCCATCCTCCTTCAATAGTTCCTCTCCAAAGACCACTCCGGTATCGGTATTATCTAGCGTCGCAAACAGGGAATAACAACACTCAATACACCAACAAAACCACGAGTGGGGAACAAAACAAATAACCACCACAAGCATCAAACTAATTAATTAAGCAATAGACTAGGATCTACACTTACAAGGGTCTTTTACAAATCAGTCTAACACTGCTACACAAGCTAGGGCCAAATAATAGGTAGCAAGGGATGACATGCTACAATATCAGTAGCTAAGAAAGGCTACTGATGTTCAACCATCAATTCTGAATTTTATGCACACAAATGATTTTATTTACAAACAATTCCTAAAAGTTAGGAAATTCTAGGAAATATCCATACTAGGGATATTATTCCCTAATAAACACCAGCAACACTAAACTCTTCCTAACATGTTATCAAACCAGTAGCAATACGGCATGCTACTGATGATCTAGCAATACTAACTAAAACAACCGTCACACTAAGGATTTTCTACTAAAACAAGTCCTATTAACTAGGAGAATCTAGGAAAATACTACCCTAGTAATATTAACACTAGATAACTAAATGCAATACTAAACTTTTTCCAAAGTGCTAATATACAGAGCTAACACACTCCTAGTAATTAATATCACACCTATACATGCTAGAAAACACAAAAGAGATACTAACACACCCTATATAGTTAAATAAAACTATAAACATTAATTAACAGAAAAGCATAACACCTAGTTAAATACACCGAAAATAATCTATAGCTCTAAAAATCACACCAAGCTAGGATTAGGTACTCCTAATCATACAGAAGCTCACACAAGTGGATTCACACCAAAAATCATCACCAAACAATTTACAAAAATCCTAAAATGGCTCTCTGGTCATTTACCAAAATGCATGCCATTTTTATAGGAAGCTCTTTTGCATACGAGGCAAATTTCTATGGCTAGGTATCACTTAGATCTTTCCAAACCAGTTGAGTTTGCATCAATAGCTATCTTAGAAAAATAGTTATTGATATTTTGGTGAGGAGCAGTAGTTCTAGCTCACATTTATTTTCTCCAAAAATATTTATCCAATAGTGTATCTACCACTGGGATCTGGCTAGGAATATGCTAGGGTACCTCCACGATTTTTGGTTTGGCCAAAGATGCACTTAAACTATTTTAAAACGATTTAAACTAAAGGTCCAGAAACAGATATATAAGGAAGTAAATAACAACCTTAAGAAAAAAAAGATTAACGGGCTGGATCTGGCACTGGAGATGGCTGGATCTGGGCTGAGCAACACGGGGAGAGGCCCAGCTTGCGGCCCATGTGCGCGGCGAAACGGTACCGGGCTGTTTCCTTCTTCCTCTCGATGGACAGAGCAGAGCGAAGCAAGGCAGGAGCACGGCGGCGACGGCATCGGCGGCGACGGCGACCTGAAAGGAAATGGGGATGTCCGTGAGGAAGAGCTCGGCAAGGGGAACACATGGATGCGACAATAGCGAGGAATGGTGGGCTGAGCTGCTCGCGAGCTTGCTCGACAAGCCGCGGCCGGGGAGGACGAAGTTGAGGACGACAACGGCGATCCCGGGCTCCAATCTGCGATTCCTCGCATGGAGAGAGAGAGGACGACGCGGTGAGGCTTTTGGTAGGCTTGGATTCGGTCGGGAGGTCTCGATCGCCGGCGGGGCGCGTCGGCGGCTTCGGCCGGGGTTCGTGTTCATGGAAGAAAATGAGAGAGGGAGAGAGTGGAGGAAATGAGTGAGGGGGGCAGAGGAGAGGCGGGCGGTGCTCTTATCTTCTCCTCCGCAGCAAGGAGGGAGGGGGCACGGCATTGACGACGAGGGGAGCACGGCAGCAAGGCCAACACGGCGACGTGGGGCACGGCAGCGTGCGGGAGGTGTCACGGTTGTCCAGGGGGCAGAGCTGAGGTGAAGGGGAGAGCAGAGCAGTCAGAGGCCAGGCTTCGCGGGGAAGGGGTGCACGGGGGGGGGGGCGACCACGGCAACGCCGGCGTGAGGAGCACGGCGCCGTGCCGGGCAGCGTTGTTGCTACAGGAGGTCAACGAAGTTTTTGCAAAGAGGCCCCTGAACTTGTTTTTCCACTCACAGATAGGTCCTTGTCTCTTTCTTTTATTTCCTTTTCAAAACCAGTAGGGTTTCCGGAATTTAATTGAGGTGCTTAAACATTTTACAAAAATTAGAGAAAATTCATGTAGCCTCCCATATATATGAGGAAGCTCCACAAAAATTGGTTTTACAAAATAAAATGTTTTGCTCCATTTTTGTTCATAGGATTTAAATAAATCATTTTTGGAAATTAATACTTTGATACTCCTTTAATATTTTAAAACCAGTGATAAAATATTGTGTTGAACTTTTGGAACTTCCTTGACAAATAAGGTAGCTTCAAAATAATTTATCTTTTCATAGAGGGAAAATTGGTTTGGAGGAAATAGAGAATTTGGGAGGGAATTTAGTTATGAAGATCATTTTTAACTCATGACCTTCATTTCCTTTTTGATAAAAGAATGGGGGGGGGGGGTTTGTTTTAAATCGACAAGTAGGTTTACTTGAGGAGGGAGTGATATGAAATGGAGAGGATTATCATTTCATCTCCTCCTCTAGGATTTTGGGTAAAGAAAATATAATTATTTTTATAGAAGAGAGAAATAGATAGAGAGGGAGTTTTATTGAGATCATCTCCCTAAATTTTAACTTGGGGGTGCATAATTCTAGAGGGTTTGTTCCTCTTCAAGTCGCACTCCAAATTTGGTTGCCAAGTGTGTCCTATTTTAGTAATAACACCACTGAGGAATTATCCTCACAAGAAATTCACACACAACAGCAATAACACAGCTATAGTAACAGCACAACAATATCAACAACACCACAATATCCACATCTCAAACAAGACCACACACTTCAAACCACAAGAATAAATCACACACCTTTTTCCATAACTAACAATGCTATTTTGTAAAAATGGTCACACTCAATTATGACAAGATGTTGTTTAAGGGATAAATCAACTCATAACTTAATAGTTTTCAAAATGGTTTGATAAAGAGAAATATGTGAGGTAATATATTTCCCACTAGTATTCCTTTTAAAATGGAGTTGAAACATAGGAGTTTTAAAAATAGGAATTGTAAAAATATCAAGGGTGAAGAATAGATAGGAGATATCATATGAATCTCCATATTCTTGGAAACACATAATTTTGGAAATACTTTTACTGTCTCAATTTAAAGGATATTTTATTTGTTGCTAAAACCAAATCATTATTGAAATAGACTTTTGGCCAACATAAGAATGGGAAAGATATATGGAATATATTCTTGTCATAACCTGGTCACCAGTGTGGTAAATATATTTTCTTACTTAGGTTGATTTCTTGGGTTGACATTTACTAGTCAAACAATCACAAACCTCAAGTTACACAAGGTTAACAGAACAATTTAAAGGAAAGCACAATCATTTGTGAAATAATTCAAAAGTTTTTGTTGGTTCTGAATTTTTGGGTCTTGTTTAATCTTATTATAAATTTGGGATGTTACAGGTTGCGTCCGCGGCGGTGAGTTGATCGGTAGTGGCGGGACGTGATTTGATTTTCTTTCCTACAGGCGGAGTATTCCTTTTTGGTCGTGTTCGATCAGGTCTATCATGTAATGTGTGTGCTCGGGTTTGATTAGGTTTGACATATGGAAAGAAACGAAACGGAGGCAATTTGGTTGTATTATGTGATTTGGTGGGAGGGCAAAATGGTCCAAACTGGACATTGTTGAGTTGTCAAACATTGGGACGATCTGGGCTGTTTGATCGGATATTGAACGGTCCAGATTTAAAGTATCCCAACGAGTTTGCTCTTTTAATAGTAGTATAGATTAAGTGGAAAGACATAAGAAATGATACAGCATAATTTAGAGGAGTGGAATTTTAATAGAGCCACCAAAACCTTGATTAACCTGGTTCGTTATTAGCAAAAATCGGCAACTAAGATCCTTCTAAACACAGCAATAGAGTTAAACCAATGGATATTTGGAAAAGCTTAGGATGCAGAAGGGGAAGATCTCCATTCAATTCGTTTTTTACAATTGCTTAGTTTTTTTAAGTATTGTAATGCTTGCTGGGTTTAAATATCTAGCCATCTTCCAGGATATAATTTCAGGGAGCATGTATGTTCTCTCCAATTCCATTGCAACTTACACGCTGCTTACTTTAGATGACCAACATGTATTACTGTGCTGGTATTGCCATGCAAAATGAGAATGTGCATAGAGCTTACAAGTCAATGCACATACCTTAAAACAGTCTATGAAAGGAAAATACATTCAGTTTCTATTTGTAACCTTAATACATCCAGTTTCTAGCTATGCAACATAGAACTGTCTGTTTCTAGCATTCACCTGTGTGACTGTTACCCACAAGACTACAGTTGACTAATAGGATCAATAAGAAACTCAATCAATAAAGCATATGGTATTAAATCCCCTCATGAATGGATAAAGACTTCCTGTCAATAGTAGGACATATCGACGATTGATTTCAGGAAAAGACACAATCAGGTTGTCCAATTAGTCTACTCTTGGCAGGTAGGAAGAACAAGGCAGAATCATACAAAATTATTTGAACATACCTCCCTGTGCCTAGTATTTTCGGCATCCTCTGCATCATGTAGTTCCTTGGATAGGACCACGATGTCTTCACGAAAATTCTGCTCTAGACCTTCAAATGTACGAGGAAGATTATACTCATCGTCCATTGCTTCAATTTTATCAGTACGAGGCTGGTTCCTCAATTCCATTCTGGGTTGCTTTTCTAGAGCAACCTTCAGATCAGATTTTTGTCCATCATAAAAAGATCGTGTACCCTCAGCACCTTGACCTACATCAGTATCAAAACTCGGTACATATATGTAACCAAGAATCCAAGATGAATTTTTTTACATTTTCATAAACATTCTCATATACTACACGACCACTAATCTGTCCAAGTTTCTCAGAAAAATGCTAATCTGTCCAAAGTGTAGGTCTAGGGTGCACATATAGAATTAGTTATGGCACAAAAAATGCTAAATATCTTAAATTTTACAACAGATGAAGCAATGAAGTTCCAAAAAAACAGGATCACAGGGGCACACACGCACAGACAAACATTAAACTAACTAGTAGTGGTGCATACTGCATACCGTCATTATATGCATATGATGAAATCTGACTCTGGATATTTGGTCCACCTTTATCCCATTGGCTCTGTCTCACCTTCTGGGCGGCATACTGGTTCTCCCCAGCAGCTTGCCCAAATCTCTTCGAGGGTAACTATTATCCGGGAGTTGTTGAACCCTTTCCTGTGCCTGGTAGTGATGCAACTGGGCAGACATCCTGGGATTGATGTCTGCGTCGCCGTACTGCCCCTGTCCCTGACGCCTCATTCTAACCTGAATGTGCAAAATACAAAAGCAACGAAGTTGGTAACAGATTGTGAAAAATACTGGAACAATGAACAGCCAAAGAAGCGATCTAGGCCAAATGAATGCATCATCAAGGTCAAGGTTTTTACTATGCCAAAGTAACTGATTCAAACAGATCAAAGCTATCAATATCATGATTTTGTAACAAATATTTACACAGAGGTATGTGTATTTTAAACACCAACTGAATCAGTAGGCACTACCATAATAAGGCACAATCATATATTGGCGTTGCCATCATGAACAAACACTACTTCGAACCGGCAACACAGGACACAGAGTTCCACACGCAACAAGCTTCCGGGTGTCACAAATCTCGGCGCCTGTTCCCAGCTTTCACTCACGAGCACCGACAGAACACGCAGTTGAGACTTGAATCTGCGCCTTAGTATAACAACCACTCTAGGTGAGGAAACCCTGATTCCTCAGTGGTAGACATACGCGCAGGCGCAGCACCGCCAGGTCGGGCGATTCGCGCGTCAATTCCCGTCTACCAGGGAGGGCAGATAACAACAAACCGAGGAAGAGGTAACAACACGCGCACACGAAAAGAGCCCGCCTTGCGTCTTACCTTCGCAACGGCGGCGGCAGTGGCGACAAGCACGGCCAGGAAGGTGGTGGCGCCAGGCGGTGGCGCTCACGGCGGCGAGGGAGATGGGGAACGGGAAGATGTGGGGATGGGCCGGTGGGGAGGAGGACTCACCAGGCAAGGGCAGGCTGTAGCGGCCCAATATGTTAAGGATATTTTTCTTTCAAAGATATGTCATTGTGGGCTAGAATAAACTCGTATGGTTGGACCGAACTTAACATCATATGCTACTGTTGTGAAGGCCCGTGGAAGGGCTTCCAAGCTTGGGCTAGATTGATATTGTATGGAAGCAAAATTATCCACGTGCACTGCAACAGAAAAAGCAAAATATAAGTTGTACAAATTATTATCCCTGACATTAATTAATATGATTAATTTTTAATGAGAAATTGTGTTGTTAAGATTATAGATGGTAAAATGGAGAAAATGCATTTCTCTTATTTTGTAAGAGATCATATTTTAGCTAACTGAAAGCAGTCTCCTTTTTCTTCATCCTATTTCTTCCAACTAAGAAACAATTCTACTTGTCAACTCAAAGAGAAGCTGATGTCACACCATTGTACATGTCCTAACCGTTTCTTCCAGATGGAAGGCGACCTTTCACAAGCAAAGCGTATTTGCATTGGAGTTTTTTTTTCATACTTGGTGTACTTTCAAGTGTAGCACGCTACTCTCTCCGTTTCAAAGTTTCACCATCTTTCAATCAACAAAATATTTGTTATATGTCACGAAAGTTGTACAGTTTGTATTTGGTTTTTTCTTAACATAGTTAGATCCCCAAGGATCTACAAAGTCTCATTTAACATCAGCAGTTATAGCACGAAGGTTATAAAATGAATCGAATAAAGATAACATCGCATCTTTTTTTTTCAGAAGGGCTCTAGCTAGGCTGGAGATAAAAAATGCAATCATGTCCAAGCAGCATCCATGCAAATCAAGCATGGTCTACGAACCAGTTGCGACTCATGTGCCTTTCCAGCCGCGACTGATACGTCCAAAACGTATCTACTTTCCCGAACACTTTTGATGTTGTTTTACCTCTACTTTGTGTGTTTTGAATACAACTAACACGGACTAACGCAGTTTTCAGCAGAATTGCCCTGTGTCTTGTTTTTGTGCAGAAATCCAACTTTCGGGAAAATCCCAGAAAATATGGCAAAGTTCCTATTTTAGCAGAAACCCACGGAGCCAGAAGGGGAAACGGAGAAGAGCCACGAGGCGCCCTCACCATGTGGCGGCGCGGTGGGCCCTGGGCCGCGCCACCACATGGTGAGGCCGGCTCGGGTGCCCCCTTGCGTCCCCCTCTCGACTACATAATGCCTCTGACCTAAAAACGTCGGGGGGTCGACCACTTTTTCCAGAAACACCAGAGAGCGCCGCCGCCATCGAAAACCCTATTTCGGGGACCAGAAACTCCGTTCTGGCACTCCGCCGGGACGGGGAATTGGAGGAGATCATCGCCATCATCATCACCGACGCCTCTCCATCGACCATCCATGTTTCCCTCATCCATGTGTGAGTAATCCCCCGCTGTAGACTGAAGGGGATGGTAGGGATTGGATGAGATTGTTCATGTAATAGCTATAAGATTGTTAGGGCATGGTGCCTAGTATCCGTTGTTAGTACTTTATGTCATTGTTGCAACTTGTTATGCTTAATGCTTGTCACTATGGCCGAGTGTCATGATTTCAGATCTGAACATGTTATTGTATCATGAGGATAATCATTGTGTTTAGATCATATGTGCAAGTTGTATACACATATTATTGTCCGGAACCCGAGGCCCCGAAGTGACAGAAATTGGGATAACCGGAGGGGATGGCTGTGATGTGAGGATCACATGTGTTCACGGAGTGTTAATGCTTTGCTCCGGTACTCTATTAAAAGGAGTACCTTAATTACCAGTAGTTTCCCTTGAGTCCCCGCTGCAACGGGCTGGTAGGACAGAAAATGTTGTGCAAGTTTCTCATTGCAAGCACGTACGACTATATAGGGAACACATGACTATGGTTACTTAGTACTTGGATGCTTTATCTTTATTTATCTGCAAATGCTATGTCTTGATTATTATATGAACTATCTTATCCATGCAACGCCCGTTCATCCATCCCTATGACTACAGTGTTTTAATCCTGTTGTTTACCGCAATCACTACTGTTGTCTTTACTTTACTGCTGCTATTATTTCACTACTGCTATTGCTATAAAACTGTTGCTACTGATAATCTGTGTCGAGCAAGTCTATTCACAGGTGCAGCTGAACTGACAATTCATCTGTTAAGGCTTACAAATATTCTTTGGCTCCCCTTGTGTCAAATCAATAAATTTGGGTTTTACTTCCCTCGAAAACTGTTGCGATCCCCTATACTTGTAGGTCATCAAGACTATTTTCTGGCGCCGTTGGCGGGGAGCATAGCTTTATTTGTAATTTCACTTGAGAGTAATATTGTTCGCTGTAATTAATTCATCATGGGGAAGACTCGTGATGAGAAGGTTCACATACTGCCATCCACTACAAGGAAAGGTACAACTTTGAGTACCTCTGCTGCTCTTGATTCACCATCTATGATGAGTCAACTTATTACACCACCACAAGCTACACGCACTGTTACTTTACTGAATCTAAAATGCTTCTGATAATTTTGATGATGCTTCTACTGTTCTTGATGAAAGTGGTTCTTTAAGTCCTTTTTTAGATGCTACTATTGCTAGGTCTAAACAAATTGAAAATGCTGAAACACCTACTGAAGTCCCACTACCCCTGTTGATTCACCTGAGTTGAGGGATTATACTTGTGATGATCTTGGTGACACTTATGTGGAACTTGATGATGACTTTATTGATGAATGTAATGCTACTAGTTGTGCAAGTAATATTAAAAATCTTCTTGCAAAAGATGCTGTTAGATATAAACTGTCTCTGATGCTAAATTTGCCACATCTCCCATAAACATTAAAGATACGGATTATGACTTCTCTCTTGATTTGTCACATATATCCATTGTTGAGAAAGAACCTTTTTGTGGTACTGAAAATGAAAGTGTTGTAGAACACATAAATGAGCTCTCTACTTTGAGTAGCTTGTTCTCTGATGATATAAAGAAACGCAGTTACTTTGTTACTAAATTTTTTCCTTTCTCCTTGAAAGATGAAGCTAAAACTTGGTATAATAATCTGCCTCCTGGTTCTATTGATAGCCCTATTGGTTAGCTTAATGCTTTCTTTCAGAAATATTTTCCTGCTAGTGCCCAACATGCTGCCTTGCGGAGACTTTTTAACTTTAAACAGGTTGAAGGAGAGAAAATTCCTGAATCTTGGTCAAGGTTTTGTTCTTTAACTAGAGCTCGGCCTGGACATCAGTTGGCCAAAAATGAACTTCTTGATTATTTTATAATGGACTAACTGTTGAATCTAGGACATACCTGGATAGTTGTGCTGGTTGTGTTTTCAGGAAAAGGACTCCCGATGAAGCTGATGAATTAATGGCTAAAATAAGCCAAAATCATGATGATTGGACCTTACCTGAGCCGACCCCAACCCCAACGCCAACACCAACACCAACACCAACACCAACACCAAAGAAGAGGGGTATGATTGAATTGAATGATGAATCAATGAGGGAAGCCAAGAAATCTCTTAAAGAGAAGGGTATTAAATCTGAAGATGTGAATAACCTCCCTCCTATAGAAGAATTATGTAAGCCAATTCCCCGTTCATCCATAATTGAGTTACACTCTCTCCAACGGTTTGAGGAGGGAGATATTTGAAAGGACAATGATGTCGCCTAGAGGGGGGGTGAATAGGCGATTAAAACTTTTCCGGTTTAGGATTGCTAATTGCGGAATAAAACTAGGTGTTTAAATTAACAAGCCGACAACTTAATTAAACTAGGCTCACCTATGTGCACCAACAACTTATGCTAAGCAAGACAATCAACAAGGTGATAGCAATAGGATACTTCTAGCACGAAGGCTATAACAATGTAAATTGCATAAGTAAAGAGCTCGGGTAAGAAATAACCGAGGCGCGCGGAGGCGAGGATGTATTCCCGAGTTCCTCCTTGTTAAGGGAGTACGTCTCGTTGGAGAGGTGTGAACCGACACAACGGTTCAACAACCACAAAGGTTTCACCTTCTTCTCCGATGAACCGCACCACAAAGGTTTGGTTCACCTTCCACTATCGATATTCCTTCGAGGCGGAATCCAGAGCCTTTCAACAACAATCCGGGGCACAACCCACAATGGGATTGGGGGCTCCCGAATGGCTCTCAACAACAATCCGGGGCACAACCCACAATGTGATTGGGGGCTCCTGAACGGCTTCAAGTGACCACACAAGAGTCCAACCACCACAAAGGCGTCTAGGGTCCAAGGACCCAAGAGTAACAAGTTCACAAACTTTCAACTTCCACGAATCCTCGTGGAGAGCACACCGATGCACCAAATGCAAAAGGCAAGAGCACAAGTGCTCAAATCCTTCACTCTCAAATTCCAACAAAGCAACAAATGCTTATGGGGGAATAAGAGAGGAAGAACAAAGAGGAGAACCACACAAGAACTCCAAGAACTAGATCCACTAGGTTCCCCTCACTTAGAGGAGATATTGATTGGTGGAAATGTAGATCTAGGTCTTCTCCTTCAATCCTCCAAAGATCAAGGAGTTTGGGTGGAGGGATTGGGAGATATCAAGGAAATGAGCTTGCAACAATGAAGGAGAGAGAAAGTTAAACGTGCTGGGCAGAGCTGCTTGGCTGGAGGTAGGTGGAGGGGTATTTATACCCGTCCAGAAATTCTAGCCGTTGCCTTCTATTCCGCACAGATTTCACTTGGGCCGGAACTTCCGGCCACCGAACTTCCGGGCAAATCTCCGGGCAAACCTCCGGCCGATCACAGAACATTTATCCTCCGAAAAATGTCGACCGGAAGTTTCGAACCGGAACTTCCGCCCCTGGGGCCGAACTTCCGGGCCACACCGAACTTCCGGCCAGAGCTTAAAAGCTGCAACTTCAAAAACACCGATACGAAAACGGCAATAACTTTTGCAAGAAAACTCCAAATGAGATGAAACCAATTTAGTTGCAAAGATAACGACGAGTGCTAACCCACAAAAGTGGAAATATTAAGGGTCACAAATATAGAGGAGATACCACACATGGGGAGGTGTGGACCCTAACTCGAAGGTGGACCGGTAATATTTCCAACACAAAAACGCAACAAGTTTTCCAAATGAAATCCGTTTTCGTAGAACTTGGGCTTGTCATGAAGATCACGACAAGCACCAATACCCAACAAGGAGAAAAGCCACAAGAGAACCAAGAAAGATGAAATGTCAAGTATGCAAAGGTTTGAGCTCTCCACAAAGATGCGATCAAGTTACTCACTTGAGAGCCCCTCTTGATAGTACGACGTCTATCCTAAAACCCGGTCTCCCACTAACACCATGAGACCGGTAAAATAGAAAACCTATCAAGATCATACCTTTGCCTTGCGCATTCCACTTGAGCTCGATGATGACGATCTTGACTCTCTCAAGTTGGAACACCTTTCTTGATTGTGCTTGCTAGCACAAGCTTGATGAAGACTTCTCCAAATGCTCCCCCATACTCCATTATGGGAGGGCCTAGCTAAGCTTCATCTTCATGTCTCCTTTGCAAGCTTCAATCAAATGATATCTTCGAGATGCATCATATTGAGCTTGAGCTTCATCTTCTTCTCTTGATATGTATGATGGCTTGGGGTTAAACATGATTGTTCACTCAATCTTCTTTTCCAAGCCATACTTGCAATAAGCTCAACTCTACACATGACCATTCTTTATATAAACCCTTCAATAGAGCATTGGTCATCATGTCATCTTCTAGAGTCCAACACATGAACTCCAAACATTTCCTATGGACAAGATCTACAAGTATATCTCAATACAAACATTAGTCCATAAGGATTGTCATTAATTACCAAAACCACACATGGGGCAACACATGCACTTTCAATATTCCCTACTCAAAACCTCCTGATCAATGCTTAGATGAATTTGATATTTATGTTGTTAAGCAAGATAACTTTAATATGAGAGTGGAAAATCATTTGATGGAAAATTCTCAAGCTATTAGTAAATTACACGATATTGTGGAGAGAACCTCCAATGATGTTAAGATGCTTATTAAACATTTTCATATGGTTCAAACTCAAATTGATCAACTCACTAAAATGCAAAAAAGATCTGTTAGTTAATGCCTCTAGGGATAAAGAGAAACATGTTTGTGAAGTAACAACTAGAGGAGGAATTTCCACTCAGGATCCTTTATATCCTGAGGGGCATCCTAAAAGAATTGAACAAGATTCTCAACGAGTTAATGAAACTAGTGCTCCTTCTAAGAAAAAGAAGAAGAAACATAAAACTGTTGTAGAATCCTCTGAACCTATTAATGATCCTAATAGTATATCTATTTCTGATGCTGAAACTGAAAGTGGTAATGAACACAACAATGATAATGATAAGAATGATGCTTCTGATAAAGAAGAAATTGAAGAGGAACCTGAAAAGCATACTAAAGGTAAAAAGTATGGTAAGGAATACTTTATTACTAAGAAACAAGGTAATGAGAGAGAACCTTGGGTCCAAAAGCAAATGCCCTTTCCTGCTAAGAAACTCAAATCAAAGGAAGAAGAACACTATAATAAATTTTGTGATTGGATGAAACCTTTGTTCTTGCAAATTCCTTTGACTGATGCTATTAAATTGCCTCCTTATTCAAAGTATATGAAAGATATTGTTTCTAACAAGAGGAAAATTCCCAATGAGGAAATTTCTACTATGCTTGCTAATTATTCTTTCAATGGCAAGGTTCCAAAGAAGCTTGGTGATCCAGGTATACCAACCATTCCCTGTTCCATCAAAAATAATTATGTTAGAACTGCTCAATTTGATTTGGGAGCAGGAGTTAATGTTATGCCTTTCTCTCTTTATAAGAGACTCTACCTTGATAAGCTGATACCTACTGATATATCTTTACAAATGGGTGATAAATCTACTGCTATTCCTGTTGGCATTTGTGAGGATGTCCTGGTTCAAGTGGCTAATAATTTTTTGATTTTAACTGATTTTGTTGTGCTTGAAATGCCTGAAGATGATAACATGTCTATTATTCTTGGGAGACCCTTTCTACCGCAGGTGCTGTTATTGATTGCAATAAAGGAAAAGTAACTTTTAATGTGAATGACAAAGAGCACACTGTTTATTTCCCCAAGAAAATGAACAAGGTTTATGGAGTTAATACCATCTCTAATTTTAGAACTATCAAAGTGGGAAGTATTGATTGCCCTATATATGATCATCAAGAAGGATATCAAAACATTATGATTGGATCCATATCAATACAATTCAAGGTAACATGATTGTCTCATGATGTTTAATTCATTTGTGTCATATAAATATATTTGGTGACAAGACTTGATCAACCTTGTTAACAAATACACTTTATATACATGAAGGTCCTAAACAACATTTTATCCCTCACCCTTGTTTTACCTACTTCAATGTTACTTAGTTTGAAAAAGTTTAGCTGAGTTTGATTTTGAAAATCATTTTTCTGCCTGAATCCTATTATCTTAAGCACCAGAAATTGTCCAAATTGAAGTTTTCAAAAACTTGTAAAAATTATACCACTGGTCCTATTTTTGGAAGAGCAACGTGGGAGTGTCTGGTGCTGACCAGGGGCCCCACCATGCCACCTCACCACATGGTGGCGCGGCAGGCTTCTGGCCGCGTGCTAGCGCTAAGTTGACGAGGGAATATCTCCCCGGCAACAGCACCGGAAACAATGCTTGTACGTCACACGTCAGTTGGGAACCCCAAGAGGAAGGTATGATGAGTGCAGCAGCAAGTTTTCCCTCAGTATGAAACCAAGGTTTAATCGAACCAGTAGGAAAATGAGGTTGCTTCGAAGGTGTTGGTGAAGGAGTGTAGTGCGGCGCAACACCAGGGATTCGGTGCCAACGTGGAACCTGCACAACACAATCAAATTACTTTGCCCCAACTTAACAGTGAGGTTGTCAATCTCACCGGCTTGCTAAAATAAAGGGTTAAACGTATCGTATGGAAGATGATGTTTGTTTGCATAAAACAGTAGAGAACAATGATTGCAGTAGATTGTATTTCAGATGTAAAAGAATGGACTGGGTTCCACAGTTCACTAGTGGTGTCTCTCCAATAAGATAACTAACATGCTGGGTAAACAAATTACAGCTGGGCAATTGACAATTGATAAGTGCATATAACATGCATGTGTGAGATGTGGTGTCTACTATGAGATTCATTTGGGCATTACGACAAAGTACATAGACCGCTATCCAGCATGCATCTATGCCTAAATAGTCCACTTTCTGGTTAACATCCGTACCCCTTCCAGTATTAAGTTGCAAGCAACAGACAATTGCATTAAGTAATGTGCATAATGTAAACAATACATTCATCCTTGAATAAAGCATTGCTGTTTTACCCCTAGTGGCAACAACACATCTACAACCTTAGAACTTCATGTCACTATCCCAGGTTAAATAGAGGTTGAACCCAACTATCATGCATAAATACCCTCTCTTGGAGTCACAAGTATTCACTTGGCCAAGGCTTCAACAAGTAACGGAGAGCATGCAAGATCACAAATGACATAGACATGATAATATAATATTCAGCTCCACATAGGTATCAGTATAAGTCAGATCCCAGCAAACACAACATGTAGCATTATAATAAGATGATCTTGATCATGATAGGCAGCTCACAAGATCTAAACATGATGGCACAAGTGGAGAAGACAACCATCTAGCTACTGCTATGGACCCATAGTCCAAGGATGAACTACTCACGCATCACTCCGGAGGCGGGCATGGCGACGTAGAGCCCTCCGGTGATGATTCCCCTCTCCGGCAGGGTGCCGGGAAGAGCTTCAGAAACCCCCCGAGTTAGGGTTGACGACGGCGGCGGCGGCGAATATGTTCTGGATGAAAGGCTCGGTGCCTTAGGGTTTTCACGTCTCGGGGAATAAATAGGCGAAGGGGTGATGTCGGCGGACCCCCGAGGGGCCCAAAACACACGCTGGCGCGGCTGGGCCCACTGTCGCGCTGCCAGGTGGTTTGGCCACCTCGTGGCTCTCCTTCGTCTCTCCTTCGGACTCCGTGTACGTGTTGGAAAAATAGGGACTTGACCTTTTGTTTCGTGCAATTCCGAGAATATTTCCATAAGTAACTTTCTGAAACCAAAAACAGCAGAAAACATGGAACTGGCACTGTGGCATCTTGTTAATAGGTTAGTCCCAGAAAATGCATAAAAGTGATATGAGGTGTATACAAAACATGTAGCAAATGGTATAATCTAAGCATGGAACAGCAGAAATTATGGATACGTTGGAGACGTATCACCGCGCCGTGGCATGGTGAGGGCCCCACCTGGCCCTCCACTCACTCAGCCACCTACCACTCCTTCCTCTTTCATGACCAAACACTTTTCCCTTGTTCAAACCCGAGTTCTTGCTGTTCTTCCTGGCGATTTTTTATCTCCTTGCTCAGCCCATCTTTGCTGCTGAGATTTGGAGCATTTGTTCTCCGGTATGTGACTCCTCCGATTATCCAAGTAGAATTTTGTTTAGTGGAGTATTTCTTGAGTATTTTGCTGCTGTAGGTGACATGTTAAGTGAGTTTGCATGCTTGTTCTATGTTAGAATAATTAGTTTTGATGCATGTTTAATCCTCTAGCAAGTTCCTATAGTAGTTTCCTTCATTTAGATGTCTCAAATTCGATTTTTATAGTGTTTGCCAAAAATTTCAGAAAATGGAGATGAATGTACATCAACTCAACCACATGAATTGGTGGTGCCCGAAGTCATGAGAGTCCATCGTGAAGAGGGTGTGTTCCCCTCCATTATCCTTGCTCAGAGTTCATGAGGAGTGCGGGGATTCTGCAAGATTTCAAACTCTAATCTCTAATGCAGGATTGGTTGATTTTGTTGTTGGTGAACCTTACCAATATGCAAAGCTAACTGTGTCTGTGGTGCAGGATTTCAGTTTCGATTGGTCTTCACCTAACCCCATGGTTCGCTACAAAATTTACAATAAAACTGTCAACTTGCCCTTTGATGATTTTTGTGCAGCCATTAGGGTGCCCCAATGGGGATCGCGAGAGAAGATAAGAGGGCAGCCCAAACCATTGATGGACTTGTACAAGGCTATCTGCCAAGGAAGAAGTTTCTCAGATGAGAATGGTAAAATTCGAAGTATTCAACTACCATCTATTCGATATTTTGCCTATTTCGTTTCAAAGTGTGTTCTTGCTAGGAAGTGTGCAGGTGTTCATGATTTGGTTTTCCTAGCAGCAGCTTTGCAACAAGATAGGAGCTATAATTTGGGTGCTTTGATAGCTTTCTGTCTTGCTACTAACCGCGAGAAAGGGGGATTTTGTGGAGGTCTCATTGCTTCTCGTTTGTTAGCTATGCATGGTGTAGTACCTCACCCTCTTGATGTTCAGCTCCCCATAGAGAAACTTGATATTGCTTCCATGATAAAACACAACTTTGTTTCTAATTGGTCTGATTTGAATAGCTTATCTTATGAGATAACCTTTTTCAAGAAAGTGGTTTGGAAAGTAGTTAAATCCGACCGAATAGTCGGTTTGCCTGCGCCTCTTTTGTTTAACCTTGATTCCAGGACTAGTTGGTCACTCTCTGAGGATGAATTCGATGCATACATGGAGCAACATGGCCATCATGCAGAGGATGATGGAGAGTGGGCTGAAGATGACTTCGCCAGTCCTCTGACACAGCTGTTACTCACCCACACCCTGGTACGCTGGGCCTTCTGCTTCCTCTTCCTCAGTGGAGCCAGAGTATGAGCACGCCAGGTATGATCCACCAGCCTGGAGTTCCTACCCACGATGGGATTGACCTCCACTTAGGCCAAAAGCCTAAGCTTGGGGGGAGGTATACCGACATCTCACTCATTTATATATCATGTTCTGTCGGTACTTTGTATATCCATGTTTCGATTTTCTTTCTTTCTTTTTGTTGTTTTTGTTTTTGCTTTTGCTTTCCAAAACACAAAAAGACCAAAAATATTTCTGTTGTTTCTCTTTATTGTTTTTTAAGTCTCTAGTATTAGTTTGCTTAGTTGTTTAAATTCGGTTTGTTATTCAAAAATCCAAAATATTTTGCTTTGTTGCTTGCTTCTTTTTGCTCTTGTTTTAAATTCGAAAACCCAAAAATATTTGTTGTTCTTTTTCGGTTTTGTATAGTTTGCTGCAGAGTTCGACAGCCTTCCGTGACTCCAGTGGAGCTTGGTTATCATTTCATATCATTCAAGCCACACAAGTGAAAAGCAATAATGACGATTTACGACGATTCGAGTTGGGGTGAGAGGCTGGTATGAACTCTATTTGTTTTCATTTTTGTACATATACTCATCCATGTGAGCATGCTTAGTTGGTTCATGTGAGGTATATGTTATTTAGTGGATGCTTAGTAGTTCATGTTCTCTTATGATCAGTTCCAACTTATTAATAGTGGGTAGCATGTTATATTGATGTTTGCTTGCATTGTTCTATTCATAAAAGGGTATGACACTGTGGTATCCTCCTCTGAATGATTCATTTGAATTGACTTGGCACATGCTCACGCATGCATATGACTGAAAAACAAAAAGTCAATTAAGCCTTGATGATTTATTTTGCCTCAGAGTTCTTGTATCACTTTTATGCCTCCGTTAATTTTGTTTTGTCGCAAGCATGATTATGACGGTTATTGCTCTCTTGATTGTCGCTTCCCAGTCTATTGCTAGCCTCCACTTGTACTGAGCGGGAATGCTGCTCGTGCTTCCAAATCCTGAAAACCAAGTTATCCCAAAGAGTCCACTATAAATTCCTATGCATGGCATTTCAAACCATTCAAGTAAATTTTCATGTGCTACCTTTAAAACCTTCAAATTACTTCTCATTTTGTGACACTGTTTTTAGCTCATGAGGAAGTAGTAGTTGGGTTTGTTATCTTCCATACTAAATTAAGTACCCCGACTTGCATGCTTCATCTGCTTGTCACTAATTTTGCAAAGAGCTGGTTAGACCATTATAACATCAAAAAGCTAAAAACAAATAAAATAGGCACTCCTCCATGGTATGTGATTGTTGGAAGGCACCCGAGGATTCGGTTAGCCATGGCTTGTGTAAGCAAAGGTTGGGAGGAGTGTCAAACTATATATAAGTGCATTATATAAATGCTTAATATCAACATCTCGGAACCGCTCTCAACTTGTTTAGTATGGAAGATAACAGAAACTCTATTGCCATTCGTTGACAGGAACAACCACCTCCCAAAACAATTTTACTTCTGTTTTAAAAATAAAAAGCTCTAGCACATGTTAATCCCTGCTTCCCTCTGCGAAGGGCCTACCTTTTACTTTTATGTTGAGTCACCATCCTTTCTTTGAGCACCTTCTCGAGAGCATAGTTGTCATTCTTAGTGTAATGTGCTTGTCCCAGAATGCGGTTAACTGTGGTATAACTTTGATGCTTTTATCTTTGATATCTTTACTTCTAGTCTTCCCTTGAACTTCAGAGGTGCCTGGGCATTTATGTTTTGCTGTACAAATACGGGCAAGCGAGATACCACCTTATCATCTTATTATGAGCATTGCAATCTTGCAGATAGATATGTTTCATGTTGTTTGTTATTAGTATGTTGGCATCTTTTCATGGTTTACATGGCTATTAGGTGACATTATTTGCATACATCTTATATTGAATTGCCTAAGCACTTGTCCATATAGTGAGAATATATACATCATATGAAGCAAATGTGTTCGTGAAAGTTTCTTTATCGCACTCAGTTGTTAACTGAATTGCTTGAGGACAAGCAATAAGCTAAGCTAAGCTTGGGGGGAGTTGATACGTCCAAAACGTATCTACTTTCCCGAACACTTTTGCTGTTGTTTTACCTCTAATTTGTGTGTTTTGAATACAACTAACACGGACTAACGCTGTTTTCAGCAGAATTGCCCTGGTGTCTTGTTTTTGTGCAGAAATCCAACTTTCGGGAAAATCCCAGAAAATATGGCAAAGTTCCTATTTTAGCAGAAGACCCACGGAGCCAGAAGGGGAAACGGAGAAGAGCCACGAGGCGCCCTCACCACGTGGCGCGCGGTGGGCCCTGGGCCGCGCCACCACATGGTGAGGCGGCTCGGGTGCCCCCTTGCGTCCCCCTCTCGACTACATAATGCCTCTGACCTAAAAACGGTCGGGGGGTCGACCACTTTTTCCAGAAACACCAGAGAGCGCCGCCGCCATCGAAAACCCTATTTGGGGACCAGAAACTCCGTTCTGGCACTCCGCCGGGATGGGAATTGGAGGAGATCATCGCCATCATCATCACCGACGCCTCTCCATCGACCATCCATGTTTTCCCCATCCATGTGTGAGTAATCCCCGCTGTAGGCTGAAGGGGATGGTAGGGATTGGCTGAGATTGTTCATGTAATAGCTATAAGATTGTTAGGGCATGGTGCCTAGTATCCGTTGTTAGTACTTTATATCATTGTTGCAACTTGTTATGCTTAATGCTTGTCACTAGGGCCCGAGTGCCATGATTTCAGATCTGAACATGTTATTGTATCATGAGGATAATCATTGTTTTAGATCATATGTGCAAGTTGTATACACATATTATTGTCCAGAACCCGAGGCCCCGAAGTGACAAAAATTGGGATAACTGGAGGGGATGGTTGTGATGTGAGGATCACATGTGTTCACGGAGTGTTAATGCTTTGCTCCGGTACTGCGGTGACCCAGCACACCACTGCATGTTGTAGTGTACAAGTCGTTGATGTAACACGCACAGAAGGACCTCTCCGCAAATATTACATCCCTCAGAGTAGTACAACAGAAACATAGTCGGTCCAAGGTAACACTATAGGATTATAACACTATTCAATACAAAATCTGGAGACCCTTCTTTTACATGGAAGAAGTCTCTTGCAAATGAAACACGAGAAGATCCAATTCGTAGCGCTAAGCTGGATATCAGCTCTATCTCTAATTCCTATTCCACTACTGCTGTTGTCACAGCCCTAGTCTATTCCATCTGGTATGTCTTTATCCAGGCTGTACTCCTTTTCCAAAATGATGTTGTCTCCTTCATTGGCAAAGTGGTCGTCATGTATGCCATTGACAATATTGTTGTTGCTCCACCATTGTCACTGTTGTCGTCGTTCTTCTGTTGATGAAGTAGCAGTTGATTCCTTCAAGCTTATCAGTAGACTTGACTCCTTGTTGGATACTTCCTTGACGTCATGATGGATAACTGGCAACTCCTTTGATGGCTCCAAAATCTAAGCAGGGGGTCAACGAGGAAAAGGGTGAGCAACACGAGCGTTACTCAGCAAGTTCAAATTATAGGCGATAAGGTGTTTTATGCACTAGCTACTGCCATGACCAACGGTCTTTGACATAATGCAGGTTTTGGAAAATGTTTTTAGAAAAGGGTCCATTTTATTTTCAGAAAACTATGCTCACAGTCTCCACGGGTTCATAGTCATCACTTGGGATGCCTTTCCCGCTGCGGTCTGTAGTTCCTTCCGGGAACACGGATGTGACAGTCACAGTTTCTTGTTGTTGACTCTGCAGAGCTGCGTAACTTTACCCATGAGAGAAACCAACCTTGTTGCCTTTCCGGGTAGCTAGCCCGTCCATACTTCCATGGTATGGGGCCAGGTGTGAGTCCAAAGCCATTCACCGCCCTCTCCGCACAACACATATCCGCCCATTTGTGGCGCGGCCGGTAACAAAGACCGCTATCCCGCCACCCCTCCCGAGCTTCTATTCCAATCACCCCGTCAGGTGGGAAGGTCACGCGCTTCCACGCTGTTGGCCGCCGCAACGGACACAACCAGGTAATAGCCTGCCGAGGATATGTGAACGAGAGAAGATACGGCTGACTTTTACCGTCCATAGCAGATCTCATGGTAAACGCTTCAATACGGCGCAAGGATCACTGTGACATTGGTAATTAATCCTAGGTATATACTTTCCCGTACAATGGAACCTCCACCACAACATCAATCCGTGGTTCCATTGCCAGCCAAACAATATATATATAGCAATTCACATCATTCGAAAATAGTTTTTCTTTTTCAATGCAATGATAATAATACGTTTTTGAAAATAGTTTTTATAAAATAGTTCAATAAGGATATGCAAGAATGAACTTGCCTGTGGTAGAAGTGACAGTTCAGGCCCTTCGGGGTTCTAGGGTTTGCGGTAAAACCCCGAGTTCTGAAAATAGCAAAGTAATCCTGATAAGGACTACTGAAAACTCTAGCAGCATGCTATTATGCATAGTCATGAGATGCACCGTCACCCCAAAATTCCCAAGTTGCGGATTTTAATACTTTTTGAGTGTTTGTGAGTTTTTAATGATTTAAAGGTTTGACAACAATTTTCATGAGGAATAAATTTAAAGTGATTAAATTGAAATAGTTCAATATGATTAAACTTCAAGACTTTATTTTCCCATATTATTTTCTTTTAAGAAAATAGTTTTTGAAAAAGAATTTCAAGTCATTTCCACTTAAGGATCCTTGAATTTTTCATCCACAAAATGTTTTTCAAAACTTACATAAAAATTCCTCATATTTTGTAGAGTATGTTGCATTTTTAGTTAATTTTTGTGTATTTGAATTTGGTGTAAAAATTCATTTAAGTTTGAATATTTTTGGATTTAGGATGAGTAACAAGATAGTCTTGGTATAGTTCAAATATTATTTTGAACTTAATATTTATTTTTCCAGATTATTTTTCTTGAGAAAATAATTTTAAGAAATTATTCCAAAGAATAATCCACTTAAGGATCTTTGGATTTTTAATCAAAGAAATAATTTTAAAAATTCCTGTTAGTATTTTATTTAAATAGCTTATTTTCTGCTAATATTTGTAGATATTTTTAAAGTATTTTTAGGAATTTATTTGAATTTATAGCAAGTTTTGAAGTTTGGAAGAATTTGTAAATTCAATTTTTTTTACAATTAAGCCCCTGGTCAAAACCAGCTCAAAGAACGTGGACTTGGTTCGGTTCAACCGAACCGGTCCACTCTCTCTCTCTCTCTCCTCACTCGCACGAGCACGAGCCCGTGCTCGAGCTCCTCTGGCTCTCGTGTCGCCTGCGGCGTCGCCGCCTCGCTCCGGCCAGCTCCGCCGCCGTGGCGTGGGGCAAACGACTCCCCTCACTCCGCTCTTCCTCCTCACCGGAGGGATTCGTGCTCCGCTTCCTCCCGCGGCCGCGCACAACCCAACCCTAGGGTTAGGGTTCCAGTGCTGGCGCCGCCTGATTCCTTCTCTTCTCCGGTGAGCTCACCATGGCTGGGCGCAGAGCTTGACCTCTGTGCCGCCGTGGTGCTGTGAAGTTGGTCCACGACCTCCATGAGCCCCCTCCAACGGTAGCGCGGGCACTGCCTCGCCGCCGTGGAGCTACGGCCATGGACGCAAGGTACAAATTTTCTTCCCTCCTTCTTCTCCTTCTCCTAGCCTCTGCTACTTCTAGATACAGATGATTCTAGACTTGGATTAATTAGGCACTCTTTTATTGGTTAGGTTCTTGATGAACAGATGATGTTTGGATGATGATTTACTCGGATATGTGCACTGCCTCCTCTATGTGCACCCAGTAGAGGTGAATGGTGTAGATCTAGCATGTGTAGATCTTCCCACTGCCTCTGAATTTACTGTGGAGAGCATTTCTTGCTCACAGAAGATGAAATTCTCCTTAGAAAAATAATTCTGAGCTAGAACTTGTACTAAAGGATTTAGCTGTGATGAATAAGTGCCTTTAAGAATGATTTAGACAGGTGTTGCTTGCTGTGATGCCTCCTTGTAGAGTTACACAGCAGCTTGCTTGTTTAGAGATGATTTTTTTATGCTTTCCTGTGCTTCTTCCATGTGTAAGGATGTGCATAGCTCAGCTAATCCAGCTCTGCTGGTTCACTGGCTTGTGTAAGATTTAGGTAAAGCAAATAAGAACAGATACTACACTGCTGCTATTTTCCCTTGCCCCTTTTTATGCTCAAACAAATGGTAAAACACTCAACTTCACTCCCTTTCATCTCTCTGCCCTATTTCTTGCACAGAACAGAAGTACTCTGCTTGCAAATCATCTTCTATAGCACCACACCTTGCTGAGCAAGGTTCTGTTAAGAACAGATGCTAAATTCAGCACTCAAGCATGGTTCTGTCATTTACAGAACCTGCTAAATCACTCTCTAGCACATATGTTTAACAACCTTGGGTGTAGAGCAGATAAAGCTACGGAAGAGTCTGATCTTGCTCCAAGGTTCAACCGTCTCTTCTGGACTGCACCTTGTGGTTCTACCTTCTCCTCCTTGTTGCTTGACTTCTCCTAAGTTTTAATGGCTTGTGGTGGATGGTTTAGGTAATCTCCATGATTGGCTTGTGATTTGTGGTTGTTCTTGGTGAAGGACAGATGGAAATGGTGCTGCTAGATAGATGATTGGCTGCTGTGTAGAACTTGTGGTGTAGCTGGCTGTTCTTGTGTTCTTGCTAAAATGGAAATATATTATTTGGTCCAATTCGTTGGTCCCATAAAACCATGGTGTGTAGTGATCAAAGGGCTGCCATGAGATGTCTTTTATAAGGCTTTGTTATCCCTCACAAGTTGACACCTCAAGTGGTGACTCTTGCTTTACATGGGTGAGTAAGCTACTTGTTGTCATGCCCTCACACATGAGCATTACTTGGGGTTCAAGTTAAGCTAGATATTTCCCTTGTGGATAAAGATGAGTAGTCATTGGTCTTATCCTCTTGTGAGATATTTTGCTTGTGGATAGCTCTCCCATGTGGCAAGCTTATCCATCCCAAGCTTGGTATTATCTCTTTGCAAGATTTATTCTTAGGCAAGCCAAGTGGCTTTTGTTGCTAGATGGGCTTGTGTGGCTTCTCTCATATGTGGGCTTGGCCATTTATGGGTGGTGATCATGTGGCTTAATAATTTCAGATTGTGGGCTTTAGCATTTGTCTATTTTCTTCCTTGGTAAATAATACCATTGGAGAAACAATTTAAATTCCATGTGGCTTTGTTCTTATTGGTTCTTAATACCAATAGAGAATAATTTAATTGTGGTCTTTTCTTTAATAGGAATTTGACTAGATTAGAGGGAAACAAAAATGTTGCCTTGTAGACTAAAGATAATTGGATCAATTATATTTGCCTTTGCCCCCTGTTGCCTTTGTTGCTTGCTCAAATGGATCAATGTTGCCTTCTTTTCCTTGCTGCCTATTTGCCTCTAGATGATCCAAAGTTGATCCATGATCCATTGCTGCCTTAGATATAATTCCCTCTAATCACCACTTGGGTAATAGGACAAGTTCCTAGTATCCAGTAGTCGAATTCCAACACAAAGTTGCCTCACCCTTGTGGTGAAGGCAAACATTTTAATTAGAAGAAACCTTTCTTTTGTTTTGGTTTTTTATTTATTTAGGTGATACTCAATTGCTTTATGTATGTAAAAAGAATTTGTTCACAAGGTGATCAGCCTTGCTACCATCTTCTTTTACATAGCACAAAACTTTTGAATTTCACAATTTCTAGAGAAGTTGAGAAGAACAGATACTTGCTTAATTCCTTTATTTCTGTCCTTCTTAAATGCAGGAATCAGGAATAAGACTTGGGAGATAAGAAGATCAAGATAAGTTGAGAAGACCAAAAATGGAGTGAAGATCAAGTTTAATATTTAGTTTAGGAATTTCTTTATTCTTGTGTAATTTTCCTTTCTCTTTGGATGAGATATGTAATTATTCAATTATGTTGCAATATTCATTTAAGTTCATTTGGTAAAGTTGTGGAATGCCCAATTCCAATTGTTGTAATTAATTTGACTTGGACATTCAAACTCTGGAATTTGTATTTGAAATGTGTTGAAATGATGAGATGAGATAAAATTGAAATTAGGACATGTTGTATTTGGATTATTATTATATATGATCATGTATGTGTGAATTGAGATGATCATATAGATGAAATTATGCTTGTGCATTTTGTTAAATTGAATTATACCTTGTCGTGTTTGAAACTGTGATCAGAAGTGTCGATGAATAGGAAAGGTCATGTCCAATTTCTGGAATGCCTCGACAGATGATCCTAGTTTCTAATTAGTTGTTTCAAAGATCACGTCGAAGTTTATAGCACTCAACAGGATGATCTAGCTCCTAATTCATCGAGTCGAGAGAAACATCGATCCCTTTGTCTCTTTTCTTAAACGCACCAAAATTACCCGTATTTTCAGATGCATGCTATGCAAATGCACATTCTATTTCTACCCTTTCGACTCTCTAAACCTTGGGGTATTACATCCTCTCCCCCTTAAACTAAACTTTGTCTCGAAGTTTCGACTCTCTCGCGCAGAGTAAGGTAGAAAGAACTTCTGCAGATATTGATTCTCTCAAATTCCTTCCTGACGTGGACGTAGATTTAGGTAATCCCTTGTCCAAAATCCTTGTATCCATCCTTTATGGATCCATACTATCCAGTTGTCGACTTTCGTCGCTTCTCCACTGGATTCCAATGATTTTACTACCTTTTCATGTCTCTTGGATTATTCATTTCAGACATCCTTGCATTACTCTGGCTTTATACCCTTCTGTCGAAGATCCTTTCTACTTACTTATATGATCTTCAGGTAGTACCCTTCCTTATAATCATGAGCTTAATAAGACCTCACTTCTGATGGTAAGGCTCAGCTTCTTTTGCTCGAGGATATGAGGTAACTATTCTTAACATGTCTTATAGAATATAATTTGTTCTTTGTAATTTGCTTCCTCCAAATGTAGTAGACACCTTTGTCTATCCAACTTTGATTACTCTATCTTCTCTTCAATCACTTGTAATCAGGGGTACAAACCTTCTAGCATCAATCCCCTCGGATCCTGGTCTTAATCAGATTCAACGGGAATAAGTATCTAGACTTCCCCATCCATGAATTCTGGTCTCTTCTGTTTACTCTACTTTAGATCATTTAGTCGTAGCTTCTATGACCACTGAATCCCTAAAAAATTTCATCCTTCAAATCTCCACTTTCTATTTGGCTTCAAAATCTGGTAAAGATTTCCCGTACCAAAGAACTTTTAGAGCACTAATAACCAATTCAGTCTTGTCTCAATCAAAGTCTTCCTTTTGAATTTCATGTCATCTTCTGCCAAGTACTTTCCACTACATTTGTTCACTCTCCCCCTTGGAATTCCCTAAGTCTTCCTCCGTTCTGACCCTCTATCAGTTGAGCTTAATTCCGTTGGCTCTATTTAGTCAAGCTTCGTGATCCTTCTTGGTGCTTAAACTTCATGTATATGTGCCTCATTGTCTCACAAAGAACACGCGGTATATCCACCATGTTGTGAATACCCAGTATCGTTCTCCGATAAATAGATATTAACTATTCCTATATATCCAACAGTTTCCCGAAGAATACGTGGTATGTCCACCATATTGTGAACAACCAAAGTAATCCTCCGATAAATTGGATTCCTACTATGGCTAGAATTCCAGTTGGCTTATCCGGTGGTTTCAAGAAAAGAATTGCGCACCTAAATTGTGCATTGGATGCTGTCTTAACTTCAAACTTGAGTAGGATGTTGGTCATCAATGTAAAATTTAGCTGACATACCATTTCCTTCATGTATGGTACTGCAGACTGATTCCTTACAGTCGTGACTTGTCTCATCCTGTAACTCAGTAATCTCGCCTCGATGGGTCCTCCATCTGAGTGGTTAGCTCTAAGATGTCAATCCTCTTGATAATGCATATTTCTCCACCGTTCCCACATATGGACTCTAACTTTGGTACTTCAATATGATATGTTTGAGATAACCTCATCCAAATTGGTCCACCTCCTTGGGTTGTCATCCATTCATGACAAAACGAACTCTTCCCTCATGGTCCTAATATTCTCTTGAACATTGAACTATGTGATTGCAGTTCTTGACATGATTGATATGTCATCTCTGTGACATCAGTGTGCTTCCATCCAACTACTTCACTTCCTTCATCTTTTGGTGACTGATCATCATTTGTCGGATGACTTTCTCATCAACTCCTTGTAATCTGTTTGTGTATCCAAACACAAGCTTATTTTCTTATAAATGTCCGATCTCTAATCCTGAAATCTTGCTTGACGGTTAATTTCTCCACTTTCGTGTCTAGTAATGCCTCAGAATAGATAATCAACCCCCATGTATTCTATCATAACTAGAAATATCCTTGTTGTTTTTGTCTTTCTACTCCTTTATCTTCAACCTTATACTACTCTTAGACACATAAGTGTTGCTAAACTTATTTTCAAACTCGATCCAAGTAGTATCAATATGCTACTCCAATTAATAACTTCTTCCACCAAGTTACGCCAGATCCAAATGTATTCCGAATATTGCACTTCTCTTCCTACTTGAGTGTGGACTTCCTTGCGTAGACTTCATGACTTGATATGCAAAGACTTCATAACCTTCCTTCTTGGTAATGCTTCTCATGTAGCGTTTCTTGCGTCATCTTCGGTAGATCTTCGTCCAATTTGTGGTGATACTCTTTCTTGAACTTACTTCATTCCTCCTCCAGGCACTGGTAAAACATGTCTCCAGATCCAAATATGACGTGACTCTCTCCACATTCCATATTCGTAGCTTTATTGACTTCTGTCTTCTGGACTTCCTTCTCTTCATGAGCTTTCTTTGCTTCCTCATCTTTCTAGTTACTCGTCTCTCCCTTACACGACTCCTATCTACCTCTAGATCAGTAACATCAAGAAAAGAACTCAATGTGACAATCATGCCATTGTACATCAAATTCTAACTTCATGTACCAACCTAGCCAATCAAAAATCCAATAAGATCCAATAAAATCCGAATACAGTTATATAGCAATCATGCAACATAAGCCCATAAAGTAAATAGTACTTTGAGTAAAAACATCTCAAAAGTACCCAGGCTTAGATGCTATACACTACAAGATAGGTTTATATCACCTTATAGTCCTATTCTAACAACTTTTTGACTCAGTAGTTACCCCAATTGCCCATTTGCAATGGAATAATGCTAAGACAAAGTACTCAAAAAACTAAACTCAGTAGTTGTGGTCTGGTTTGGTTACGTCCAGAACTAAACTTCATGTAAATTGAATTCCTCCATCTGCTAGAACAAATATCTCTGGCATCTTCGGATCCTTCAGGTAGTTGTTGATTGTACATCTGAAGTAGTATTGTAGCTTCCTTCCTTGTTTATGCCATCTCCTAATATTCTTACGACTCTATACTATACTAAGGTGAATCTCCTTTGAAATGAAATTTTAAAGTATTGGCATCCTCTTCATAGTTACCATACTTGAATATTGATGATCCTTCACCACCATGTAACCTCTTCTAACTTCACCCTCCACAAACTTACGATAGGGTTCTACTTCAACACATGTCTTCATAGGATGGTGTTATCAATGATACCACATAGGTAACACTGACTTCGATGTATTCTATTGGATATACCAGCTTGTAGAAGATAATTTCAGACTTGTCATACCAAGTTGAAAAGAAATAAGATAAGTAAGTATTAAACCTATAAAAGAATAGATAAGAAGATTTACTCTTGTTGAGTAAAAAAAGGTGTATACAAGTATGACTGTATTATTCTCAAGTGAATAATCATCATAGTTGTAGGAATATAGAATTTAGATAAATATGATAACTTCCTATAGTCTTACCAACCTACAAGTCTCCTAAAAGGGTTTTAATCCTAAGGTCGTTTTGCTCTGATACCATCTGCGGTGACCCAGCACACCACTGCATGTTGTAGTGTACAAGTTGTTGATGTAACACGCACGGAAGGACCTCTCCGCAAATATTACATCCCTCAGAGTAGTACAACAGAAACATAGTCGGTCCAAGGTAACACTATAGGATTACAACACTATTCAATACAAAATCTGGAGACCCTTCTTTTACATGGAAGAAGTCTCTTACAAATGAAACACGAGAAGATCCAATTCGTAGCGCTAAGCTGGATATCAACTCTATCTCTAATTCCTATTCCAGTACTGCTGTTGTCACAGCCCTAGTCTATTCCATCTGGTATGTCTTTATCCAGGCTGTACTCCTTTTCCAAAATGATGTTGTCTCCTTCATTGGCAAAGTGGTCGTCATGTATGCCATTGACAATATTGTTGTTGCTCCACCATTGTCACTGTTGTCGTCGTTCTTCTGTTGATGAAGTAGCAGTTGATTCCTTCAAGCTCTATCAGTAGACTTGACTCCTTGTTGGATACTTCCTTGACGTCATGATGGATAACTGGCAACTCCTTTGATGGCTCCAAAATCTAAGCAGGGGGTCAACGAGGAAAAGGGTGAGCAACACGAGCGTTACTCAGCAAGTTCTGGCGATAAGGTGTTTTATGCACTAGCTACTGCCATGACCAACGGTCTTTGACATAATGCAGGTTTTGGAAAATGTTTTTAGAAAAGGGTCCATTTTATTTTCAGAAAACTATGCTCACAGTCTCCACGGGTTCATAGTCATCACTTGGGATGCCTTTCCCGCTGCGGTCTGTAGTTCCTTCCGGGAACACGGATTTGGCAGTCACAGTTTCTTGTTGTTGACTCTGCAGAGCTGCGTAACTTTACCCATGAGAGAAACTCAGCCTTGTTGCCTTTCCGGGTAGCTAGCCGTCCATACTTCCATGGTATGGGGCCAGGTTTGAGTCCAAAGCCAATCACCGCCCTCTCCGCACAACACATATCCGCCCATTTGTGGCGCGGCCGGTAACAAAGACCGCTATCCCGCCACCCCTCCCGAGCTTCTATTCCAATCACCCCGTCAGGTGGGAAGGTCACGCGCTTCCATGCTGTTGGCCGCCGCAACGGACACAACCAGGTAATAGCCTGCCGAGGATATGTGAACGAGAGAAGATACGGCTGACTTTTACTGTCCATAGCAGATCTCATGGTAAACGCTTCAATACAGCGCAAGGATCACTGTGACATTGGTAATTAATCCTAGGTATATACTTTCCGTACAATGGAACCTCCACCACAACATCAATCCGTGGTTCCATTGCCAGCCAAACAATATATATATAGCAATTCACATCATTCGAAAATAGTTTTTCTTTTTCAATGCAATGATAATAATACGTTTTTGAAAATAGTTTTTATAAAATAGTTCAATAAGGATATGCAAGAATGAACTTGCCTGTGGTAGAAGTGACAGTTCAGGCCCTTCGGGGTTCTAGGGTTTGCGGAATCCTGATAAGGACTACTGAAAACTCTAGCAGCATGCTATTATGCATAGTCATGAGATGCACCGTCACCCCAAAATTCCCAAGTTGCGGATTTTAATACTTTTTGAGTGTTTGTGAGTTTTTAATGATTTAAAGGTTTGACAACAATTTTCATGAGGAATAAATTTAAAGTGATTAAATTGAAATAGTTCAATATGATTAAACTTCAAGACTTTATTTTCCCATATTATTTTCTTTTAAGAAAATAGTTTTTGAAAAAGAATTTCAAGTCATTTCCACTTAAGGATCCTTGAATTTTTCATCCACAAAATGTTTTTCAAAACTTACATAGAAATTCCTCATATTTTGTAGAGTATGTTGCATTTTTAGTTAATTTTTGTGTATTTGAATTTGGTGTAAAAATTCATTTAAGTTTGAATATTTTTGGATTTAGGATGAGTAACAAGATAGTCTTGGTATAGTTCAAATATTATTTTGAACTTAATATTTATTTTTCCAGATTATTTTTCTTGAGAAAATAATTTTAAGAAATTATTCTAAAGAATAATCCACTTAAGGATCTTTGGATTTTTAATCAAAGAAATAATTTAAAAAAATTCCTGTTAGTATTTTATTTAAATAGCTTATTTTCTGCTAATATTTGTAGATATTTTTAAAGTATTTTTAGGAATTTATTTGAATTTATAGCAAGTTTTGAAGTTTGGAAGAATTTGTAAATTCAATTTTTTTTACAATTAAGCCCCTGGTCAAAACCAACTCAAAGAACGTGGACTTGGTTCGGTTCAACCGAACCGGTCCACTCTCTCTCTCTCTCTCTCTCTCTCTCTCACTCGCACGAGCACGAGCCCGTGCTCAAGCTCCTCTGGCTCTCGTGTTGCCTGCGGCGTCGCCGCCTCGCTCCGGCCAGCTCCGGCCAGCTCCGCCGCCGTGGCGTGGGGCAAACGACTCCCCTCACTCCGCTCTTCCTCCTCACCGGAGGGATTCGTGCTCCGCTTCCTCCCGCGGCCGCGCACAACCCAACCCTAGGGTTAGGGTTCCAGTGCTGGCGCCGCCTGATTCCTTCTCTTCTCCGGTGAGCTCACCATGGCTGGGCGCAGAGCTTGACCTCTGTGCCGCCGTGGTGCTGTGAAGTTGGTCCACGACCTCCATGAGCCCCCTCCAACGGTAGCGCGGGCACTGCCTCGCCGCCGTGGAGCTACGGCCATGGACGCAAGGTACAAATTTTCTTCCCTCCTTCTTCTCCTTCTCCTAGCCTCTGCTACTTCTAGATACAGATGATTCTAGACTTGGATTAATTAGGCACTCTTTTATTGGTTAGGTTCTTGATGAACAGATGATGTTTGGATGATGATTTACTCGGATATGTGCACTGCCTCCTCTATGTGCACCCAGTAGAGGTGAATGGTGTAGATCTAGCATGTGTAGATCTTCCCACTGCCTCTGAATTTATTGTGGAGAGCATTTCTTGCTCACAGAAGATGAAATTCTCCTTAGAAAAATAATTCTGAGCTAGAACTTGTACTAAAGGATTTAGCTGTGATGAATAAGTGCCTTTAAGAATGATTTAGACAGGTGTTGCTTGCTGTGATGCCTCCTTGTAGAGTTACACAGCAGCTTGCTTGTTTAGACATGATTTTTTTATGCTTTCCTGTGCTTCTTCCATGTGTAAGGATGTGCATAGCTCAGCTAATCCAGCTTGCTGGTTCACTGGCTTGTGTAAGATTTAGGTAAAGCAAATAAGAACAGATACTACACTGCTACTATTTTCCCTTGCCCCTTTTTATGCTCAAACAAATGGTAAAACACTCAACTTCACTCCCTTTCATCTCTCTGCCCTATTTCTTGCACAGAACAGAAGTACTCTGCTTGCAAATCATCTTCTATAGCACCACACCTTGCTGAGCAAGGTTCGGTTAAGAACAGATGCTAAATTCAGCACTCAAGCATGGTTCTGTCATTTACAGAACCTGCTAAATCACTCTCTAGCACATATGTTTAACAACCTTGGGTGTAGAGCAATAAAGCTACGGAAGAGTCTGATCTTGCTCCAAGGTTCAACCGTCTCTTCTGGACTGCACCTTGTGGTTCTACCTTCTCCTCCTTGTTGCTTGACTTCTCCTAAGTTTTAATGGCTTGTGGTGGATGGTTTAGGTAATCTCCATGATTGGCTTGTGATTTGTGGTTGTTCTTGGTGAAGGACAGATGGAAATGGTGCTGCTAGATAGATGATTGGCTGCTGTGTAGAACTTGTGGTGTAGCTGGCTGTTCTTGTGTTCTTGCTAAAATGGAAATATATTATTTGGTCCAATTCGTTGGTCCCATAAAACCATGGTGTGTAGTGATTAAAGGGCTGCCATGAGATGTCTTTTATAAGACTTAGTTATCCCTCACAAGTTGACACCTCAAGTGGTGACTCTTGCTTTACATGGGTGAGTAAGCTACTTGTTGTCATGCCCTCACACATGAGCATTACTTATGAAATTATGCTTGTGTATTTTGTTAAATTGAATTATACCTTGTCGTGTTTGAAACTGTGATCAGAAGTGTCGATGAATAGGAAAAGTCATGTCCAATTTCTGGAATGCCTCGACAGATGATCCTAGTTTCTAATTGTTGTTTCAAAGATCACGTCGAAGTTTATAGCACTCAACAGGATGATCTAGCTCCTAATTCATCGAGTCGAGAGAAACATCGATCCCTTTGTCTCTTTTCTTAAACGCGCCAAAATTACCCGCATTTTCAGATGCATGCTATGCAAATGCACATATTCTATTTCTACCCTTTCGACTCTCTAAACCTTGGGGTATTACAGGTACTCTATTAAAAGGAGTACCTTAATTACCAGTAGTTTCCCTTGAGGCCCCGCTGCAACGGGCTGGTAGGACAGAAGATGTTGTGCAAGTTTCTCATTGCAAGCACGTACGACTATATAGGGAACACATGCCTATGGTTACTTAGTACTTGGATGCTTTATCTTTATTTATCTGCAACTGCCTATGTCTTGATTATAATATGAACTATCTTATCCATGCAACGCCCGTTCATCCATCCCTATGCCTACAGTGTTTTAATCCTGCTGTTTACCGCAATCACTACTGTTGTCTTTACTTTACTGCTGCTATTATTTCATTACTGCTATTGCTATAAAACTGTTCCTACTGATAATCTGTGTCGAGCAAGTCTATTCACAGGTGCAGCTGAACTGACAATTCATCTGTTAAGGCTTACAAATATTCTTTGGCTCCCCTTGTGTCGAATCAATAAATTGGGTTTTACTTCTCTCGAAGACTGTTGCGATCCCCTATACTTGTGGGTCATCAGCGACATCGCCCAACGAATTCCGAGCAGATTGCAGCCGTCTCCCTTGTAGCACACAAGACTGGATCATGGATGGAACGGGTAGGCGCCTATCGGCCTCTCGAGACAACGACGCAGCAATGAGGACCGACAACCATCCGGTGTTGTAGCTCCACCTAGACAACCGCCGCTGCAGATGAGCAAGAGACCCTTATGCAGAAACAAGACCCCCCGCGAGCCGCCCGCTCTTCCTCGACACCTTCATGGTGACACCGAGCGTAGATAGGAAAAGGCCTTCACCAGATTCAGGGCGGGCATCAAGCTTATTTAGGACTCACAATGGGTGATCTCTCTAGCAGCAACACCAGGCACCGCCGCCATTCTCAAGTCGGTCACATGGATCCCATCGGTACGTCGCCACTCACCGACGTCACGCATAACTTCCTAATGTCGGAGCTCACCTACCGCTACTATTTACTGTATCCGTTTCAAATTCGTTGACTTGCAATTATCCAAATATGGATGTATATGTACTTGTTTAGTATACAGAATTCTAGATGCGTCTGTATCTAGAAAAATGTGTATCAAATAATTTGAAACGAAAAGGAGGGAGTACATGAGAGCACTGAGAGCCTCCCCATCTCAACTCGGAGTCTCGGACGGCTAGGCATCCTCGTCTACTAAGTTCATGTGCCAACCTATCTTGAAATGAATTTCCAGCTCTCAACGAGGTTGTTAGGAAGAACACAAAAGAAGGCCTGCCTTTTTCCATGATAGATATTTTGCTGTTGATGCAGTGGCACCTGTCACAGAACATATTCGATCATACTAGATCATTTAGGCGCGCGTTGCCGCGCCCGTCTCTTAGGATTTTAGAATAATACGAATTGTTTCAAGTAAAGTTAGAATATACCTCTTAAATTAGTTAACATTTTTTCAAATGCAGTCTTTTACTATTGTAAGTAAACTGAAATAGTGTGTGGCCTCCCGGGTTATAGTAATTTCGGGGGTTGTGCTTGAGTTGGCTTTTGTAATCACGAAGCCCGGTCAACGTCCATTCAAGAGGAAAGTAAGGAGTAGAAAATGTGTCTACATTCACTGGATTAACAATTGCTCAAATTAATAGAAAATATATGGTTCAACGGTACGGTAAATCTTGAGAACAGTTGAAGAGGGTAGTAATTTATCTAAAAAAATAACGGGTGCAACATGTTTGTCAACATGAATAAACTATTACTTATAAACACTAAAATATTTTGAGGTTGCCTGGCGCCAAAGCAGGGTGGGCGATGGCATTAGTCTGTTGATGGAGAGGTAAGAGAGGAGCATGCTGCAGGGATCAGATGAAATTTGTTCGATCCAGCAAACTCAACACCACACCAGCCGACAATGAGCATGAACAGTCGGCGCTGCAACATACGTCGTTGCACAATAGAGGTCCATGCCACCACATCAAGAAAAGGAAATTCCAAACAAAGCACATATTGTGGCAAGAAAGAGCAGCTTTGAATCTGCAAACATAGGATAATCTGAAGTATGAAACGACGTACAAACAAACATGCATTTACACATAGTCATGAACCCACCTCCCTCCTTGATCCAGCAGACTATGGCAACACGAAATTTCCAGGAGACAAAGCACAGTTCCGGTAAATTAAAATACTCCCTCCGTTCGGAAAAGGATGTCACAAAAATGAAGTGACATCCTTTTTCGAACGGAGGGAGTAACACATAATGGATACTATCAGGAACGTCTCCTTGGAAATGAACCATATTTACAAGTTACAACATATAACACCAGAATTGCCTATTTATACTGTATATATAGAGAGAGCGAAACAATCCTGTCCGATATGTGTATGACATTAAAATCAATTCGTCGGATAGTGGAGAGCAGTACAGATCACGGACGAGAGGAATGTCAGACAGCAATTGGACATAGACCGACGTATTGTGCCGCAATTTCGTTACAACATATTACTGTTACTAATCTACCGATGCAAATAAAAATGCTCTACCAGCAGTCAATTAATACATACCGAGCCAGCTTGCGAACACCAGATATTGCAACTTCTGCGTGTTGGCCAGTATCTGATTGGTAATGTCATGGACTCATGGTGGATGATCGGGAAGAATGACGGCAGTTCTTGTCCTCCATTGGCACTGTAACTATATCAACAGAGACAAAATCAGAAATAGTCACACAGCTATCAACAGAACTTGTAGATCAAACAGACAAAAACCAAAGAGCGTCTCTCCATGTATTCTTCAGAGATGCATCCTCCTTTGTGTATCCTGCAACCACAAAACAAACGCCTAAGACAATACCTCATCAACTAAAGTTCTAAATGGGAAGAGGAGAGTGAATTCCACGCCTCATGCCGTTTGGGGGTGTTATTCACGCAACAAGAGCTCCATGGCCCAGCGCCTCGGCATACTGTACCTCAGGCTCCGGTGGCGTCTTCGAGAGGGTCTCGCACCGTCGGAGCCTCGGAGGTTCCCATTTTCAGACCTTGTTGGTCTCCCGCACCTTGGGCTCTCGCGCGGCCGGCTCTGGTGGCTGGGCGCCGTCAAGAAGGGAGCTAGGGTTTGGTAGGTCAGCAATACGATCCTGACGGGCATTGACACTCTCCGCGACAAGGACAGCGGCGGCGGCGCCGCCGCCGTACCTAGGTTTCGCCTAGGCCAAGGCAAGATGGGTGCGGCGAGCGTGGGGTGTGGGGGACTGGGCGAGCGTCGCTCGAGTCAGCCTCCGTTTCCTTTGATGCACCCGTGGCCATATCACGACCATCTGTACGTGATGTAACGGGAGGCCAGGGATTTGATGCCCAGAATAGCGTTGCGCGGGATGTTCGGCCCAAGACCGGCCCACGCTAAAGGAGAGGCGCATCAGACGGCGATTAACGACCAAACGAAACGATCAGACGGTAAAAGTGGATGATAGCGTGAGAGTGCTCCGTGTTGTCCCAGTTTTAATATCCCTAATAAAAAGGAGCAATTCCTAGAGAAGCGTCGAGTGCATGTCTACATGTATGCCTCGTCAACGCGTGATCCAGCGCAAGTGCGAACACGCAGGGCGAGTCCAAAATGGCTGCTTCCTCTTCCACCGTCGTCAAGGTCAAACAGGTGTCTACGCACGCAGCACCGCGTGCCATGCTTGCTATAGAACAGAGAACCTTCTATCCTATGGCCTCCATGGAGGAAAGTGACCACCCCATCCATTTATTTAACTGCAAGTTTTACATTCCAAGAGCAGTCTTTCACTATCAGCAACATAAACGAGACCGTGTTTGTCTTTCTAACTGCAAGTATTTTACATTATTATCGCACCTTCGAGCCGTCAAGATTACCGACTGCGTAGGTAATCCTTGGCATTGGTCGGGAGATAGGAAATAGCTGCCGCCGTCGGTAGACCACGGAGTCCTTGTTCTTCACGTGTTCGTCCGTGTCATACATGCCACTGGCCAAATTGGACCCGAACTCGGAAAAGCTATACCTAGCTCGATGCAAGAGAGCCATGCATGAAACTTGCCGAGTTGCCGCCGTTAACCACCGTTTAGGTACGTAGTGTGCTTCGCTGTCGAACTTGGGTTATTCTATCATCGTTGAAAAATAATTTATCAAAAACAAACTAAGTAAATTTCGAGAAAAACAACGAACGGCACATGGCAAACCATGCTGACAGTCTGATACCATGGGAGAAGAAGCAGGATGCACTTCATTTCTCTGGGCGGCTACTAAATCCTTTTCTTCTTACTCGCAAAAAGGGGGACGGATTCAAACGTCCATCTCTGCATCAACGCGTCTGGTGACAATAATAAACTAACTAATCAGGCAACACTGTGCGGTGGACCACCCTGTGATACTAATTGAAAGGTACTGTGGCCATCGTCTCCCACCACCGTCACCAACCGCTACGTTCAATTGACCTACATATAGAGCTTCTCTAGGCCAACATTTTTTTCCTAGGCCAACATAGTTAATTAGAAACAGCAATGATGACAAGTGATAAAAGTACAACACTGACAGAAATAAATAGTTAACTACTAGAAACATAAGAATAAAAGAAGAGTAAATGGCACTGGCGGTCACACAACTCGTCCGCTATGTGCACTTAAGTCACACAACTGGAAAACGGGATTTTTTTAGTCACACAACTGGATTTTTGGTGCACGCAGGTCACAAACCCCACATGTCAGTTCGTTTTCCGTTGCAGGAGTGCTGACGTGGACATGTAATTTTGCAGAAAACCCCCTGTATTTTGGTATATTTCGCAAAAAAACCCAAATTTGGGTCCAATTACAGGGAGTTTTCTGCAAAATGTCCAAAAATACAGGGTTTTTTTGCAAAATTACCAACGGAAAACGGACTGACATGTGGGGTTTGTGACCTGCGTGCACCAAAAACCCAGTTGTGTGACCAAAAAATCTCGTTTTCCAGTTGTGTGACTTAAGTGCACATAGCGGACGAGTTGTGTGACCGCCAGTGCCATTTACTCATAAAAGAACTAGTAGATCACAAGAAGTGAGCCTATCCACATAGCTAGTGGAGTGGATGTACAACACACCCATCCAGATTCAACTCCTTCTTATTATTTTTCTATAAAAAACTCGATGTGGGGGTTTCCCACCGCATTCCTTAAAAAAAAAAAAGAACTCGATCACGAGAGATTGTCTATATATAGGTTTTGGAGTTTCGGTGGACCTTTCTATTTTTTAGATACATTTTATCATTGCTAATTTTTTAAAATTTCAGCTTTCCTAGATACACTCAGCCTTGTGAGTCTAGCCCTATAAGTCCGATATGTCGGTGATGGGGTCTATCAATACAGACATGACATATTATTTTGCAAAATATCATTATCATATGTATCATTCGATACATTGCAATATATCCACACCGCTAGATATTTGACGTGATTCGTCCAACGATATAGACCGATGTGTAACTAACAATGATTCTTTCTTAAAATAAAAACGTTAAGAATAGATATCGTTATGAACATGTTTTCATCAAATTGTCATAGTCATGCATAAATACATATATATGATGTACGCTTAGATTAGAGTAACTATTTTTTGAGTCTTTTGTTACTATAAGTAAATAGTTAAAAACTTGGACTCATAAATTTGTTATGCAAGAGCACCAACTTCACACATTTCCTTAATAAACTGACATGTTTTGAAGAAGACGAAGATGAAGAAGAACGAAAAAAAGTTGTAAGTGATCTTAACTAGGATATGCCAAAGTCAAACTGATATGTACCCATAGCCAATATTTTTCAAGTTAGATACATTCTTTCTATGACCGGTTTTTTATGAATGTGTCTATTTGGCACATAACTTCTTTCTTTATGTGTGAACGGTCACATTTCCACGAACCATACATTCTATATCCAAGAGTTATAATGACGTCCACGACCCTTAACAACTCTCTCTCTATCTATCTCTCTCAAATGTCTCATACACCTCCCTCTCCCTCCCCGCGCAAAACCCTTCCCACAAAGAGCATGCATGCACAGTATACAACTTCGTCGAGTGTGAAACCTTCTTAACATCATGCTTGCGTGGGACACTTGTGGAAGGTGTGGGTGCTCCCATGCCTCGATGGCCAGCGTTGTACGCCTATGTCAACTAGTCGAAACATGTTCTGGCGATGGAGATTTCCTAGCTAGGCCGATTCACAAAAAAAGGTGTCAAGGGTCCAAAACCAGCCCTTTGTGCAAGTATGAATTTAATTAGACATCATACACCAGGGAGGTCTCTAGTGGGTCGAGTACTTCAGCAAGGTGAAGGCACTCTTTAACTCACCTGATATGAATTGGAGTGCCCTCCTTGTACCCTGAACACATCAATTGTTTGACTAAGAACATCTTGTTGGTACCTTGTTTGTGGGCATGCAACTCCTCCAATTTGTGTCACTAGGTGTGTGAATATGTCTCATCAATGATATGGTTCATCACATTTTCATCAACCCATTGTCGAATGAACCCACATGTTTGGAGATGAAGTACCTACTAGTGATTTTGCTTCATATTCTCGGGCATGTCAGTGGAGAACACTAGCTTCGAGGATTCTTTTTTTTTTTTGAAAGGGAGTCGTGTACAAGATCAAGCAAAGAAGGAGTACACACGCACGAACACAAACGCAGGCCTCGCCACAGACGGCGACCCTGGCACCACCACGCACACCACACACCGAAGGAAGAAGCTCAGCCAACCTTGTTGAGAACGCCGCTTGATCCATCCGACGCAGGCACCGGAATCTTGCCGCTGAACGAGCATCGGCGCTGAGCCGCCGCCAGACCGCCATCGTCACCTCGCGCCGGAGACGGAGATGACGGCACCACCATCTTCCGCAAGCCCACCAGGAACACCGACGAAGGAGAACACTGCACCTGCAACCTCCCAGCGAAATTAAGCAAAAGCACCAGCCTCCAACGAAGTGGAAGCTGCCGAAACCCTAGATCTAGAACTGGCGCCACCACCATGGCCACCAGCTCGAGGAAGAGCACAACACGGCTCCGGAGAGCAGCGGCCGCGCCCAAGACGGCAGATCTGCCCAGGCCCTCCACCGGAGCAGCGAGAACAGAGGAGGGAACCGCCGCCGCCAAAAGCCTCTCCGGCCACGCCTCCAACTCCAAAGCGCCGCCGGCAGGCAACCCACGCACCCCTAGTCTATGTACACGGTGGGATCCGTCGAGCTGGAACGCACGGGTTCGCCCAAAAATCGCCTCCTGAACACTGTTTAGGTGGGGAACGGGGAGAGGGTCGGTGTGTTTTGAGCTACTTAACACTAGCTTCGAGGATTCTTTCACATAAAACAAAGTCTTTCATCTTGCTCTTCCAATCTTGATAATTTGTACCATCTAAAGATACTATTTTATTGGTATTCATTCCATCTTTCACTACTATCAAACCTGTACTCGGTGCAAAACAAATCTTGCTCTAAAACTTGAGTGCAAACTAGACCTCGACTCTGATACCACTATGTTAGGAGAATGTACACAACCCCAACGACCTGTAGCAAAATTTGGACTTAGTTTTAACCAATAAATATGCAGTGAAAATATAAACACAATCACATACATAAGTTACACAATGATTTACATGGAAACCGCTCTCAATACTCAATGTAAACAACAAGCTCATCAAGTTTGGAACCAAGCAAAACAAGTTAGATCTTTGAGTCACCGTATTGAAGATACCTTATCAGGAATCAGCAATGTGGACATAAATCACCTCTCCTCTTTTTTTTCACTTTTATGACTTGGTTGTGGTGTTCTCTTCTGTTCTCCCACCTTCTCACAATAACCACGACGTCATTGTATTACTTGGTGGCATTCTCTCGGACACAAAGGATGGTTATATTTTCTTTTACTCTCTAATCACTCAAGAAGAGACATCTCAGCCGCTGGATGCAACCTACAATTAACGGTTCGAATTCACACATGTTGAACTTCATTGGCTGAATTGAGGTTACCAATACACTACACACCTCTATCTGGATGGAGAGACATGGCCCAACACATCATACAACGACGACTAGAGGAGAGTGAGAAGAAAGCAAGAAAAAATCGAGTGCTACTCTTTTTTTTTTTTTTTTTTTTGAGAACAATCGAGTGCTACTCGATTGGTAAAACTTTGATTACAACACTGTCTGTTTCTTTCACCGTCTCGAAATAGGAGTATAAGAGAAAGCTGACGAAAGACACACCCTGTTTCAAGTACACTTGGGAAACGGCACATGGAGGCAGGTGATCTGAGATGCAGACCGGCCTACCGGCCATGAGCGCGAGGTGAGGTGAGGCGAGGGCTGCCGTCTCCACCGTAACGAACCCCGGCGGTTGGGCCCTGAAACAGCAAGGCGATGGATGCAAATCGCGGTCAGCGTATTAAAACTGGGCGCGCGATCGAAAGCCACATGGAGGGGAACGTGACACTGCCGTCTACCCTCACCACCACTAGCTCGTATACTACTCTCCTCGGATACTCTATCACTTAACTAACACGAGAAAAAAACCGCCCGACTCGTGAGGCCCCCCGCGTCGCTCCGCTTGAGCGACACGGGGGAAACCCTAGCGCCGCTGCCGGGGATCCCTTCCCTGCCCAGCCCCCGCCGCTGGCCTCACCACGGTGGCGGCGGCCCCGGCCCCCAAAGGAGGCGCGGGGAGTTCTCGCGGTGGACGCGCGAGGCGGCGCGGCCCTTCTCTCGTGGCGGCGGCGATGCAGATCGACGGCGGTGCGGCGAAGGTTCCCGCGGCCGCGGGGCGGCGTGGCGGCCCTTGATGGCCTCTGCTTCCCGGTGTGTGGTGGGGGAGGCTCGTCCTCGACCTCTGCGGCCGGCGTGCTGCCTCCCGGCGAGCGGTGGCCCTGTCCCCTTCTGGCGCCCTCCTGCAGCTTCCTCGTCGGCGTGCGGCCTCGGCCGTCGCCGGTTGCGGCGGCGCTAGCAGGCCTTCCTGCTTGGCGTGACGGGGTGGGGTGGCAGCCCCCCCTCCTGCTTCGTGGTGGTGCGGCCGGGGTGGATTGGATGCTGCTGGCTGCTGGCGGCGTCGGCTCTTGTCGGCGTTGGGCGGCTTTCTGGTCCTGTGGGTGGAGGCGAGGTACGGTGGTGGTTCCAGTGTGGCAGTGGCGCTGCTGCCGTGTTGGAGGTGCACGGGTCAGCGGATCTGCGGGCTGATCTCGTCAGCTGCGCGGGTGGTGGTTTGTCGAAGCTCCGGGCGAAGGTCTGCCCGGCTTGCCGGCCGGCGGTGGCGACGTCCGTGGACGTCGTGGTCCTCGTTGGAGGCACCGCTGTGGAGCCCTCCGACAGCCACAATCCCCGAGCCATGTCCTTCAGGCGAATGCCTAAACCCGTGGGGTTGGGCGGCGGCGGCGCTTACACGTCGTGACCCTCTTTGGGGCGCCGTTTTGAAGTTCATTGGCTCCTTTCACGCTTTCCTTGGGCTGGACGTGCACGGCGTCGCGATTGGCAGGTGACCGGTCGGCGGCGTGGAGTCTCGTGGCGTTGCGAGTTGTGTGGCAACGATGACGGGGGTGAGGGAAGCCCAGTCGCGGCACGTCCTTTGTCACCGACTGTCCGTGCTGCGCCCAGTTGTGAAGCTGTGAAGTCAGAGCTGCGTGTCGCGGGCGGCAGGCTGGCAACGATGCCACTTTTTCTCCTGGTGCCACGCGGATCTTCGCCGGTGCAAGGTGTGCATATTTCTGCGGTGAAGCTCTTCGTCGAAGTCGGAGCTGCCTCTTCCTCGACGCTTTGGGTCAACTGTTTGGCATGGGCCGACTTGGTTTGCCGGCGGTGCTTGCGACGAGGACTGGGTTGATGGTCGCGGAAGGTGAAGTCGGAGTCGCTGCCTCGCGGAGGTGTGATGACGATGACGCCGGATTGCAACCTCGACGTTAGTCTCTTCTCGGCGGCGTGTGTGTGCTCCGTGTCGGTGGCCAGGTTGGCCGGATGCACAATGTGGTCGTGCTCCATGACGACATTGGTGTATCACTGTTGTAACGGTTTTAGGCCGGTTCCCCGCTAATGAACCGGTCAATTCTCTCCTACTTTTTTTAATAAAATGAGGCAAATTGCCCGTTTTGTTTCTATCACTTAACTAATATAGCTATATATTTTTTGTATGTATTATTCGTCTCAGGATAATGCCGATCAATACATGTGGGCGTACGATTGTTGGAAAAGAAAATTTTAGACGACCTATGAATTATCACCCTCCCTGCTCCTCCTCCTTGTATCTGCTGTGACCTGGGCCCAGGCTGTGGAACACTTGATGTGACATGATCCGATCCGATCAGATCTGAGAACCAGCTGCTAACTAATCTGGCCGAAGAAGAAAGCGTCCTTGGGTTGAGTTTAAGCATAGGCTAGCTCGTGGCCAATGGGGCAGGTGCTGTGCTGGCTAGGTGTCGGTGTTGCATCGCCCACCTCCAAAGATTATCCTTGCAAGCAACAGCCACTCATCCAGCCTGTTGGGGTTTCGTTCCTCCTCTTCCTTCTCCCGCCATGCGTGCATGGCTAGCTTGCGTCCTTCTCTCCTCCTCGCCGAATGGCCGGCCGCCTTGTCCCTTTTCCTAAGCCTCGATCGGAACACGCCATCTTCACATGGAATATTCCGGGTTTTCATAGCTCAATCAGCAATCACACGGAATGGAACAGTGTACTTGAGTTATACGGAACGGCTACCTAGCATGCGGATGGAGATCGAGCAATGTGTGTGATTGACGTTGAAGGGATCTACCGGCTGGCTGGACGGTAGATTTTTCGTAGGCTTGACGAATCCGATGAAAGGTGAAGTCGTCTTTCAAGCTTCCGTGTATACAGGGAGACCGTCAATCTGTCGATGCAAAACATAACCAGAAACCCAAGTCGTAGTTAGAAAAGTACTGCTAGTGATTAAGATATTTATTAGGCTACACTGTAGAGCAGTACTATTATTACTAAGAAAACACGACGACTTGACTCTTGAGAACTAACGACAGTTGATGTAGGATCCACCCTGGCAGCGGTAAACTTTTCCGCACATGAGCGTTATGATTGGGGACAGTGGATAAGAATCTCCAATAATTAAACTCTGGCGGCCTGATCCAAGCAGGATCATCAGCAGTACAAAATTTGTTTGAAAATCACAATAACAACATCACATGCAAGTTCAAGGAGGGGACAGACGGTGCAAGAGAGGATAAACAATTTCTTTCATATTTTGTTAGATGATCAAGTACAATATTTGAGGGAATCAAAATAACTACAAGATTGGTGAAGAAAAAAAATACTACTATTACAACTACTAATCAACAGAAGAAGAAAAAGGAAAAGGGGAGCACAGATGATCCATCCTCCTTATCCATCCATCCACCATACTCATCATCCTCTTAGCAACAAAAGAATGAATTGAATTGAACAAAAGAATCTGAAGCTTCACTCTCTCTCTTTTTTTAGCACAGTTGTTGTGAGTTAGTAGTAGTCACTGCAGATCTCAGTTCATGGATCATCATCTTCTTCCATCATCATCATCATGTACAATTTGCCAAAGAAATAGTACTCTTTCCTTTGGTTAAATTCACAAGGAGAGAGAACCCTGGCTTAAAAGAATAGTTGTTGGTGAGTAGATATTACAACAATTCGGTCAATGCTTCTTGTACCTTCTTTTTATGTATATATTTTCCTACTATCTTCCTTAACCTCCTTTCAATGGGCTGGCTGACTTACTGACTTTATACAAAAGCTGGAATGGTGTCCTAGGAGACCATCAGCTGAAGTTATTGGGTGAGCAGGCGAGCCTCAGCCTGAGGGGGTGTCTTAGGCTGGAGCTTGGCTTGCTGCTGGGACCAATAGGACTGGGCGGCCAGGACCCGGTCGAGCAGATTCTGTGGAACTGGCTCGCGCGCCGCTGCTGGGGCGAGATGCTCGCCGTGTGCACCAGCGTCTTCCATTTGTCCTGTTGACAGAGAATTTTGACACGGTTAGAACATGCCAGTTCAAACTTCAACAATTTGACCAAAGAATGGGTTCTAGTCAAGTTGCATGCCTACATGAGCAATATGAGAAGCCAAGAAGCTTCCACTTTAGTAAACGAAAGGCTATCTGATCCTTTGATGAGACTTTTTCCAACTGGGTTAGTTGACGTGCAAGAGTAGGTTGCTTTTATTTCTAGGTGAGCCATTCTGGTACTACTGCCCACTTTACCCTTCCAAGCAACAAAGCTGATGCGTGAGGACAGCACTAACTGAATCACAAGGACCAAGCAAGGAGCCTAACTAATACAAAAGCAGTACGGTTAGACTGTCCTGCTTGTGTAAGGAACCTAAAACCCACAAGCACCAAACTTTTGTTCAAATCAGCCAAGCAAACCAAACCCCAAGTAAGCTTTAGCAATGGAGGTAAGGAAATCCATGTATTTTATTTGATCTAGTTTGACACGAAAAGATTTATGAGATCAGAGTAAAATATTTACCTTAAGATCAACATAAGTCCGATGCTTCGCATTATCAAAAGCGCGAAGTTTAACATCCCGCCATCTACATATATCGCATAATTATACAGTCAGAAACCAAATAGAGAGATCGTAAATGTCACGTTAATTAAATGAAAGAATAAGGTATGCACCTTCCGGTTCCAAGCTTTTCCACTGCAAGCACAAGTGCTTCCACTTCAGAAACAAAGAACGGGCGTCTAATTCGACGCTGCCCCTGTTCTGATGACCTCTTTGCCTTATTTGCTAGAACTATCGCCCCTGCACTGGAATCTGCAGGAGTAACTGGAACAATAGCTCGCGAGTTTGCTGAAGCTTTCTCAGGTGAGGAAATGCCACCAGGAGAGTGCACAGAATCATGATCATTCCCCCGGTAGTTTGCTGTTATAGGGGTCAATACAAGCTCCTGGGAGGCATCAACCTCTCCATGCTTCGAAGACGAGTCAGACGGTGGGATCCTGCATTCGATAAAGTGCACCAGTCTGGGTCAGGGTACGAACTTTCATGGTTTACATCTAATTCTACAGAACCAATAAGTATTTTAGATCATAACTTAATACCTTGCTAGGGGTTCAGTGGTATCAACGGTTTCAAGGAATTCGAGATCTTCAGGAGCTGCGTGTTGCGATTGATGTTGTGTACAGTTGGGTTCAAGTGAAAAGCCTAGGTTGTCCAGCATATCATCGTGACTAATCCCAGCCTGCAATAGGGTTTTGCTATCATCTCTGATCTTCTTTCCGTAGTGAAGGACACCGACACGCAGACCACCCCCAAGCATGGCGTTCACTGCCTCTAGAACAGTTTTCTGCATTGGAAATACACATTAAACAACTGGAAGAATCAGAGTAAGAAAAAAAGGAATCCTTTCAGCAACTCTTCACACCCACGGACAAAAAGGCGAAAAGCAGAATTTCCGGAAATACCTTCAGTGAGCCGATAGATGCAGTTTCTGGGATCTCAATTAGAAGTTCAGGCACCTTGAAAGATTTTATCTTAAGTTTCACTGGAGGGAGACACACAAAGCAGTCTTAGTATGGCCATATAAGTAATAATTTTAGCAGAAAGTTGAAAGGTACTGTACTTACCATGGCAATTGTTTGACTCACAAGATCTATGAAATGGCATTGAATTGCTCCCTTGTTTGCTGCAGAAGAAAATTTGCACCCAAATAAGTTAAAAGACACCAAGAAATAACATGAGGGGGAAAAGACAGGTGCAACCAAAACAAACCTTCCAAAGAAGCAGCATGTGATCCTCTCCTTGCATTTGATTTTGCAAATTCTTCAGATAGAGTTGAATGACGCCTTCGCTTGAATGTGCTCCTTTGTGACCTTTGCCTCGTATAATACATTTTCTTGTTACGGAATGAAGGCTTCCGGTCAGCATCTAGCAGGACAAATGAATTCAAGTGAGATCAAGCTAGTTTAAACATGAATGTCATCAATGCATTGCTACTTGGAAGGAAAAGTATGCTCACCACTGTATGAAAGATCTCCTTTGTGCATCCTGGCAGGAGCAACTTTCCTGTAATTACATGCGAGGAACTTCTTTACCCTACTATGATCAGCTGTACAATTGGGCCTGAAGCCCCTGTTAGTGGCGGTGCTCGAATGGGTGCACCCGGAAGATTTATCATCGTCATCATTCTCTCTATCTACAGCATACTCTGCTCCTCCTTTCGGACCCCTCGGAAAGGAGGTCGACCTGCGGATCTTGTCACCATACAATGGCATCTCGCCGGTGCTGTCAGAGCTGACCAAAGGAGGCGGCTTCACATCGACATCCATGGGGTCGATTAGATTGTACATATCAGGGGCATTCTTGCTGAAGCCTGCTGCGGCCAATGCCATCATATTTGCCGCTCCGTCCCCGGTGAAGGCCCCTGACTCCACGGATTCAGGCGACCACCTATCGGCGATCGCAGCGAAATTACTGCCCAAGTCAGCCTTGGTACAACTTATCATCGAGGGTTCCTTGTCCACAGCCTCAGATTTTGCCTTTGGAACCTCATTCAGGTCTTCTGCCTTCCGGGCATGGTGATCAACCAGTCTCTGGGACGCAATGTGAGAGATCAACGCACTCTCGTTGCAGCTATCTTGATCCATCACGTCATTCTTGAAATTCTTGGCCTCCTCATCGCACTGCTCTTGCTTCACACGAACATCCTTGGCGGACGCAGCGAGGACCGGGGAGCCAGCGCTCATGTTCCCCAGCGAGCCCTCGCCCTCATCAAGCAGCTTGCCGGCCACCGTCGCGAGAAGGTCAAACGCGCACATCACCTGGCCCTGGCTCTCCTTCTTCCGAGCTGATCTCTTGCCCTGCACATTTCAAGAAACAAGAAGAAACGCCGTCGTTGTCAGACTCGCCAACCAGAGCAGAAAGACCAAATTGGTGACGCCGAAAGCGGCATACCCTCGCGGATTTGGGGACGCGCGGCATCTCTGCGACGTGGCTTCCGCCACACGCCTCCATCTCCGACGACATCCTCTTCTGGAACACCATTCTTGCGGTTGCTTATAGAAATTCGCAGAGGAGTTAACAACCGGTGGTTGCCTGTTCATGACTCGTCCCAGAACACAGATCTGCAAGAAAATTATTAAAACCCCATCAGCAATTAGACCAAGAAAAATAATAATTGCTATGGTACAAAAAGGAAAGATCATTCGTTGGGATCTCCGCAAGTTAGGATAAATCTCAGATAAACCCCTGATTAATTAAAGAGGGAAGGATCATAGTTAGCAGCGTAATTAATTAGAGAATTTGGAATCCCAAAACCCCAGGGGCGTGGAGCGACCGAAATGGATGGTGAATTTTTTAAAACCAACCGCGCTCCAACCAAGACCCTACACGTACTAGTAAAACAGACCCAATTGCTAACAACATCGAAAGAAGAACAAACGGAAATCATACTTGCTCTCGTGATCCAAATCAAGAGAACATTTCAGGCGGGTGGAGGAGGAATATGGTTCCGCCGCCGTATTAAATGAAACTGGACCCTAGCAGAAAATAAATTCGCCAGGTAAACCAGCACGCGAAGCGATCAAAGAAAGAGAGAAAAAGGCTTTAAAAAACTCACATGCATCGGTATCCGTGAAGATTAAGCAACTGCCAAAAGGAAAGCGAGGGCGTCGGTTAAAAAAGAGGGAAAGAACAGCAAGCCCCACTGGCAACCGAAACCGAGCGAGAACCCTCGAATCCCCGGGCGCCAGATCCGATCTCGGCGCCCGATTCACGCAATTGGGCGCGGAATTCCTCAAGAAATGGGGCGAATTGGCAAAGAACGGCCCAAAATGCGCGATTTTCCCCCCGAATTCTCCCGTGGCCGGCGTCGGCACCCCGCCGCGCCGCCGATCAGACGGGAGCGAGAGAGGTCCGGGCAGAAATGGACCGGAACAGAGACCCAGCGGCCCCGAATTCCCAAACCAGAGCACGGAACGCCAGACCCGGTCCCAGAACCCCGCAATTCACCGAATTCGGCGGAATCCCGTCGAACAGACTCACCTCACAGGCAGAGATCCACGGCGGCCTCCGACCAACCACCCTGCGTGCGCGGCTCCGCCTCCGGCCGGCGAGATCCACGTACGTACGGCGGAGGGACCCAGACGCGCTGGCGCGGCGGGATTATTCTCCCCTGCCCTCGCCTGGCTTCTTCGCTTCTCCCGTTCTTCTTCTTCTTCCTCGCTCTCCCAACCTTTTTATTTATTTTCGTCTCCCTCTCTCTCAGGTGGTGGATGGATGGATGTGTGGTGTGGTTTCGCCAAAACCCCTCTGAACCAACCCCCTTCTTAAACCTCCAACCCCCGCCACCGGCTGCTTCCGGTTAAACCCCCACGCGCCCACCGCCCGCACCGGTCGTCCACACGCCAACGACCGCTTCAGCCCTCTCTCACCGTCCACCTGGACATCCGACGGCCAGGACGCCTCCCGCCCACGCCAGGGAGCGGGTGCGGTTGCTTCTTCTTCTATTATTACAGGCGCGAGTGGTTTCCGCGACCCCACTGCCCGGACGCCACGTGACACCGATCTGGGCCGTTGGCTGCCTGAGAACTGACCTACGCCGTCGGATCCCGGGGTTCCTTGAGTCTCTCGTGACCACCAACGCCAGGAGTGATCCCTATTAATCGGTGGGGGGTTTTGATTATTAGTGGAGCGTTTTTAGATTAGAGAAACGTGTTGAAATTAGGGGTTAACGCTTCTCCCCTCTCTCTCTTTCCCTTGGGTAAATTTAGGAGGTCTTGCATTTTTCTTCTAGGATTTTTTTTTCTTTACCAAGGGTTTTGGTGGTGTGTGGTGCTGGTGGAGGAGGATGTTCAGGGGTGATGCTCGAAAAGGTGCTGGGATTCCGGGCCTTCTCCAAGCCACCATGGCCGGATATTTTTTAGATAACAAGTTGGTGGCCTTTGTTGTTTGCAGAAACCACAATGCATGCAAAAATAAAATGCGGCATGTTAGTGTAAATTTTAGCACTTTCATGGCTTTAAATATTATGAACAAGTTAAGCATTGCCTGCCTCGAATCAATATGCACTTAATTGATTTACTACGCTGGCCGTCCATATGGTTTTCGATAATCGAAACACGCATTGCTAGGGATGGATTTTGTTTTACCTATTCTGGGTGAGATAATATTCGTTGGACTAGTGTAATTGAGCGGTTAACTATGTTTATAAGGATCAAATTAAGTAGTATGTATGATCGAACAAAGTTTGAAATGTGTAGTTCGTCGAAGAATAATTATGCATACTCGTGCTATTTAACACTAATATTTGAGTCGTCCATATTATTTACAATATCTAAACCACATTGTTAGGGAAGACTTAATGGTTTCTTCTTTTATCGATTTCATGAGTACTAAACATTCGTTGGACTAACATGATTGCGAAGTTCGGTTCGTTTTGTTTATAAGAACAAAGTTAATGAGCACGCCAGATAGAAAAATAACTTATCGGGACTTAATTGTGTTTGATATGTATATATAACTCGCTTAAGATTAACTGAGCGAACTCCTATTTTTAAGACTATTATGTGATTCGTCATATGGTATACAATAATCTAAACACACATTGTTAGCGAAGAATAAATGATTTCTTGTCTTTACCAACTTCTAGCATGAAAAAACATTAATCAAACAAACTTAATTGTGAAGTACGATTAGCTTTGTTTATAAATATCAAATTAATGAGTACATCAGATAGAAAAATAGCTGGTTCGTACTTATTCTGTTCTAATCTATAGTTTGTTCAAGAATAATCATTCATACTGATACATTTCAAACTATTTTGCGAGTCGTCAATACGGCTAAAATACATTGTTAGGAACAGTAAATGTTTTTTCTATTTTTACAATTTCTATTGTGATTAACATTTATTGGACTAGTGTAATTGAGAAGATCGGTCCGATTTGTTTATGAAGATCGAATTAATTGGCATGTCAAACAAAAAAACACGGTCTTCATACTAAAATTTGTTTGAGATGTAAAGATCGATGCGGAATAACATTAGTATAGTTTACAATAATATAAACACACATTGTTAGGGATGGATAATTGTTTTCCTCTTTTTACCAATTACGAGAGTGGTAAACATTATTACAGTAAGCCTAATGAGAAGATCGAATAGCTATGTTTATAAAGATCGTATGGGCACGTCATATAGAGAAAAATAGCTTGTTCACACTTAATTTTCTATGGTTTGATGAAGAATAACACTGCCATTAAAAACTGATATGTGAGTTCTCCATATGGTTTAAAATACAGTGAACACATATCCTTAGGGGGAGATAAATGTATTCCGTTTTTTACCAATTCCCCAGCTGAGAAATATTCATTAAACTAGTTGTATTTATAAAGACAGGATTATCGAGTATGGTTTGATGAAGGCTGTAGGTCCTACAGATTATTTATTTATTTAGAATTTCTGGCACGGGACTAATGTAAATGAGAATTGAAAAGTTAGATTGTTCAATTTATAAAGATCAAACTAATTGTTACGCATGATAGAAAAGATAACTTGGTTAGACTTAATTTTGTTTGAAATGTATAGTTCGACAAAAAATAACCATACTATTTAAAACTACTATGTGAGACATTCGTATAGTGTACGGTAATTTGAGCGCACATTGTTTGTGACTATTAAATTTTTTATGTTTCAACTAATTTCTAGCACGATATGAAAAAGATAGGTAAGTTTGGTTTATAAGATTGAATTAGTGAGGATGTCCAACATAAATAATAACCTTATAGTACTTAGTTTTGTTTAAAATGTATAGTTAATTGCATGAAGGCTAAGTACATCTAGCTCATAAAAGAATCATCATTATCAATCAAAGCAAGTGTAGTAATTTACCCCATCGTGTGAGAGGCTGAAACTGGGTACATCGTGTCCGATATCTCGCCCGGATTCTCAAGTCGCATAGTTCACCTTCAGTAAAGTCATTGGAATATAACATCTGGCGTGTCAACCCCACGACACCATAAACAAGAGTTTCCACTAGTACAAAACGACATTATGAACAAGGGTTCTGGATAGAGGAATCAAAGAAAAACACCAGCAAGACTGGCTATTGCTACTATACGGCCGCCGGTTCTTCCCTGTCTTCCTCTTCGCCTTGATGTACAACCATTTAACCGACAACTTCGACCTCATTGCACCACGGAGGGAGCCCTGCTAATGTCATATGGTTGTATATCTTCACGATTGTCGTATGGTCGTCGTCTTGTACCTATTACCATAGCTCAAAAGTCCTCTTCCGGGAGATGTCGGTTTCAGTTCACCGTGTACAGAGCCCCGTACCGATGTCTTCATGACCGTCACATAGTCTAAGACATGCAAACAATGATTAGGTTGCAAAATTCGAAACCTAGATAAAATGAAGTTACTGTGAAAAAATTACAACTATAATTGGCAGACGATGCTTAGAACTTTATAATCTAAACATTTTGTACTTACTTTAAATATCTATAACTAGAACTGAAAGACATTGCCTAACAAAATTTATGAACTAAACACATCATACTTACTGTAACTACCTATAACTAGAAGTGTCAAACAATGCTTCAAACCTTTTGTTCTAGATATAGCATAATTACTGTAGCTAGAACTGGCATACAATGCTTCGTAATTTTATGATGTAAAAACTGACAAACGATGATTAGTAGCTTATGTCCAAAATTGTGTATATTAATAACTTGTAACCAGTGTTAACAAAAAACAGAACCTAATCTAGAGTTGCAGGTCTTAGCCTAAGCGAGGCGGGCTCGCTTAGCGTTATCGGTGGCGGAGCTAACGACGTCCTCTTGCCCATAGCCCTCACCGGAGAGCAAAGAGAGGACTATGGCAGCCCGAAGGCCAGACTTGAACACTACCTCATCGGCTCATTCACTCTGGTACTCGGTGTTGGAGAGGTGGAGGGTCGCCTCCAAATCACCCTCATCCTTACGACACAGGGCGTTGTCATGCTCAATGTTGGTGCGTGAGACACGGTGCCCGATCTCAAGCACATCGTGGTTTCCTCGTCGGACGACGAGGACAAGGACGAGAACGAGGAGGATGACGAGGCATGATGACGTGAAAGACACACGTTCATTGGGAACCCCAAGAGGAAGGTATGATGAGTGCAGCAACAAGTTTTCCCTCAGTAAGAAACCAAGGTTTAATCGGACCGGTAGGAGATCGAAGTCACTTCTGAAGGTTGTTGGTGAAGGAGTGTAGTGCGGCGCAACACCAGGGATTCCGGTGCCAACGTGGAACCTGCACAACACAATCAAACTACTTTGCCCCAACTTAACAGTGAGGTTGTCAATCTCACCGGCTTGCTGAAAACAAAGGATTAGGCGTATAGTGTGGAAAATGATGTTTGTTTGCAGAGAAAGAAAAAGAACAATGATTGCAGTAGGTTGTATTTCAGATGTAAAAGAATGGACCGGGGTCCATAGTTCACTAGTGGTGTCTCTCCATAATAAATAACTAACATGCTAGGTAAACAAATTACAGTTGGGCAACTGACAATATTGATAAGTGCATAACATGCATGTGCAAGTTGTGGTGTCTACTATGAGATTCATTTGGGCATTACGACAAAGTACACAGACCGCTATCCAGCATGCATCTGTGCCTAAAAATTCCACCTTCAGGTTAACATTCGTGCCCCTTCCGGTATTAAGTTGCAAGCAACAGACAATTGCATTTAGTAAAGTGCATAATGTAAACAACACATTCATCCTTAGACAAAGCATCATTAGGTTACCCCTATTAGCAACAGCACATCCACAACCTTAGAGGTTGCTGTCACTCCCCCTGATTCAATGGAGACTGAACCCACTATCTAGCATAAACACTCCGTCTTGGAGTCACAAGCATTCACTTGGCTAGAGTTTCAACAAGTAACGAAGTGCATGCAAGATCATAAAAGACATAGACATAATATTCAGTATTCAACTTGATGGGTATCAATATTCATCGGATCCTAGCAAACACAACATGTAGCATTACAAGAAGATGATCTTGATCATGATAGGCAGCTCACAAGATCTAAACATGATGGCACAAGAGGAAAATACAACCATCTATCTACTGCTATGGACCCATAGTCCAAAGATGAACTACTCACATATCACTCCGGAGGCAGGCATGGCGATGTAGAGCCCTCCGGTGATGATTCCCCTCTCCGGCAGGGTGCCGGGAAGAGTTTCAGAACCCTCCCGAGTTAGGGTTGACTGCGGCGGCTCTGGAAATTTTCGTGGAATATGACTCGGGTATTTAGGGTTTTCCCGAATAGATGAATATATAGGCGAACGGGCGGCGTCGCTGGAGGTCCATGGCCCCCTCACCACGTGGCGGCGCGGCAGAGGGTGGGACCGCGCCACCACCTGGTGAGGGCGGCCCACGGCCCCCCTTCGTCTCTCCTTCGGACTTCGTGTACGTGACAGAAAAATAGGGACTTTGCCTTTTGTTTCGTCCAATTCCGAGAATATTTTCAGAACAACTTTTCTGAAACCAAAAATAGCAGAAAACAGGAACTGGCACTGTGGCATCTTGTTAATAGGTTAGTCCTAGAAAATGCATAAAAATGGTATAAAGTGTATATAAAACATGTAGCAATTGACATAATATAAGCATGGAACATCAGAAATTATAGATACGTTGGAGACGTATCAAGAATCTCAAGCTTAGTTCTACTCGTCCTCGAGTAGGTAAAACGATAACAACAAAATAATTTATGAGGAGACATGCTTCACACAATCTTGATCAAATAATATTGCAAGGCTCATGTCATGAATGAAGTGACTCAAGGCAATGGTCTATAGTATGCTAACAAATAGATAAGGAGTAAACAGCTGAATCATATAAGCAAAAAGTTTTCATGAATAGTACTTTCAAGACAAGCATCAAAAAGCTTTGCATAAGAGTTAACTCATAAAGCAATAGATTCTAAATAAAGGCATTGAAGCAACACATAGGAAGATTTAAGTTTCAGCAATTGCTTTCAACTTTCAACATGTATATCTCATGGATATTGTCAACACAAAGTAATATAATAAGTGCAATAAGTAAGCATATAAGAATTAATGCACACAAAGTTGACACAGTGTTTGCTTCTGAGATAGAAAGGAGTAGGTAAACTGACTCAACATAAAGTAAAAGAGAGGCCCTTCGCAGAGGGAAGCAGGGATTAAATCATGTGCTAGAGCTTTTAAGTTTTTGAAATCATATAGAGAGCATAAAGTAAGTTTTTGAGAGGTGTTTGTTGTTGTCAACGAATGGCAGTGGGCACTCTATCCCCCTTGTCACCCAGACTTTCAAGAGCGGCTCCCATGAAGGACGTTATTTCTACCCAAGGGTAGATCATCCCTCTTCTCTTTTGTTTACACATGCATATTTATAAATTGGTATGACACTCCTCCCAACCTTTGCTTACACAAGCCATGGCTAACCGAATCCTCGGATGCCTTCCAACAATCACATACCATGGAGGAGTGCCAGGTGCCTGGTTGACGGGAGAGTATTTGAGGATGATGATGATGGTGATGATGAGTATTTCCCCGGCAACGGCGCCAGAAAACAGCTTGATGGCTACGTGTTGGTGAACCCCAAGAGGAAGGTTATGATGTAGACAGCAGAAGTTTTCCCTTGAATAATCTACCCAAGGTTATCAATCCAGTAGGACTTGACGATCTATCGGAAGGTTGTTGATGTTGACTCCCCCTGGCGCTAGGGAGCTTGCACCAACGTGGAATCTGCACAGACACAAACCAGAACTTTGCCCAACACGAAACAGAGAGGTTGTCAATCTCTCCGGTCTTGCAGAAACAAAGAGTTAAACGTATGGTGTGGAAAACAGCAGGAAAACAGCAAGTAACAGGAAACAGATGATTGCAGCAGGTTGTGTAAACAGTATGAGGAAATTGGACCAGGGTCCACAGTTCACTAGTGGTGTCTCTCTCAGAACAGATAACTAGCATGTTGGGTAAACAAATTACAGCTGGGCAATTGACAAATAGAGAGGGCATAACAATGCAATACATGCCAAGATGTCTACTATGAAATCTAGTTGGGCATTACAACAAAGTACATAGACCGTTATTCCAACGCATCTATGCCTAAATAATCCACCTTCAAGGCAGCATCCGCATCCATTCAGTATTAAGTTGCTAACAACAGATTATTGCATGAAGTAAAGTGTGTAATGTAATCAATACAAGTGCCCTTGGACACTGCACCAATGTTTTATCCCTAGTAGCAACAGCACATCTACCATCTTAGACCTTTCTGTCACTGATCCAGATATCTAGAGACTGAACCCACTATCGAGCATAAATACCCCCTCTTGGAGTCACAAGCATCTACTTGGCCAAAGCATCTACTAGCAACGGAGAGCATGCAAGATCAAGAGCACATAGATAAACAACTTGAATAAACATGGTATCAATATTCATCGGATCCCAGCAAACACAACATCTAGCATTACAATAAGATGATCTTGATCATGTTAGGCAGCTCACAAGATCTAAACATGGAGGCACAAGGTAGAGAGACAACCATCTAGCTACTGCTATGGACCCGTAGTCCAGGGGTGGACTACTCACGCATCACTCCGGAGGCAGGCATGGTGATGTAGAGCCCTCCGGTGATGATCTCCCCTCCGGCAGGGTGCCGGGAAGAGCTTCAGAACTCCTCCGATCTGAGATTGACGATGACGGCCGCGACGGAACTTTTCGTGGAATATGATCGACCGTAATAGGGTTTTCGCGTCGCGGAGAATATATAGGCGAAGAGGCGGCGTCGGTGGCCGAGGGGGGCCACCACGCCATAGGGGGGCGCGGGCCCACCCTGGGCCGCGCCCTAGTGTGGCGTGGCCCCCTGGTGGGTCTGCTCCGACTCCCCTTTGGACTCCGTGATCTCCTCGTGATATTATTGACGATGTCTTTTGTTTCGTCCAATTCCGAGAATATTTCCTTAATAGATTTTCTGAAACCAAAAACAGCAGAAAACAGGGAACTGGCACTGTGGCATCTTGTTAATAGGTTAGTCCCAGAAAATGCATAAAAATGATATAAAGTGTAACCAAAACATGTAGCAATTGATATAATAACAGCATGGAACATCAAAAATTATAGATACGTTTGAGACGTATCAAGCATCCCCAAGCTTAGTTCCTGCTCGTCCTCGAGTAGGTAAACGATAAAAACAGATAATTTTTGAAGTGACATGCTACCAACACAATCTTTGATCAAATAACAATGTAATGCACATGATCTGAATGAAGTGATCCAAGCCAATGGTCTATAGTTTGCAAGCAAGTAAATAAAGAGTAAACATAAGTGATCACACAAGTGCAAACTTTCATGAATAACACTATAAAACATTTAGAGATATAATAGTCTAACATAATAGTTAGTTCACAGCAGCAATAATTCTCAACATGAAAGTGTTTGTATCAACACAAAGGAAGATAATAGCTTCAGCTTTTGCTTCAACTTTCAACATGTATATCATATAGATAATGTCAATGCAAAGAATATGATCAACCAAACACAAAGTTATGTAAAAACTGTTATACTGGAGTTGACAATGATGTTTGCTTAAGTAGACAGAAAGAAGTGGGAAAACTGACTCAACATAAAAGTAAAAGAATGGCCCTTCGCAGAGGGAAGCAGGGATTAACATCATGTGCTAGAGCTGTAGTTCCCGAAGGCATATAGAGAGCATAAAATATTGTTTTGTAAGGTAATGGTGTATACAGGTGTCAACAAATCAAATAGCAGGTACTTGTCATCTTCCATGGCTAACTAACTTTTAGAGCGGTTCCGAGAGTTTTTAGGACTGCACTTGTAACAAGCACTTATTGGTGACACTCCTCCCAACCATTTACTTTCCACAAACCATGGCTAACCGAATCCTCGGGTGCCCACCAACATTCACCATGGAGGAGTGTCTATTTATTTATTTATAGGGTGGACTAACCAGCTCTTTAATGCAAAATAAAAGGTGGAGAAGCAGATGAAGCTGCCAATCCTTGTAAATTAATTAGCATGGAAGATGACAAATCTCACTACTACGTCCTTATGAGCTTTTCAAGTAGTGACACAAAAAGGATAATTGTTTTGAGTAGTTAGTAGATAGCACATGAAGAAATTTACTTGGAATGGTGAAAACACCACATAATAGGTAGGTATGGTGGACACAGGTGGCATGGATTTGGCTCAAGGTTTTGGATGTACAAGAAGCATTCCCTCTTAGTACAGAGTTTAGGCTAGCAAGGTTATTATAAGCAAACATCATTATCAACTGGAATAGCAAGAGTGTACATAAAACACAAGGTTTGACGAACCATAGACTCCCACTGTCTTCCTTGTTAACACATAGCCTTCATCCAAAAATTATCTAGACTACTATGGACTTCCAATTATGCAACAGATTATTATAGCAGAAAATCCTTATAGTAGTTCTTCATTAATAGCCATTACTTACATGATGCACAAGCTTAAACATTAATTACTTGACAGCTCAAAACAATTGGCAAGCATCAAATTACTCAAGACAACGATCTAAAAAGATTCATGTAAGCATTTTATACCACTACCACATGCATAGCATTTTTCTGGTCCAACCAAACACCAATCAACTTATTTGACAACTCTCCAAACAGATATAAGTGAAGCAAGAGAGTACTTTCTTCAAAAGAAACTGAAAGCTCTAACAAGAGATGTATGAAAAACTGAGAGCTAACAGCAATAACAGCAACTAGACAGGAATACTCAACAAGTATAAGTGAAGCACAAGAGTATTCTAATGAAAAAGTGGAGCGTGTCTCTCTCCCAAACATGAATACTAGGATCCAACAAGTATAGCACAGCAAACAAAACAAAACAAACTGAAAACAAAAACACACTGACGCTCCAAGGAAGAGTACACTAGTATGAAGCAATAAAAATATAGCACCATTAGAGATGACCTGATAATTTGTAGATGAAGAAGGGGATGCCTTGGGCATCCCCAAGCTTAGATGCTTGAGTCTTCTTGAAATATGCTGGGGAGGTAAGCCTCCCCAAGCTTAAGCTCTTCACTCTTCTTGATCATGTAATATCATTCTCCTCTATCAACACTTGAAAACTTCCTTCACACCAAAACTTAACAGCTTTTCTCATTAGCAGGTTAGTGCACTAAAAGATAATACTTCAAAGTTCTAGCAAAGACAAAACTCACAAGCCAACTATTTTAAACATTAGCCACTGTTACTAGGCTCAAGTGGGCACTTTTACACGAAAAGAAACCACTTAAAAACTTGTAAAAGAGAGAATGCAAAATAAAAGACAGAATCTGTCAAACCAGAACAGTCTGTAATGACGAATTTTTTCGAGGCACTTACGATGCTCAGATGAAAAACTTTTGAAATAATGAAAGTTGCGTAACATCATCAGGAACATGCACAAAAAGTTTCAGCATTTTTCGATTTTTTCTGATTTTCTACTGAATTAAACGGTGACGAACAGCAATCTGTCCCAATGCAGTCCCGAAAATAAAAACCAACTTTGCATTAGTAACTCTCCTTGGCACAACAAAACAGCAAATAAAAGATACAAAGGAGTTGCTACAGAGGTAAACAAGCATCCTTGACTCAAGAAAACAAAAAAAAACAGCAAATAAAAACATGGGTTATCTCCCAGAAGTGCTTTTCTTTAATGCCTTTGAGCTAGGCATGAAGAGATGCATCAAGTATTGTTAAGACCAGAGGTACCAATAGTGTTACCTTTAGACCTCTTATTCTTTTTCTTAGCCTTGGCTTTAGGGGCATTAGGAAAATGATGCAAACAATATGGAGGTTTAAATTTCAGAGTAGCTTCACCCATGTCAATGACAGCTCCCAATTGCCTCAATAATCCTCTTCCAAGTGTGATGCTCCCATTTCCTACACATTCAATGACATGATAATCAGTAGGTGTAAATACTCCCTTTATTTTAGTAACAACTCCTTGAGTAGTCCCAAAAGATAACTTGATTGAATTATCAGCTAGAGTTACAAAAGTTTCACTTTTTGAGAGTTCATATAAATTCAGGGAGTCATAAATCCTCTTAGGCATCAAGCAAAATTCAGATTTAATATCACAATGAGCATAGAAAATTGTCCCATCAATTGAAATTTTTAGTGAAGGAACCCATCCAGAAGGTTCGAATGGCATAGGGACACTTTCAAAAAGTTTAAAAGTTTCTTTAAAACTAGCCAACTCTGACTCAAGTGATTCTAGTCTTGAATGAATGTTCTCAAAAGCAGATTCTATTTTTTATTTGAAGAGGCAGATGCTGCAATTAATTTTTTTATGGCATTGAAAGCTTGATCCCCATCATAACGAAGGAAATCTCCCCCAACTACAGCATCTAGAGCATATCTATAACAAAGAAGCAACCCAAAATAGAAACTACTAAGAAACAGACTCAAAGCCATTTTAGGTTCAGTTTTAACATAGGATTCAGAAATTCTAGACCAAGCATCACCAAAACTCTCCCCACTTCCTTGCTTAAAAGTGAAAACCTCTTCCTCAGGAGACATGATATTAGGAGCGGAACTAGACATGATGAGCAAACCAAAATAAACTAGATGCAGGAATTTAATTTTTTTGGGTTTTTGATTTTTAACAGCAAGCAAAACAAAAATAAAACAAGACAAAAAACAAAGTAAAGAGATTGGAACTGAGAGACTCCCCTTTCCAATAGCCTCCAAGTCCCCGGCAACGGCGCCAGAAAACAGCTGGTGCCTGGTTGACGGGAGAGTATTTGAGGATGATGATGATGGTGATGATGAGTACTTCCCCGGCAACGGCGCCAGAAAACAGCTTGATGGCTACGTGTTGGTGAACCCCAAGAGGAAGGTTATGATGTAGACAGCAGAAGTTTTCCCTTGAATAATCTACCCAAGGTTATCAAGACTTGACGATCTATCGGAAGGTTGTTGATGTTGACTCCCCCTGGCGCTAGGGAGCTTGCACCAACGTGGAATCTGCACAGACACAAACCAGAACTTTGCCCAACACGAAACAGAGAGGTTGTCAATCTCTCCGGTCTTGCAGAAACAAAGAGTTAAACGTATGGTGTGGAAAACAGCAGGAAAAACAGCAAGTAACAGGAAACAGATGATTGCAGCAGGTTGTGTAAACAGTATGAGGAAATTGGACCAGGTCCACAGTTCACTAGTGGTGTCTCTCTCAGAACAGATAACTAGCATGTTGGGTAAACAAATTACAGCTGGGCAATTGACAAATAGAGAGGGCATAACAATGCAATACATGCCAAGATGTCTACTATGAAATCTAGTTGGGCATTACAACAAAGTAGACCGTTATTCCAACAGCATCTATGCCTAAATAATCCACCTTCAAGGCAGCATCCGCATCCCATTCAGTATTAAGTTGCTAACAACAGATTATTGCATGAAGTAAAGTGTGTAATGTAATCAATACAAGTGCCCTTGGACACTGCACCAATGTTTTATCCCTAGTAGCAACAGCACATCTACCATCTTAGACCTTTCTGTCACTGATCCAGATATCTAGAGACTGAACCCACTATCGCATAAATACCCCCTCTTGGAGTCACAAGCATCTACTTGGCCAAAGCATCTACTAGCAACGGAGAGCATGCAAATCAAGAGCACATAGATAAACAACTTGAATAAACATGGTATCAATATTCATCGGATCCCAGCAAACACAACATCTAGCATTACAATAAGATGATCTTGATCATGTTAGGCAGCTCACAAGATCTAAACATGGAGGCACAAGGTAGAGAGACAACCATCTAGCTACTGCTATGGACCCGTAGTCCAGGGGTGGACTACTCACGCATCACTCCGGAGGCAGGCATGGTGATGTAGAGCCCTCCGGTGATGATCTCCCCTCCGGCAGGGTGCCGGGAAGAGCTTCAGAACTCCTCCGATCTGAGATTGACGATGACGGCCGCGACGGAACTTTTCGTGGAATATGATCGACCGTAATAGGGTTTTCGCGTCGCGGAGAATATATAGGCGAAGAGGCGGCGTCGGTGGCCGAGGGGGGCCACCACGCCATAGGGGGCGCGGGCCCACCCTGGGCCGCGCCCTAGTGTGGCGTGGCCCCCTGGTGGGTCTGCTCCGACTCCCCTTTGGACTCCGTGATCTCCTCGTGATATTATTGACGATGTCTTTTGTTTCGTCCAATTCCGAGAATATTTCCTTAATAGATTTTCTGAAACCAAAAACAGCAGAAAACAGGGAACTGGCACTGTGGCATCTTGTTAATAGGTTAGTCCCAGAAAATGCATAAAAATGATATAAAGTGTAACCGAAACATGTAGCAATTGATATAATAACAGCATGGAACATCAAAAATTATAGATACGTTTGAGACGTATCAGTGCCTATTTGATAAAGTTTAACATTTTGGAATTTGCTTTTGATAAATCATTGGCAAACATGTGAAGAGAATTAACAGTTATAGTTGTAATTAATTGGGACTGGGCACCCCATTTGCCAGCTCTTTTTGCAAAGTTATTGGATAAGCGGATGTATATGCCACTAGTCCATTGGTGAAAGTATGTCATGAGTAAATGACAAGGTGATAGAGTAAACGCCACATACTTCCTCATGAGCTATAAAACATTGACACAAATAAGGAGTAATAAAGTTTTGAATAGTTTAAAGGTAGCACATGAAGTATTTACTTGGAATGGCAGGAAATACCACATAATAGGTAGTTATGGTGGACACAAATGGCATGGGTTTTGGCTCAAGGTTTGGATGCACGAGAAGCATTCCCTCTCAGTACAGAGTTTAGGCTAGCAAGGTTGTTTGAAGCAAACACAGGATATCAACCGGTACAGCAAGACTTACATAAAAACATATTGCAAGCATTATAAGACTCTACACTGTCTCCCTTGTTGTTCAAACACTTTACCAGAAAATATCTAGACCTTAGAGATATCAAACATGCAAACCAAGTCTCAACAAGCTCTACGGTAGTTCTCCACTAATAGGCTTTAACTACATGATGCAAGAGCTTAAACATGATCTACTTGAGAGCTCAAAACAATTGCAAAGTATCAAATTATCCAAGACAATGATCTACAAGAATGAGTATGTCTTTTCAATATACCATCTACCACATGTAGCATTTTCTGTTTCCAACCAAACACCAATCAACTTATTTCAACATAAAACTCTCTCAATAATGCAGCAATGAAACAAGAGAGTACTTCTCTACAAGAACTAACAGCTCTGAACAAGAGATGCATGAAAAACAGGAGCTAAAAGCATTGCAGTAGCTAGTAAGAATACTCAACAAATATAAGTGAAGAATATGAGTATTCACATGAAAAAGCGGAGCGTGTCTCTCTCCCACACAAGAGTGCTAGGATCCAAATTATTCAGAAAACAAAGCTAAATAAAAGCACACAGACGCTCCAAGTAAAGCACATAAGATGTGAAAGAATTAAAATATAGTTTCACTAGAGATGACCTGATAAGTTGTTGATGAAGAAGGGGATGCCTTGGGCATCCCCAAGCTTAGACGCTTGAGTCTTCTTGAAATATGCTTGGATGCACCACGGGGGCATCCCCAAGCTTAGGCTTTTCACTCTTCTTGATCATATCATCCTCCTCTCTTGATCCTTGAAAACTTCCTTCACACCAAACTTAGAATAATTCTCATTAGAGGGTTAGTGCATAATCAAAAATTCACATGTTCTGTGATGACACAATCATCTCCAACACTTCTGGACATTAGCTACAGCCACTGATATTTTGTGGAGCAAAGAAATCCACTCAAACACAGTAAAAGAGAGAATGCAAATCAAAAGGCAGAATCTGTCAAAAACAGAACAGTCTGGAAAGACGAATTTTTTCGAGGCACTTAAGTTGCTCAGATGCGAAAAGTCCAAATTAATGAAAGTTGCGTACATATATGAGGATCACGCCTGAATTTTTTCAGAATTTTGATTTTTCTGGAGTGCATACAGCTCAAAACGGTGGACAGCAAAAATCTGTCTCTGCGCAGAAATCCAAATCTAGCATCAACTTTCTTTAAAGGCTTTACTTGGCACAACAATGCAATAAAATAAAGATACAAAGGAGTTGTTACAGAAGTAAGCAAGCTCCTTGACTCAAAGAAAAGAAAAATTGCAGCAATAAAAACATGGGTTGTCTCCCATAAGCGCTTTTCTTTAACGCCTTTCAGCTAGGCGCAGAAAGTGAAAATCAAGTGTTTCCAAGTGAAGAAGCATCCAAATCATAACTTGTTCTAATAATAGAATCAAAAGGAACTTCATTCTATTTCTAGGGAAGTGTTCCATACCTTTCTTGAGTGGGAATTGGTACCTTATATTTCCTTCTTTCATATCAATAATGGCACCAACAGTTCTAAGAAAAGGTCTTCCCAAAACAATAGGACAAGATGCATTGCATTCGATGTCCATAACAACAAAATCAACGGGGACAAGGTTATTGTTAACCATAATAAGAACATCATCAACTCTCCCCAAAGGTTTCTTCATAGCATTATCAGCAAGATAAACATCCAAATAACAATGTTCCAAAGGTGGCAAATCAAGCATATCATAAAGTTTCTTAGGCATAACAGAAATGCTAGCACCAAGATCACATAAAGCATTGCAATCAAAATCATTCACCTTCATCTTAATGATGGGCTCCCAACCATCTTCTAACTTTCTAGGGATAGAAGCTTCATGTTTTAGTTTCTCTTCCCTAGCTTGTATGAGAGCATTTGTAATATGTTTTGTAAAAGCCATATTAATAGCACTAGCATTAGGACTTCTAGCTAGCTTTTGCAAAACATAATTACTTCAGAAATATTGCAATCATCAAAATCATTTTGGTCAATGGCAAAGGAACCATTGTCTCCCATATTTCGAAAAATTTCAGCACTCTTATCAAGAACAGTTTCAGTGGTTTTGGCAATTTTAAACGTTTTGCAGGGTAGTAGAAACATTGCCAACACCAATTATGTTACCATTGATAGTAGGAGGCTTACTAGCATGTGAAACATTAGCATTACTAGTGGTGGTAATAGTACAAACTCTAGCTATACTATTCTCTTTTTCAATTTTATCCTCTCTTTCCCACCTAGCATGCAATTCAGCCAACATCCTAATATTGTTGTCAATTTTAACTTGGATGGCATTGGCAGTAGCAAAAGTCTTGTTCTCTTTAACATCATTAGGCATAACTTTTAGTTTCAAAAGATCAACATCAAGAGAAAGACTATCAACCTTAGAAGCAAGAACATCAATTTTGCCAAGCTTTTCCTCAACAGTTTTGTTAAAAGCATTTTGTGTACTAATAAAATCCTTAAGCATGGCTTCAAGATCAGAGGGTACACTTCTATTATTGCTGTAGGAATTACCATAAGAGTTGCTATAACCATTACCACTATTTGAAGGATAAGGCTATAATTGTTGCTACCAAAATTATTCCTATAAGCATTGTTGTTGAAGTTGTTTTTAATGAAGTTCACATCAACATGCTCTCTTGAGCAACCAATGAAGCTAAAGGAACATTATTTGGATCAACATGAGATTTACCATTCACAAGCATAGACATAATAACATCAATCTTATCACTCAAAGAAGAGGTTTCTTCAACAGAATTTACCTTCTTACCTTGAGGAGTCCTTTCGGTGTGCCACTCGAATAGTTAATCATCATATCATCAAGAAGCTTTGTTGCAGCACCCAAAGTGATGGACATGAAGGTCCCTCCAGAGCCGAATCCAACAAGTTCCTCGAAGAAAAATTTAGTCCTGCATAAAAGGTTTGGATGATCATCCAAGCAGTCAGTCCATGGGTGGGACAATTCTTTACCAATGATTTCATTCTTTCCCATGCTTGGGCAACATGTTCATTATCAAATTGCTTGAAATTCATAATGCTACTTCTCAAGGATATAATCTTAGCAGGAGGATAATATTTTCCAATGAAAGCATCTTTGCATTTAGTCCATGAATCAATACTATTTCTAGGCAAAGATAGCAACCATTCTTTAGCTCTTCCTCTCAAAGAGAAAGGAAATAATTTCAGTTTTATAATATCCCCATCTATATCCTTATACTTTTGCATCTCACAAAGTTCAACAAAATTATTAAGATGGGCAGCAGCATCATCAGTACTAACACCAGAAAATTGCTCTTTCATAACAAGATTTAATAGAGCAGGTTTAATTTCATAAAAGTCTGCTTTAGAAGCAGGTGGAGCAATAGAGTGCATATGAAATCATTATTATTTGTGCTAGTGAAGTCACACAACTTGGTGTTCTCAGGAGTACTCATTTTAGCAAAAAAAACTAGGCCGAAATAACAAAAATAAAACAAGTAACTAATTTTTTGTGTTTTTGATAAAAGAGCAAACAAGACAAAATAAAAATAAACTAAGCAAGACAATAACAAAGTAAAGAGATTGGAAGTGAGAGACTCCCCTAACAGAAGGCTTGACCTCCCCGGCAACGGCGCCAGAAAAGGCTTGATGACGTGAAAGACACACGTTCGTTGGGAACCCCAAGAGGAAGGTATGATGAGTGCAGCAGCAAGTTTTCCCTCAGTAAGAAACCAAGGTTTAATCGGACCAGTAGGAGATCGAAGTCACTTCTGAAGGTTGTTGTGAAGGAGTGTAGTGCGGCGCAACACCAGGGATTCCGGTGCCAACGTGGAACCTGCACAACACAATCAAACTACTTTGCCCCAACTTAACAGTGAGGTTGTCAATCTCACCGGCTTGCTGAAAACAAAGGATTAGGCGTATAGTGTGGAAAATGATGTTTGTTTGCAGAGAATGAAAAAGAACAATGATTGCAGTAGGTTGTATTTCAGATGTAAAAGAATGGACCGGGTCCACAGTTCACTAGTGGTGTCTCTCCATAATAAATAACTAACATGCTGGGTAAACAAATTACAGCTGGGCAATTGACAATATTGATAAATGCATAACATGCATGTGCAAGTTATGGTGTCTACTATGAAATTCATTTGGGCATTACGACAAAATACACAGACCGCTATCCAGCATGCATCTGTGCCTAAAAGTCCACCTTCAGGATAACATCCGTACCCCTTCCGGTATTAAGTTGCAAGCAATAGACAATTGCATTAAGTAAAGTGCATAATGTAAACAACACATTCATCCTTAGACAAAGCATCATTAGGTTACCCCTAGTAGCAACAGCACATCCACAACCTTAGAGGTTGTTGTCACTCCCCCAGATTCAATGGAGACTGAACCCACTATCTAGCATAAATACTCCCTCTTGGAGTCACAAGCATTCACTTGGCCAGAGTTTCAACAAGTAACAGAGAGCATGCAAGATCATAAAAGACATAGACATAATATTCAGTATTCAACTTGACATAGTATCAATATTCATCGGATCCCAGCAAACACAACATGTAGCATTACAATAAGATGATCTTGATCATGATAGGCAGCTCACAAGATCTAAAATGATGACACAAGAGGAGAAGACAACCATCTAGCTACTGCTATGGACCCATAGTCCAAAGATGAACTACTCACACATCACTCCGGAGGCAGGCATGGCGATGTAGAGCCCTCCGGTGATGATTCCCATCTCCGGCAGGGTGCCGGGAAGAGCTTCAGAACCCTCCCGAGTTAGGGTTGACGGCGGCTGCGGCTCTGGAACTTTTCGTGGAATATGACTCGGATATTTAGGGTTTTCCCGAATAGATGAATATATAGGCGACGGGGCGACGTCGGTGGAGGTCCGTGGCCCCCTCACCACGTGGCGGCGTGGCAGAGGGTGGGACCGCGCCACCACCTGGTGAGGGCGGCCCACGGCCCCCTTCATCTGTCCTTCGGACTTCGTGTACGTGACATAAAAATAGGGACTTTGGCTTTTGTTTCGTCAAATTCCGAGAATATTTCCAGAACAACTTTTCTGAAACCAAAAACAGCAGAAAACAGGAACTGACACTGTGGCATCTTGTTAATAGGTTAATCCCATAAAATGCATAAAAATGGTATAAAGTGTATATAAAACAAGTAGCAATTGGCATAATATAAGCATGGAACATCAGAAATTATAGATACGTTGGAGACGTATCAAGGCCGCAAAGCGAGGAATTCAATGTTGATCCCAGCTACATGCTGGTCATGCAAGACCAGTCGAGGGTGGTGCTCCATGTAGTTGCGTACGCTGATGCGCCGGCCACCGCCGCGACCGTGACGTCGCTTCAAGATGAGCCGGAAGGGGACGTCGTCATCTAGACTACGTAGACGAGTGAGAGCGAGAGAGTCCGTGTCAGCTAGGGTTGGGAGGGAGGCTGACATTTAGAGAGACGGGAGTGGGTGCTCTTAGGCCGCTTAAAGGCGACAATGACTGAAGGCGGCATGACCGGACATGATTAGGGGAAATCGAGAAGGTTTCAATCGAAATAGTTTTTTTTTAACTAATCAAAATAGTTTTAAAGGCTCTGTATAATTTGAAAATCGACATCTACATTTGAAGCTCTAGAAAGATTCTGCACACGTCTCCATAACTGTTGGAAGGCCAATCCGTTTGTAGCATGTACTATGGAGGGAATGTTTTTTGATAGATGCATCCATTATTTAAGAAACATATTTAAAATGTAAAAAAAATTCATTAACGACCTGACATTCAATATTCGCTCATAAAGTTTGATGAAAACTGACATTTACTTTTCCCTGCATAATAAAGACAATTTCCTGGGACTAAAATGAGTTTTCAAGAGTTTTTTTGTCCTTTTATACGTTACAAAAAATATATTTTTTTAACAAAACTTTGCGTATGAATACATGTCCGAATGTAAATTCAAAAAAAAAAAACATGTCCGAATGTGAACCCCACATTTTTTATTAGAATTCTTAAACAAATTAAATATTGAAAACGCATTTTCTATATATAACATGTCCATTCAGATCAAAACAACATGCCCCTAAACTCGGTCTTACCGGGCCATTGTGAGCATCCGCCAGAGTTAGTCTTAGTCATGAAACTCTGCGTGTCACCGTGTCCAGTTTTACTAGTCGATATGAGATGGTTCGCTTGTGATTCGCGATGATGATGTGCACATGAGGATTTTAATAAAACCGAAGGTGTTCCGTACAGGAGCAGCCATCTTCATGCTCTTGATAACTTCAATTTACATTAGTAGGTCCTGCAGTTACCACGGTAACTGGTAAGCTTGTTCGAGAGCTCCACCACACAGACACAGGGTAGAAAAAGCGGCGCCGGTGTTTCTTCAAACTCTTTTGTGGCCTCCGCCAGTCCCGCCACCAGGTTCGAAAAGCAACCGCACGTGTCGACATGGTACGCGCTCTCTGCGTCCTTTTCCTGTTCGCCTATCCTCCTCCGCTCTGTTCCGTTTCCCTCACTCCGGTCACGTAACTTTTGGCTGGGAATTCGCCGCCTCTCGTTATCCCCCACGCAAACAAAAGTGACGGTGGACGGATAATAACGAGGCGAATTTCGTCTGTTTCTTTCTTCTTATTACTAGTTAAATTTAGTGCGGCGACACGCCGCACCACTGCTGAAAACATCATGTGTGTGTGTGTTTTTGTTGTTGTTGAGTTATGTATGTTTTAAAGGAAAGCGGTAGTTCTAAATTGTATAATGTGCTTAGCTGAAATTCAATATGAAAGCAATGTGGATTAATATGTTTGTATTTTGATATATAAGTAAGTAGCGTTTTTTTGTAGCATTTTCGATCTATTTTGTGGAATGTCGAAATATTCGTCAAAATGTTGGCTAAATTGTGGTGAAGTTCGAATTTAAAAACGTCCGCATTTGAATGATGTCTAGATTTAAATGTGTTGTTTTTTTTTTGAAAAGTTTGCAGTTATGAGTTGTTTAAATTTTAGAATTTGTTAAAATTGGTCTTTTTTTTTAAAACCGTTTCTTATGTTTTACTGAATGCTCGGTTTTGAAAGGCATTCGAAAATGAAATTGTCGTATTTTAATTTTGGTCATATGACATCAATAGGCACTGTTTATTCTTGTAGTCATTTTTTTCCCGTATTTGGAAATAATGCGGTGTAAAGAATTTTAATTTCGAAACGGTCACATTGGAAAGTTTTTCGGATTTGAATCTATTGGAATTTAAAAATATTGTGTGTTGGCAAGGTTGTCAGGAATTTAAAGATTTGAAATTTTAATTTTGGTCATATAACATAAATAGGTAGTGTTTAATTTTGTGGTCATTTTTTTTTGTGATCATTCTGATATATTTTGCATGGAATTGTTGATCCAAATTTATTTCAGTTAAAAAGAAAGATGTAAAGTTCAAATGGTGTGTAAAATTTAAGATCTGAATTTTTTTTTTGGGAAGAATACAATGTACTTGAAATGGTTATTTGTTTTTTTCAATTTGTGTGGAAATTGAAATAATTTGGAAAAGGTGTCTAAGTATTTGAAATGGCTGTTTTGATTTTTACATTTTTTTTGAATTTGGTCTGAATTGATTTGGATGTCTATTTCAAAAGTTAGGAAAATATTGGAAAATAGAAAACTAAAACAGAAGGGAAAAAAAGGCCGAGCTGGCGGCACAGGAAGTGGGCCGGCCCAGCAGCGCGCCCGTCTCCACGGCCCAGGCGGTGGGACCCACTGGCAGAGGCTGGAGAGTCTTGCGCTGACGTGGCGCTGACCTCAGGAATGGACGCGGCGGACGCGGCGGCGATGTCGACCACGCCGTGGTCGATTGGAGGCGAGAGGCGACGCGCGGATGGCCGTGTTCGACGCGCGCGAGCGCGTTGCGCCAGATAGTGACCATTTGGTAGCCGGAGGCGCCGGCGGCGAGCAGAGACGCGGCGGCGGAAGCAGGAACATGGCGGCGACGATTTCGGCGATTGGCGGGCGTCGAGCACGAACAACTCGGCGAGGATAGAGAGAGCGCGATGACGCACCTCTCCGTGATGATCGATCTGAGCGGGGAGGCTCGAAACGGCCGCGAAGCGCGTCGGCGGCGGCGGCTTTCCGCCGCGCGCGACAGAGAAAGGGAAGAGGGGGTCTGTGTGGGTGTGTTTGCAAAAAAGGCCTTGATGTTGTCTGTAATTGCAAGTAGGTCTTTCGTACGTGAAGCTGTGGGCTGCGGGACATATTATCTGCTTTCGGGGGGGGGGGGGGGGGGGTTCTGTAAAAACGTCGCGGATGTGCGTTCCTGCCCGTCGGATCGGCAGCAAACGACGTGGATTAGAGCTCTGGAGAACACTGTAGATTTTCTACAGTGTGAACTGTAGCTTCTACAGTAACTGGAGCGCGGATAGAGCGTGATTTCGTTCGCCTTTAATATAGTTAGTAATATCGTCCCTGACCCTTTTTGCGGGGAAAGGTTGAAAACATCAACTACAGTCCATTACAGAAAGGTCCAGCACAAATAAGAAAATACAACTCAGTCCTTCCTGGACCCCGTCGTCGTCAACGCCAAGCAAGCCGCTCTGCCGACGCGCCGCCGCAACACCTCTCTTCAGCCTTGGACCAGAGGCGTCCCCATGCGGACGGGAAGTCGACAGTCCTCGAACTCCGCGGAGCCTCCACCTTGCTCCGTCGAGTCGGACGCTGTGGCTTCTATCTTCAGCACGATCCAGATGAACACACTGCCGACGCCGCCGCTCCACGGACGCCGGTGAGGGGAAACCCCGCAGCACAGATCCGAAGATCTGCGAGCAGGAAGGAGGCAGCAGCTCCACGCCAGACCTCTGAAGAGAGCCGTCGCCGGAGAGGAAGAGCGCCGCCGCAAAACTCCGCATCGGCCGCGCCGCCAGCTCCCCGACGCCGCCGACTGGAGACCTACACGACCCTACGCTGTACACTAGACGAGATTCGAGGCTCCCCCACCCTCCCGCCGCCGAGGCGGCCGACGGAGAGAGGGGGACCTGGCGAATCGCCGCCGGTGAGGTGGTTCGCTGGGTGGGTTCCAAGAAATCGCCCTTCTGCCTGTAGCACGAAGGGATAAGGCCAAGGCTCATATCGTCCCTGACCCTGGGTATCTTGGACAAAAAAAGAGCGCAAAGAAATCCCGATTTTATTCATGTCCTGTGCTGTGTGCTTTTCTTTTGGGCGATGGATGGAAAGGGCAGTCGTGACGCGACGTCCGCGCCGTGTTATTTAGTGCCCGTCGTTCGTCCCTGTGGATGGAGTGGAGTTGGTCGGTCGATCGCCGCCGTTTAGCCGGGGAAGCGACGTCCACACGAGCGCCGTCGGGGGCCTGACGGCGTGTGCGTGCTCGTAGTGGGAGATAAGGATGGGGTTTTCGTGTGGCGTCACGCATTGTGGTGGTGGTGGTGGGTCTCGCGGGAGAACGTCGGGGTCGGGAAGGGGAATCCGCTGAGCTCGTCGCGTGCCAGGCGGGTGGCAGACGTGACGCGACCGACCGACCGACCGACGCCCGATCGACGCGTGCGAGGCAGCAGGCGCATGTTTCTGCTGTGCTGTGTCTGTGCGGTGCCAGCTTTTGGGTCTGGGATTGGGCGACTCGGACGGAACGGAAAAGTGTCACATGGGGTCCGCGGTGGGGGACACGTGGGAGGACAGGTAGGATTCACGGGGGATGTCGTGGACCGACTCGTGGCTTCAGGAACCGTATCACGGTCGAGTTCCCGGCTCATAGGCTCTATCCATCTGGTAGGAGTATGTGCGAGTTCGTGATATGACACGAGTCGCGTGCTGCATGACCGGAGCCGGAGGGAGAAGCACCAACTGGCGCTGTAGAAGTGCTCCGCTGGTGGGCGCCCACTTATACTACACGGCAACAGATGAATGAAGCACGGACGAACGTGGTGGAATCATTCGGTAACATGGCTGGCATATCCCAGATGATCTTGTCATGCATGAATTTTCACAGGACCTAACCAGGTCCGTGTTTCAGCCGCGCCGGTATTGGCCTTCAACACAGCGAACCAAGCGAGGCCTAAGTGGTAATGTCGATGCATGCGGTGTGATCCACGCAAGTGCGATGCAGGTAGCAATGCGTACGGTACATGACAAGCGAAACCGACGCGAACCGTCATGTACGTATATTTTGCTGTGACAAAGTTGCGGCGGTTCAACTGTTGACACACACATTCTCCGAGAATAATTTTCATGCGTGATACCAACGTCAAAGTATGCCCATAATGAATTTACTTTATTTTATTTGCTGAAACAATATGAGAACTGCCCGTGGCGGATCCAGAAACAATTCCAACTCGGGACACATCATTTGACCGGGGGCACTTCTTCAATGAAGTTGCATGATTTTAAGATTTTTCTTTCGAAATATATACAGATATTAAAGAAACTCAAATTTTCGACTAGGGACTAGCTAGGATGTACTTGGGTTCGCCCCTGCAGAAACGTCACGAGCCTGGGCAAACAAGTTTAAGATGCGAGACCGGGCGGCCACCCGGGCTAGCTATATAAAGTAATATTTTTTCACACTAGATCGCTAACTATAAAAATTAATAAAACAAAAGGGTTGCACCATCGGTAAGACTGGCCGGCCACCCGGGCTAGAGGGCCGTACCTTGTTGCTCCTGCTTCCTCCGTTCAAAAAGCATGTATCTAGACATATCTAGTCTTTTAGATTCACTCATTTTAACCCATAACTAACCCATATTGAAATATCGTTCTAAAAGGTCCTCTAGTAGTGCACAGAGGAATAATAAAACTTGGAATCGAAGTTCCTTCATGTTGCTTGATTTTCTGTATGTGTGGCTCCAACTGAGAAAACGACCTAGTTCATGATAAGAGGTGCAGCTCCAGTCCTCGATATACTGATTATCTGATCCAGAAAAGGATGGGTCTATTTCCCTCTCTTTGGGTTATTTTCTCCGCCACTTCTGTCCACGATATCCTCCTTAGATTCGGTATATTCTATGCATGTGCTACGTGACGTGGTTGAAGCACAACTGCATGCAGACCACTTATACATAAGCTGAGTCGTCAAGCTGTAGATTATTTCTTACTACGCGTTAGTAGACGTTAAAACAAACGAACAATAAAAATCAAAGAAGAAAACATACATAAAAACAAATTTACATATCTGGGAAGGAGACTTCACGCACACAGCTGCAGGCTGCACGTGAACACCGGACGCAGCAAATGGCCCATGGGATTTTGCCAAAGAGGGTAAAACGCCAAAGATGCCAAACGTTCTCCGAAAGGGACCTCCATCGTCTTTCACTTTTGTGACACAATGCATGATGCCAACCCTCGTTGGGACGCAAGCAATGTACGTCCTTTGCTTTTGTTTCGATCCAAAACCATCCATAAAAAGCTCATCTAGGAATCGCCCTGAACTGAAGTACACTCTTGCTTTACAAACGTCTCTCCTTTGTATCCTCTCGTTACAACGTAGGATACGGGCGGCTGCTGAACGACGCTGTGTACGCCTGCCTAATCACTTCACCCATTGAGTGCTTTATTAGGGTTTTTGGACACTTGCATTTTCTTTGAAAACAGCTTTGCATCATCTTAACAATTAAGAAGATGAAATTAATAGTGTAATAGAGTAATTCGTGTATATAAAACTGCATGCTGATGTTAGAAATTAAACCTTCATCAAATTTTGTTTTTCTCCTCTCTGCTTGAAATCAGGCAAAGTTTCACCACCGCAGCTGTGGTCACCCGTCGGTGGCATGGCGGTCTCCATGGTATCCGGCGCGTCGTGGCCGGCCGCAGGAAACGTGGGTCTACGATCTTGCTTGACGTGGAAGGTTTGGCAACGGAAAGGAGCAGCAGTTGAGAGTCCAAACGGAATGCATGCGGTTTGCAACTTGCACACCTCCTCCTCTCAGCTTTCCCCCCTCTCTTCTCATGAATCCTTCTTCTCTTTACCGCTGTGGTAGAAAGCTGCCCATATAGCCTTTACTGCTGGTCTCTTGCGTAACATATTTCCCGCATTGCCCACCTAAGCTATACTAATTCTTCTTCTATGAAAAGTTAGATGAAACAATCACGTCGCGTATTTATGTCACACATCAACACTAAGTTTGGTAAAAAAAATATAGACTACTAATGTCACAAAAATTATATTTATATTGAAAGGAAGTTTTTAAAGATATATTTTTGTGACATCAAATCTAAATCTTTGTTGACTAAATTAATGATCAATGTGTTCTTAAACTACGTTTGTGCCATGTAAGATGTGAAAAGGGGATTGTATTTTCTTGTATAAAATGAACTATGCTAGGACAATTAAATAATGAATCGTACCACTATTCATAGAACCTAACAGAAACTCGACACATTTACATTAAAATGTTTTCTTGTCGTCCCAATATATAGTTGTCCTGATTTTTTGACATATATGCCGACTAGCGAGGCCCATTTGAGTTAAATGATGGGAGTCGGTTAAGTGCCGACTCGAGAAACATATATCCATGACGTGAAAACCGTGGCCCTTCCTCCTGGAGCGTCCACCGGACACAAGTGGACAGTCTCCATGGTCGATTGATTTATCCCCTTAATAATGGGTTTTTAAATCATAAGACTTTAAAAAAATTTGTAGGACTGAAATCTTGTGAAAATAATTCCTTTAAAATATGTTTGATTCTTCAGATCATATTTCATCCCAAAAAATTCTAATAGGAATTCTGTAGCGTAAAATTAATAGGAAAATAACATGAGGTATAACCTCATAAAAAAATTCCACCATAATTAACGCCCTGTTTGGATCCTAGGAATGAAAAACATAGGCTTATGAAAGGAATTTCACAGGTTTAGTGTAAAACGGAAAATTATAAAGCACTGGATTATTGCAAAAATAGTCGTTTAGATGAAACACAGGAAAAACATAGGAAAAGTGTCTCGATGTTACGCATTTTAGTCTAAAAAAGAGGTGGGAGTGGATGTTTAAATTCTTCTGGAATTGAAGCATACGAATCCAATATGTAGTATTTTGGTAGCACCATTCCTTCGAACCAAAGATAATTCATAGGAAAAATTTCTAAGGATTGAAATTTTATGAAAATTCCTGAAAATCCCACAGTCCAAAGGGACCCTAAAGGAAATTTCTCTTACCATCTGATTCCAATAGACATGTCATTTTAATCCTTTAGTTTTCTCTTACCATCAAATGAGCTCTAAAACATCTACTCTTCAGGAAGAAAAAAAAATCACAAACAATGTCATATGTTTTTCAAAATGGTATATTTTTAAACAATGTCAATTGTGGTCCACGGGGACAGTAATCATCAGGTTGCTTAGTACAGGGAGGACATATGGGTATATTGAAATGTTAAAACAAAGATACTTTTTCAACTACGAGAGCACATCACAACATAGAAATTACACTTGGAGCAGGGGTTGGTTCAACGATACCGATGCAACATGCACAGCACCACCCAGCTACTCCTACGCAGGATGACGAACTAGGAACAATCAACTCGGAGTATATTCCCCGGTCCTTGGGGGCGACTCTCTCCTAAACAAAAAAGGAAAGCGTCTCCTGCACATCGTTGGCGCGGGAGCCCCAAGGAGAACTTTCAGTTGCCGCCGTCTCGTTTTCACCGAAACAGAAATGGGTGGGCAGAGAAGCAGAGCCTTCCAAAAGGAGGTTCGTTGGCAATGCACAAAACCAGAGCACTTCCAGGTCCATTTGGGGGAATATGCGCCTGCTCTGTTCCCGCCACAGAAATGTCTATAGGGAATATGCACGCGTGAGGCACGCTGCAGTTGGGGTTTGGGTTGGGTGGTTGGTTATGGGCGGGTTCGTTCGTATCTAGGGGATGGGGTGTAGACGCCGAAAAAAGCACCGGGCCTAAATGCCACCAATCGCTGTCCCGTGGCGTACAGATCCATCCTCCTTGTCTACAGCGGGGTCTCCTCTTCCCCTCTTTATTTCTGGCCATTAACCGGTTGCTTCTAAACTCCAAGTGCCCAACAAAACGTGTACTCCCTCTGATCCATATTAGTGGGCATAGCTTTGTCTAAATTCATATGTATCTAGTTAAGTATTTAGACTAGATACATGTGTATCTAGATAAAGTTGTGCCCACTAATATGAATCGGAGGTAGTACTTTAAAGTGAGTGCTTCCAGGACCACCTCCCCCGGCCTAGACCCACTCTCTCTTCCAAAGTGGCCTTCTGAATTTGCTCTCGATTCTCAAAATGTCTAGCTAGTGTGATGGTGGTCTACTCTTGGTAGATGTTGACCACCACATGAACAGGGAGGTATAGAGGAGAAAACAAGTACTACCAGCTAATACTACATCACATCGATCTGCGCGTGTACAGGTAACAAAATCCAGAAGAGAATTACGTATATTAGGGGTGGCCACATGCATGCAAGCTTGTGACCAACATGTTTGATCTAACCGCAATCATAGGAAGCTTCAAATAATGGGAAGGGTCACTGTCACCGCTCAAAGTCTCTGTGGCGAGTAAAACTTAATCAATCGTCAGCTTGATCAGGCAGCCTGGATTTGACAGCTCGTCCGTTAGATGGTCAGAGTCGGCGGGTGGTTGGCTGCAACCTTCATCATCTCCCAAAACAAAACTCAATAATAACATGTACTCCCCGCTGAGAGAAGTGTTACTTTCAAATCGATCAATTCGATTTGAACAGCACTTCTCGGTAGTAATTCAGGAACAGCGCTTTGCAGTACAAAGGTATGTCGAAGACTCCCACACTGAATGTTACTACTACACAGTGATCAACAGCAACATGTGCTGTGCGATTAATTTATGGGAGGTGAGAGAGCAGCCTCACTGACACCAGGTTCACAAGATCCTACCGATGGTGCTACAAAAGTTTTTTCTTCTTATCAAATTAGCTAATCATTAAGAGCAGGACTAATAGAAGAGCCTACTGCCGGCTGTATAGCTGTGCCACGTCATCTAAAGACTTTGTAAAAGTACGCTCATACAATAAGGCCCTGTTTGTTTGTAGAGTTTTTGTGGGGATTGGTGGGGATAATACTCTAGTGGATTGGATGAAACCCCAAACTTCAAAACATCATTTGTTTCTAGTGTATTGGACAGGTTTTATCCCCACCTTTCCCCACAAATCCTCAAACTCTAGTTCATTTTTTCTCAATCCACTAGGGGATTCAATACACTACCTCTACCTAGTGGATTGATCCCCAATCCCTTAGGGGATTGGGTGAAGTTTGGGGTTTCACCCAATACACTAGAGGATTATCCCCACCAATCCCCACAAAAACTCTAGAAACAAACAGGGCCTAAGTTGGTTGTAGATTGGCTAGTACTAGATTAGCTAAAACATTAAATGATTCGATGTGGGGAAAGTAAGAAAACACATACGATTGGTGTAGGTAGTGTACCGCCAGCCAAAAGCTAGCACACCGGGCTGCATGCAAGCTTTTTCGTCTTGTTTCCCGTGTACAGCCGGGCTGTATGTAGAGCGCCCGCTCTATCCTCTCTCTACTTAGCACTACTTCCAATAAAAATTTGCTGACATGGCACATGTTATAGCCAGCTGACTAGGACTATTGTACTTGCTCTAAGGGAATCCTCCATCTAATTAGGGCCCCATCCTCGGGGTAATAATGAGGCGTGCATCACATTGGCTGTCTGCCTTGGGGAGCAGTAGCTGCCCCTCTCACCAACTTCTTCCCAACCAAGACAAGATGAAAATGGTGGCGCCTATTTGATTAGTGCTGCTGCTACTACTACGCTATCTCAATTATTCTTTTGTCTAGTCTTCGTATATATATGCAGTGGAAATGTGCTATTGGATCATTGGGGTAGGAGGGTTTAAGAAAGGGTTTAACAACTGAACATGGCTCGCTCACATGGGAGGTATGTGGGCTTAGTGGATCGTCACATGCTTACCGAAAAGGGGTTTCCTAGTAGTTGCTTGGAGCAGTGGAGGATCTTGCCCTTGTGGGTGCATAATCTACTCCCTTCTCAACTTTGTCAGTTTAAAATCAAGATTATATTTTGAGGATCATGTGGTTTTGTTGCTATCATTAGCGTCGGTGGTGTGCGAGAATTCACACTACACTATCAGAAAGCCACTGCACAAAACCATGACAGATCAGGCTGTCTTGTCAATTTCTGGATCTACCAGAATTACTATGATTGGGGAGCTTAAGTACCGATAAAAATCGAACACCTTTTTCGTTGACCTTTTTCCTGAACATATTGGAGGCAAACTAGCTACTAAGTTGACTTTCTCATTGAGGACAGGTTACCATCAGCCTAAAATCGGCTTTGTTATTTTTAAACGGTATCACTAATGAACTTCCACCTTGATCTAGAGAGCTACCTTGTTATAGCTGCCTAGTTCCTACCTAAGATTATCCACCAACGCCGCTGGTGGTGAGAGATTAACAAAGAGAGCAACCTAGCTGCCCTACACCAACTACTCCGCATGCATGGATATACTCCTCCAAATTCCCAGCAACCTTTTCACAGATACTATAACTCGACGTATACAATGCCCAATTGGCAAATAACTATTTTGTTCTTTAAAGCAAAGACAAGAGATTACAAAATTACCAGATTGGTATTGATTAGAAGAAAAGTAAGGCGTCATGTGAAGGGATCCTCAAGTCACATGCTAACCCCATGCTACTCTACAAGAACAGGTTGTTGATTCTGACCTGGAGGAACAGTTCACGCGTAGTTCTCTCTTCTCCCCAACCCATAGGCATAGCACATAGGATCAAATAATTTTTTTCATCTCAAATAACCTTTTTAACTATTCTTTTGTGTTGTGCAAATGCAGCCAGGTTGGAGAATCACATGGATCGATACGCTTGAGGTACAGTTGTAATCATCTCACATGAAACAAGTTGTTTTTCTTGCAAGACATTAGAAAGACGCTTTCGGTGCTGTTGGGCGTCTTTTTTTTCACGCTACACAACAAGTTTAATCACATAGGTTTACACTTTGTCCAAAATGCACATTTTGTTGAAAATGTGGATTAAAATTGCAAAGACGAAAGGATCAGTTTATGTAAAGATCACTCTAAATCTCCCTGAAATCTGAATGTACAGTTGAAGAGTAGTTGGCTGACCTCACACATTCTTTTCTTGGTTTAAAGAAAAAAGACACAGGAAGGGTATATGCTTTTCTTGGGTCACATCCAATCCGTCTGTTTCGTAATGGGAAAAGAGGCAGGAGAAAACGAATTTACAGCTAAATTGACATCTGTACTGACTGACTATCGAGAGCAAAGTACAACTAGTGCAAGTGAGCTTTTGCATGAGTTCTACTTCTAGGAAGCAGCTGCTTGTTGCTAGTTTAAGTGGCTGCTTTTGCATCCGGATTAATAAGGCCTGGTTACCAGCCTGGTTGATGTTGTGCTACATGCGTAGATTCCATTTTTTTTCAGGCCCCGCAGCTAACGGTATACTACTACGATCGGTAGATAAAGAAACAAATGCTGCTCATGGCATGTTTCGTACATCGACGGGCATGAATGCAGGAGGTATCTGGCGGTCTACAGACTGCAGATATATTTGTGGAATCTAGAAACAAGTGTTCCAAACACAAACAGAAGTACAGAACTTCATTAGTCGAGTGAGCTAATTCATTAGTCGAGTACATTTGTATCACTACTAGTTATATGTAGCACTGCCTCAGAAGAAGCCATTGGGAATTGGATCTATCAACTACGTATTAATAATAGCTAGCCAGAGACCCAAGGCTAGTGTATGTATATCAGCACCTATCTACATTTGCGGGATCTTCTCTTTCCCTGGATGGACAGAGGACACAGATGCGTCATCTCCTCATCCATGATCCATCCAAGTTGCCCTGGTAGCCAACCAATAATTCGTACGTCGCCTCCAAGTACACATGGATGCATGTGGCATTCAAACCATTTTTAAAACCGGAGGGGTATAGGCTAGCGCCGCACGCGGCTGGTCCCAAGGCAAAGAGCCGATAGATAGAGAGGGACTCGTACCGGACGCAACACACACGCCAAGAAGCTTTCTTCTCCTCCTCACCTCACCTGCGCTTGATTTCCGCCAAATTTAGCCGAGGTGAAAAATGCAACAACGAATGTATAGAGTACCCAGCCAGTTGCAGCTAGCTACTTGGCCTCGGATCATGTGCTGGTATGCCGCGTTTGGTCTTCCAGTTCAGGGGCATGGGCCAACCGGACAGATCGTAACCACGTACCGAACTTGCATTTGCATGCATGTGCCAATGTGTGTGTTCATTGTTGTAGCTAACGAATCGAACGCGCTCTCTGTTCATCCTTTTGCTTATTTCCTTTTGAATGTCTGAGGTGATTCATGCGACGGCGACTGTTTTATATATCTTGAGGGAGGGAGAAAGAAAATGTGGAGCGTCTCAATCGGAGGGGAAAGGGTGAGGCGCCACCGACCCAAGAGGTTGGGGGAGAGCAAGTGGTCCACTCACTGTCTCTGGAGCTGAGCTGAAGCCCTGACTGGATAGATAGATGATGGATGGTGGCCGTCCAGCTAGAGAAGAGAGTGACAGTGGGCGGATCGGTGTCGCAGTACAACCAGATTAATCGCCCTGAAAGAGCCTGCAACTGATGGCAAAATTCGTGATGAAAAACATTTCACGGGCACCCGCCGCCGAGCTTGTCCGTGCGCGCATGCATGCCGTGCGGTTTGGCTTAGCGGAAGGAACTGATCCTGAACTGGACAGGTGCGCCGCGGGACGCCACTCGCTCGCGCTTGATCCGATCGCATGTGCAAGCCGACAAGTGGCGGCCTTCTCCCATTCGTTCAATCCCTACTCCATCACGTGACCTTTATCTTCATGTTTCCTCACAGTTCTTCATTTCAGAGGATTTCGAATGGATCATTCAGGCTGTGGCAGCTCTGAACCTGCTGCCACAGCCAGTAGTGACTGTGCCTGAGAGCACAGGAGGAATCAGACATGAAACTGAGCGGCACCAAGCGAATCCTGAGGCTACATTTTGGGAACTGGTTCTTGCAGAGTACCAGTGCTGATCCAAATCCAAGTTAGTATGATTATGGACATGACCGTGGAGGCGCCTTTCCATAATGGTAAAGCCTGGGCCGGCGGGGGCTGGCTGCAAGGCGCCAAGGCACGCAGGGCCACCCAAAACATCGCATTCATCACCCGCCCGACGCCATTAGTGCCGCCCCCATCCAACACAATGACCCACAACTGCCTGTCATCATCCGATCAACAACTCTGCCCGCTTATCAGATCGATCAGACCAAGTACACGCTTCCGAAGCCCAATAGTTGCAGCTTCGGCATGTTTCAATCTGCACAGGGCTCCCTCTCTCTCTGTGCAGGGAATGTATGTTTGCCATTGCCGTGCTTTCAGTCCTGGAGCAGAACACTGACAAGGTAGTGGACTTGCCCCTGAGGTTCGATGCCTCTAGGTTTCAGGAAAATATCACTCGTGTTCTAAGCAGGGACTAAGGGCCCAACTTGGGTCGCAAGAATGTTCCTAATTTTATTTCCCACTGAAACTGGGAACTCCCTTCAGAGATTCTTGCAAAATGTATTTAGTCCAACAAGCTGCATTGCATTGCATTGACTATCATGATGATGTGAACACGAGGTAACGCAAGCAATGGATCAAAGAAAATTTCCAACCTCTTCTAGATTTACGACAACAGTATATGGACTACATCAAATACACAATCACATCCTGAACTGTGCAATAGCATGAAGAGGAAAGAAAGGGGAAGGTCATAATACTACAAGGCACGAAGACTGATGATATGGATCAGCACAATGCATGTAAGGCCTGGAACCGTTTTCATGTGATAAAATAAGATGTGTAGCTTCAGACCCTCTGAAATCATTGGGAAGGCGAGTCGCCATACTGCCATGGGTTGAACTCGATGGAGCTCACGTCTGTCTCCTCGGTGATACTTGAGCTGTCTATGGCAGCCCGGTGCTGGGGTATTTGCCATTGTATTCATACACCTCCAGATCACCCCACGGAGTGGGGTAAATTTCGTCCGTCATGTTGAACCATTTCGGGGTAAACTGCTCTCCCTTGGTTTCCCGGGTTCTTTTTCAGCTCTTTGTTGTTCTTCGAGCCTGAAAGCGTCCATGAACACAAACTTTAGATGATGAATACTGGAAAGCAAGCCACCATCCTCAAATTTCAATTTAATTCGGAAAGTTCATGTGTCACCGCCACACTAGCTATGCAAGTTACATAAATTACCTGCTCTTTTCTGCACCGGATTTTGACATGTCACCCTTCTCAAGGGCATACCTGTCAGGCCTTAATCGGGAGTCTGAAGGCAATAGCTTCTTGGGCGCCGTATCAAAACTATTTAGCTTGTGCGCAAAGTATGTGTACTGATGCTTGTCATTTGGTGGAGTAGGAGCGACTGTCCAGACCTGAGGTAAGTACAAATTTGAGCAGCAGTTAATAACCACAAATATGATGCGGTGGGTTGCCTCAATATAAGATATTCCCTACTGACAAATACTGAAAGAAAGCTGTACCTCTTGTAGCTTAGTTCCTGGCAGAGGATCACCTTCCTGATCACATGGCTGGTAACTCATGGACTTGTTCCATTTTCCAGTTAACATCATTTTTGGTTCTTCAGCTGCACTATATACATACCCATCCACCTCATATCGACCAGCCCTGATATAAAGAGTAGATTGAGACAAGCCTAAGCAAAGGATTATGAACTAGAATGAATTGTCTGTTCCTTTCTGTATGAAATAACTGCCTACAAATATGAGACCGCATCCATTGTCATGGTAAATAACGTTTAACATAATTACTACAAAACTGTAAACTGAACAGGGAAGTCAATATTATCATACCCAAACCAGCCACATGGCTGGAAATACAACACAGCTTTGTCTCCAGTTGTCAGATTGTTCATGATCAACTCTCCAGGAGAGTCTGCCCATGTGCGCCCAAATATCAAGTTGTTGACCTTTGTCAGCTGTGGTATCAATTCCAACACTACACCAGATTTTTTAAGTGTCACTCTAGTCCTGTGATGAAGAAACAACAACATTCAGGAGTTAGATTTAAATAAATGGTTTCTACAGAACCTTTAACACAATATTTTATTAGTCCATAAGCTTTTACAAAAGATTTAAGGACACACATATCTCTAGAAACAATTGCAGCTCAATGCAATACCTTCCAATTGGATAGACTTCGAGTGAGTTTCCCAAGAATTTTGTCTTCACCTTTGATGTGATGTCGTAAGTAAAATGATCGTTCTCACCATGGCTACACCATTGGAGGATGGTGGCTTACCTGTGAAATAAAATTAACAGACAAATTTTAATTAGTGAGACTACTGTACATGTGTTGGCGCTCTCCTAGGCTCCCCTCATCTGGGATCCCTAGGGAAGAGGATCATGTTGGCCCTTGGGAATAACTTGATGCACTATCTCCCTTGCAGACGTATGATCATTACCCTTCAACCAGATTATTCTATTCCACTTCTAGGTAGAGAAAATAACTAAAGGAGAATGGATGAGAAAAGGCATAGTTTGGAAGTTAGACCCTTTTATTTTATAAGACTCTTGCAAACAAGAGGGTGTTTGAAATATGTAATGTCGTTTACATTATTACATACACTTGTTCCTTAGTTGGAAGTGGAAAAAGTAAGGGGTATTTAAAGAAAACTTATGGTACAATAGCCATCTACAAATACATTTCAACAATATTTTTGCAATTCCAATATTTCACATTCATCACTGACCTGTTCAGCTATAAACGTGACACCCTGGTTAACCAGCTCATATGTCTCTCCGAGGATAGGATTGAAAGGCTTCCACGTACGCTGGTACGCGAAGTAGACCGATACAGCCCATGTAGCTGAAAGTTGGATTTAAAGCTCAGTCAGCCAGAACGCAACATTAAAGTGGAGTTGGAGCTGAGGGTAGGGCAAACTCACAAGCATATACCAAACGCATGTAGGGATCCTCACATTCATCTGCTTTGTCTAAAAGTTCAGAATACTCCATGATCTGCATTAGTATAAACAGGTAAACTATTAGCAAATAATCATTACAAAAAATATGTAGATAATTTATTGCCTGCAGCCTCCATATGAGGCCACGGAAATAGAGAAATAAAAGAATGACTGACTATTGCGGCTTCCTGTAACAGCTAACAACAGAATCTCACGCGATGATTTGGATTCTGGTTTTCAGTATTTAACTTACCCCACTATAGTTGACCACTTGTACAGCCAAACACCTAAAAGCACTACACACTTTATGATATATAAGAATGAATGAACAGCTTATATCAAGAATCAGCAGTACAGTCACTTTAGTTTCTTCAGTTTGTCACATAACACGTCTGGGCACTTTTGTTACTCTCCATGCTGCTTTTGGACTGATAGCTTTAATGTTAACGTGAATTTGAACTCGCGGATAGTCTTGGTAGCATGGTTTTTGAGTCGCTAAAAATTCGTTGTAAAGTCGACGAGTCGTTTTCTCAAAGTCAGGGCGACTCGCGACTATTCAGGCGACTTGGGTGACTACACAGCGACTTTTGTCGACTATACAGCGAGTCGCAGGGCTGGCGACTTGACTTGACTCGGCGACTCAAAAACCTTGCTTGGTAGTTTAATTATTGCATTTTCACACTCTGCTCGAAACACTGCTAGAACGGCTAAGTGTACTGATATAAAAGAACATTAAATCAGAATTTTGGAGTACAGACCTCTGCCATTTTCTGAAGTATCGACATCGGCTCAAAGATAATTACTGGAAGTGTAACAAGTGATGTAACATCTGATCCTATGTACTTGTTCATCATCTTCCAGTAACCATCACGGTCCTGTAAGTCAACAGCAGTGTCAAAAACAGCATACAAGTGCAGCGATCAACAAAATACTGGTGTACAATTAAAATACAAAGGGGTTCATGACTCGTTTTACTTGTTTTGCATATAAACCAAGCACCCTTATCAGCGTAATAGTTCCCTCTAGGAAGAAAACAATAAAAGGTGAAATGTTTAGTGCACAGCATGAGGGTCATTACCGAATCCTCATCACCTATTCATGCTGTAGATTATTGTAAAAGATAGAAACCAACACCAACAAAAAAAACAATGGTTCATTCTCATTAAGTAATAAAACTTAAGGGGCTTATGATAAAAACAAATTTGGACTGAACCTACAGTTATCACCAAATTCTCCTTTATAATAAAATAACATTGACCAGATAGTGTTTTTCAAACATGAATGATGAACAAAGGTTTTGGAAGTTTTTTCGAGGCCATGAAGGAAAAACAAAGCAAGCTAGACGACCTACGGATCGCCAGATCTAAGACACACAGCGCCAGCAACAAACCTTGTGACCGTATAAATCATAAACATGACAAAACCTGTGGATATATAGATAGATGACGTAGGATCAATTGACCAAATAGATGGTATTTTGGCAACTAAATTACCAACACCAGTTCCATGTAAATCTCACGCCTGAATCGAATTTTCTACCACTAATTCAGCTATGAAGTGTCTCTGAAGAGTGCAAAATACACACCTGACACGTTATTAAGATATTAGTATATTACACTTGAGCAGACGAGATATTCTTTTGACAAATAGGAGCAACATGATTATACTGACCTCTAATTAGAGAGGAGAATACTATAGTGATTCGCATGATTATACTGACCTCCAATTAGAGTGCAAAAAACTATGACACCTAGGTAACTAATGTTACCAAAAAATGTACATTATGGTCGTATTTGAGGTAAAGTTTAAGTACATTGTTTGATGACCTCAGAAATTAGAAATGTACTCTATAGCATGACAGTAGACCCAACACACAATATGTACAATTTAACAGTTCATAAGTTCCAACAAAAGAAACGCTGACGCCAGAAAACAAGCTCCAGCGATCAGTTTCTCTTATGGAAATCTGAAGCATCATGCAGGTTGATTCCATACTTCTATTTTCGAGAATTGATTCTACAATTGCTGTGGGTTAATCGCTGATCCTCACCTCCTGCTTCCATCGTCCCTTCATTGCCTCTGCTTCCGCATCATCTGTGCCTCCATCTGGGTTAATAACTTCAAGACCTTCGTAGCTGACCATCCTACAGGTAGGATATAACTGTTCATTAAGTAAAGACATGATTTTTCTACTACTAAATCAACATCTTCACAGGAGAGAAACATAGACATCCGACGGCAATGCAAATTTCACAAGAATTCAAATCCCAGAAAGGAAAAACATAAAGGTAAAGTGAAGAGACGCCAAATGATGTGCGTGTTAATTTTGGAGTATGCCAAACTTCGATCTGCATCTAAACTTTCCAATCACAATTGAGTGCATAGTGCACCCTATCTGCTATGAACTGCACAAACTGAAGTTGCATGTATTTAAAAAACACAAGGACTACCATATCCTCTTAGAGAGATTGCATGCTTGTACATCCAGAAAAAGAATTAACTTGAACCAGATCACTGGTCTCTTCAGTGTTTGGACAGAAGAGCAAGTAAGCTGAGATCAGGCCGTGGGAGCATCAGATCAGCTGTCCGGGAGGAAGCGGCAAGCACAAGCAGGGTTCTAAACAGAAAAATCGAACGAATTGGGGGAGCTGGAGGAGGATCTGAACTGTGAAGAGAGGGGTCGGCGGGGGAGACTTACCCGTTGACGGACTTCTGCAAGGCGTTGCCCCAGCTGCGCACGAACGAGAAGAGGCCTCCTCCGCCAGCGGCCGATGAGGAGGCCACGTCCTGGTCCTTGGACCCCATCCCGGCGATCTATCTGCGGTGGTCAGACTCAGAGGGAAGCTCGTTGTGCGGCGGAGGAGTTGGGGAGGCAGGCGGTGTGCTGCTAAACAAACAAACCGGCCGCGCACAACTTGGGTATAGGCGAGATGACCAGGATGCCCTCGCTGCTTCCCGTTTACAATTCCGACTCTGTTGCCAACTGTGGTCCGTTGCCGTTTCTCCGTGGCTACATCGCCGATTTCTTCACCGCAAAGTTTCAGCCTTTTGATCTAGTCTAGAAAAAAGTTTCAAACTTCGAAGAAACATCCTTGCTCCTTTTTCAGCTGAGAATTTTAATAAGTAATATGGGAATGCCGCGTTCTTGTCGCTGTTTATGAACTCGTATTGACGAGTTATCTGAGGATTATTCCTGGATGGTAGACTATCGTCAATGCCACATATTCACATTTCAGCCCAAGAACAAATGTCAACGTGACCCTCCTCATTCTAAGTTACACATTCTACCAAAAAAGTTGGTCTAACCTTTGAGCATCCCTAGCAAGTTCCCGTATAAAACCCTCGGCCCGGAAAATTCCAACCGATATTAGGTTGGACCGTTTTTACGACCCGAACAATACTGCATATGGCCCGACCCGGATAAATTTATCCGGATAAGCGACGGTTCCAGCAATATATCAACGGTATTGGGTGGCATTTAGGGTCCCCCTAATACCTCCATCGTGATTTCTTCCCCGTTAATACTCTTCGGCGAGCAATTGGTAGGTTCCTCCGCCGCCAAATGGACAACGGGCACGTCTGTGCGCCTCCTTCGGCCGCTGCCGGCCTCGGCGATGCGGCGGGGGCATCGCTGCTGCCACTGGAGGACTCCGCCTCTGAAGAGTACCCCGAGGACGCCGACTGTGGCTCCATTTCGTCGCTCATCGAACTCACCACAAAATTTGATGCGGTGGAGCTCGCCACAATCACGAAAGACGACGAGCTACTCTGGCGCATCAAGGAGAAGTCTGGACGCTCCGCCTATTGCGCGGAGAAGCGGTGCCGTTCGGCTGACCAGTGGGCCGCCGTGATCGTTGAAGCATCGCGCATGCGCGACATCCGGCTGAGTCTCGAGCACGCAGTAGAACAGCGGCGACGGGAGGACCCTCACCAGCGCGAACTCCGGGCAGGAACAACTAGTCCGGCGGAGTGCACATCCTCTGTCGGCGACGAGCAGCTGCCCTTTTTGTTTTGTAATTTAAATTCTATTTTTGTAAAATTTAGTTTCTTTGTTGTTTGAACTATGTTTTGATAAACTAAATCTACCCGAAACTGTATTTCCGGGCGGCAATTTTCCAGATCTGCAGATACTCGTAAACGAAAGAAGTCTCGAAGTTTCCAGCATAGTACCAATGTGTTCACGGGATCGTTTGACCATGCGGGACATTGTGAGCTGACGTTTTTTGAGGAGGATCCGATCCATATAAACAGAGTACCCAGTACAAATTACAAGAAAGTCCAACAAGGAAAAGGAAATTACAAACGAACCCTGAAACTTGCACAAAGCACCCTGAGTACACTGAGAGAAAACACAATCGAATACATCGTCTTCACCCAAGAAGCTAGCCGACGCCGCCGTCGTTGTACCTCCAGCTGCCGAGGAAGGAGCACCGCCACGAGAGCGATGTTGAAGAGGACACCACGGACTTTTCTCTGCCGTGATCAGAATGGAACAAGAAAATCTTGGTAGGGAAGTAGGACAGCAAGGATTATTCCCGGTGATTTCGCAGACCTGGCTGGCTGATCAGTTCGTCCATGATCGATCCCTGGGTGGCTCCTGTGAGCTGGCCCACGACTGATCCAACTCTTGTCTGTGACTGATTGTTCTTCTCTCCTCTGCCACATGCAAAAAGCCGGGGCTGCTTTTTCAGGACAGCCCGGCTTGCTGGGATCTAGTACGCTCGAATTCTAGCTAGTTGGGCCCAGAAACAACGAAACTCATCGGGCATTAGCCCACCGCGTGGATTGTACAATAGTTGCAGTCACTCAGGTCTTTTGGGCTCCCCGGAAAAAAAATCTCGTCAATCGCCAGCGGAGCCGAAGCTAGACCCGTCAGACGCATGTTGTGCTATGCAGCACAAGGCGGACATCCCGTGCCTGTGCGCCAGTGCTACCTACGAGAAAGAGAAGATATGGGGCGCGTTTGGTAGACTGCAGCGTGCCTGTGGAGCCAGGTCTGGCGGCTGCAAATTTGGAGAACGCCGTGCACGTGGGCGGGGCGCGGGAGATGGCGGGAGATGCCGAATCTCCGGCTCATTTTCGCGTCGCACATACCCTCACCTCCTCCTCTATTCGGTCACCGCCCGCCATTGAGGACCCAAAAAATCCCCACACCAGACCTTCACCGGCGGCTCGTGCCGATCCTCTCCGCCACCGTAGCGTTGACGTCCTTTCCTAGGCCGGCAGGAGGAGCTCTTCAGCGGCATCTCGTCTACCTTTTCTCCGGCACCGGATCTGCGCCGTCCTCTGCAAGGCCGGCGGGAGGAGCTCCACTCCAGCTATAGTTCATCTTCTGTAACGTCGAAGGTAAGCAACTTCCTCACTCCCAACTGGCGGTGGGTTTAGTTCAACGACATCCGGTACTAATGATAGATCTGTACAATTAGGCCGAGGGGTTGGCTCTGATGAGGCAGACAGCTGCTCTCATAGCTGTCGTGCAGGCATGGATCCTCCTTGTTCGCAAGATCGTAGTTAGGCGCAATGCGTACCCTCTTGTCCAATACGGTCCTCTATTCGCCCGGTATCAAGAGAGGATAGCTAATCTCAACTACATCTATAACAATAACGATGTAGAGGCCATGCAAATGCTACGGATGGGTAGAGCTCCCTTCTATGAACTAGTGAAAAGATTCAGAGAAGGTGGCCTCTTGCAGGACAACATCCACACATCTGTTGAAGAGCAAGTTGCTATGTTCCTTCATGTTGTGGGTCATAATCAGAGGTTTAGAGTTATCCACAGCACATTCAGAAGGTCATGTGAGACTATCTCCCGTTACTTCAAGCAAGTCTTGTTTGCCATTGGAGAGCTGAGACAGGAGATGATCAAGCTACTGGCAGCTCAGACACCACCCAAGATCACCAACAGCTTCAGAAGGTTCCCTATTTCAAGGTGAGCACTACATTTTGTATTCTGATTACAACTCCCACTCATGGTTCTTTATCTGTTTGTTCGTTTATTTGTTCACCTCGTCTGTTCATTAGTTGTGACTTCAGTCTTCATGTCATGACAGGATTGTATTGGCGCCATTGATGGTACTCATGTCACTGCTAGAGTACCCAGATCACATTCTGCAGCATATAGAGGAAGGAAGCATTACACAAGCCAGAATGTCCTTGCTGTTGTTGATTTCGACATGATGTTCACATATGTGGTAGCTGGTTGGGAGGGATCAGCGCATGATGCAACAATTCTCGCTGATAGCTTGTCGAGACCTGATGGGATCAGCATGCCTGAAGGTAAGTTCTGCCTTGGAGATGCTGGATATGCTTGTCATCCTGGAATTCGGCCACCGTTCTGAAAGACCAGGTACCATCTAAACGAGTTTAGTGTAAGGAATGGTCCGCAGAATGCCAAATAATTGTTCAATCTCCGTCATTCTAGCCTTAGAGTCACCATAGAAAGAGCATTTGCTGCACTGAAAAACGGATTCAAGATCCTTGACCAGAAGTCATTCCATCCTTTCGATACCCAAGTTAAGCTAGTTCTTGCTTGTTGCATTCTTCACAATTGGATCTTGGGATGGGGTGTGGATGAACATTTCCCGTCGGAGGAAGATGTGATGACTGCCCATGAAGAGCTGGGCGGCCATGGTGTCCCCACAGGAGATAGTGAAGCTTGGAAGGCCAAAAGGATGGAGTGGGTTCAGGCAATGTGGGATGATAGAGGTGCCGCCAGGATATGAGCTTCAGCACTGCCAGAAGAAGAACAAGAAGAAGAAGAAGAAGAAGAAGAAGAAGAAGAGCAAGAAGAAGAACTGACCCCACCATCCATGCCGAACCTTTCATAAGTACCACTGGAATCATAAACTGTCATTCGTAGTAGTTAGGGATGTACTCTTGAACTGTCATTCGTAGTAGTTAGGGATGTACTCTTGAACTCCCATTCGTAGTAGCTAGGACTCGATGAACTGCTATTTCCATCTATGTGATATGGTAAGCTCACCATTAGCGAAAAGGTGTGAGCACAATGAAGCTCGGACGGAACCAAACAACTAACATTGCATCGATTCTTCATTTCTTGGGTAGGTGCAGCCTACCAAACGAATTGCACAATCTGTGCTAGCAGTGTGATGCAAGCTGCCAAACGACACATAGAACATGGCCCAGAGGTTGGTCTCGCCAGACCAGGCCCTCCACAGCCTAGTCTGGCGGGGCGCGAGAGGAGATGCAGGCTACCAAACGCGCCCATGGTGCATGGAAAAGGTCGCATAAGAGCATCTCCACCGGCGGTCCCAAAAAACCCATAAGGTATATTGGGGTGCCCGACAGCAAATTTCGCCCCACCGGCACCCCCATCGGTCCAGCCCAACTTAAATTCTATCCGGGACCCCGACTAGGCCCCCAACTTTGGAGACCATCTCGAGGGTGCCGGATAGTGCCCGATCAAGCACCCCGACAGGTGGAGCCCGCCTGCCAGTGACACATACTGGTGTCGAAGTCAGTTGCGATTATGACGCCGTGCAGGAGGCCGTTCTGGCGTAATGGCGCCCACTGCGTCAGGACGTGACGCGTCGGGGCGGCGTTCCCTAGGCGAAGCGACGGGACGGCGTTGTGCCTTCCCCGCACGTCACATTTACGACGGCGCCAGCGCCAGCCAGTACCACGCGTCGGCGTTGCGCCTTCTCCACGTGTAGCATTTACTCCGGCGCACCACCCCTCGACCAGTCCCCGGTGTATAAAACCCGCCTCCGTCGCCGCAGACCTCACACACTCCTTCTCCATCCTCCTCCCTCTCTCCGGCGTACCTTTGCTCCAGCGCCCTGCCACCATGTCGCACAACGCCGAGGCCGGCAGTTCGAGGGGAGACCGCGGCCTCACCCAGGAGCAGGCGCGCCACTTCCACTGCTACGGCCTCCTCATCCCCCCGGAAGGCGACCAGTGATTGGCCGGACAGGTGACCGGCACCACCCAAATGTTGTCCACTTTGGATAGTGCCGGACCAATCTTAGGAGCCGCCGGTGGAGATGCTCTAAGTAGCCAATTTCTGCAAGAGGCCATTCCCGCATGGCTACAAATGCGGAAGTAAGTAACAACATGGCAATTGCATGCATACCGCTTTGATCTTAGTTATGCATTTTATTATGTGCATGTACGTGCTTTTCTGAACTTGTGTTTGGTTCAATCTGAATGTTGTTTGTAGGCTACATATTTTCTTCTCTGGCGCAAATGATGCAGTTTTACTTCTAGGAGGAGAAGCGTCGGGTTTTAATTTCTTCGGTTCTATTACTGGAGCTTTCGTTGTAGACCAACAATGCGTGAGGTTGTGAAAATAATAGTCTCTGTTAAGTACTCCGTATGGGAATAACTGTGAAACTAGTAAAACCTTCTCCACAAACTATCTGAATTTAGTTTGTTCTTAGACCAGCCACAATGGGGGTATCATAGGTGGTATCATGCATGCCATGTTGGCAAAAAGCTGGCGTGTCAATGTAATTAATGATGAGAGAGGTCATAGTGGGCTCAGGCAATGTGGGATGATAGAGGTGCCGCCAGGATATGAGCTTCAGCACTGCCAGAAGAAGAAGAAGAAGAAGAAGAATAAGAAGAAGAAGAAGAAGAAGAAGAAGAAGAAGAGCAAGAAGAAGAAGAGGAAGATGAAGAAGAACTGATCCCCCCACCATCCATGCCGAACCTTTCATAAGTACCACTGGAATCATAAACTGTCATTCGTAGTAGTTAGGGATGTACTCTTGAACTGCCATTCGTAGTAGTTAGGGATATACTCTTGAACTCCCATTCGTAGTAGCTAGGACTCGATGAACTGCTATTTCCATCTATGTGCTATGGTAAGCTCACCATTAGCGAAAAGGGGTAAGCACAATGAAACTCGGACGGAACCAAAAGGCTAACATTGCATCGATTCTCCCTTTCTTGGGTAGGTGTAGCCTACCAAACAAATTGCACAATCTGTGCTAGCAGCGCGATGCAAGCTGCCAAATGACACACAGAACATGGCCCAGAGGTTGGTCTCGCCAGAATAGGCCCTCCACAGCCTATTCTGGCGGGGCATGATACGTCTCCAACGTATCCATAATTTCTGCTGTTCCATGCTTATATTATACCATTTGCTACATGTTTTATATACACTTCATATCACTTTTATGCATTTTCTGGGACTAACCTATTAACAAGATGCCACAGTGCCAGTTCCCTGTTTTCTGCTGTTTTTGGTTTCAGAAAGTTACTTATGGAAATATTCTCGGAATTGCACGAAACAAAAGGCCAAGTCCCTATTTTTCCAGCACGTACACGGAGTCCGAAGGAGAGACGAAGACTCGCCACGAGGTGGCCAAACCATAGGCTGGCGCGGCAGTGGGCCCAGCCGCGCCACCTGGTGGTTTGGGCCCCTCGGGGGTCCGCCGACATCGCCCCTTCGCCTATTTATTCCCGAGACGTGAAAACCCTAAAACACTGAGCCTTTCATCCAGAACATATTCGCTGCCGCCGCCGTCGTCAACCCTAACTCGGGGGGTTCTGAAGCTCTTCCCGGCACCCTGCCGGAGAGGGGAATCATCACCGGAGGGCTCTACATCGCCATGCCCGCCTCCGGAGTGATGCGTGAGTAGTTCATCCTTGGACTATGGGTCCATAGCAGTAGCTAGATGGTTGTCTTCTCCACTTGTGCCATCATGTTTAGATCTTGTGAGCTGCCTATCATGATCAAGATCATCTTATTGTAATGCTACATGTTGTGTTTGCTGGGATCTGACTTATATTGATACCTATGTGGAGCTGAATATTATATTGTCATGTCTATGTCATTTGTGATCTTGCATGCTCTCCGTTACTTGTTGAAGCCTTGGCCAAGTGAATACTTGTGACTCCAAGAGGGGTTATTTATGCATGATAGTTGGGTTCAACCTCTATTTAACCTGGGATAGTGACAGCAAGTTCTAAGGTTGTAGATGTGTTGTTGCCACTAGGGGTAAAACAGCAATGCTTTATTCAAGGATGAATGTATTGTTTACATTACGCACATTACTTAATGCAATTGTCTGTTGCTTGCAACTTAATACTGGAAGGGGTACGGATGTTAACCGGAAAGTGGACTATTTAGGCATAGATGCATGCTTGTGGCGCCCTGACCCAACTGCTATACAGTGATACTGTGTCTCCGGTTATCCGATACCACCAGACACACTATCAAAGCATAATAGAGAGATCAAGACTTGTGGAACAACTGACACATCACAGACTCTACGACACAAATTATATAGTTCAACTCTTATATAGAGAAAGATAGCAAATGACAACCAGAGGTCACAGACCCAACATTACAACATGCGGAAGCGGAGTGTGTTGTTCTAAACAACAAGAACCAAAATATGGCCTAAGAGGCCTGCAAATAAACATCCAGCGCTAGCTGTTCCGGGATGTCCCAAGCTGCCACCTGGAAACCCCAGACTACTCGTCGACGTCCACAAAGAACCCACCTTCGAGGTCGGTGAAGTCCTCTCCTGAAAATAAGCAAACGACGTTGAGTTCGACGAACTCGCAAGATTAAGAGCTAATATATGCTCGATGATTGGCTTTCAAGGTTTTATGGCTGTTTTGCATAAAGCTGATTTTATTTTAAAAAGACATAACTCCATGGCATCGACTAATCAGATTATTTTGAAAAGGGGTAAGAAGTAACTCTTTTCTTTGATCACCTTTCTCAAAGATCAACCATCACCAACCATTGTACCTGTTCATCAAAGGCACCTCCCCGAATCACCCTCGAGGAAGCTCACCTTGCAATCTTGAGTGGTACCTCTAGTACCCAGTTTTTAATCATTCCGTTAAAGTTATTCTATGGTCTTATCGTCCTTTCCCAAGTTGTCCGTAACCGTGGACACGGCTTTTCGAAAAGATTCAACCCTGCAGGGGTGCACTGTGTTTACCTTCGGTACCGCCCGGCTCATTGCCTACACGTAGCTCTCTTCCGGGGAAAGCCGGCTGAGTGGGAACGGTTACAACCTTTACCTCGCTTGAGACTAACCCAGGATCATCAGTGGCGGTAGGACAAGAGGTACCTTCTTGCACCCTGTCCCGCGGCCACTTATTTTCCTAACACAACCATCCTCATCTCAATCTTGGCCACCATCTTCAACGCACGTGCAAATGGAAAGCCAAACTAGAGGACCCTCGGCTAGTCCGCCACAAGTTAGTCGGTCGACGAGGGCTCCATATACCCCACCGAATGGAAGCGCGCTCATTCTTGGTTCAAGAGGTAAAGAACTCGCACCTAGGCGGCGAGAGTGAGATAAAACACCACCATACCGAAGTGGCCTCTCATCCCCACCTTTTAGCATCTTATTACCTGTCACCACAAATTCTCCACCATCATCTGTACATCTCATCACCTGTTTCCAACCATGAAACATCCACCGGACTGCTAAGCATTTTAACTAAGCATGGCTAAGCAACAACACTGCATAGTTAATTATTTCAGGCCAGCAGTACAATCCTATGGGTAATAGGAGGGGAAACAGGTAATTGGCATCGGAATCTTAATGCAACTATAGGATACTCTAATCCAAGCAAATTGACATTTGGAACCGCATGCAATATTATAGTAGAGAAAATATTTGCGGAAAATAGGACAAGATATGCTCAGAGGGGGGATTACGCTTGCCTTGCTCAACGTGCTGGTAGTACGGATCGTCGGGGTATTGTGGAGTAACCCCGGCTGCTTGATCTATCGAGGCATAGCAACGGAAGAACAATCAATCACCACACAAACTTTAGCAAATGCAATGCACAAACACATGATGACATGTCAATTTAAATCCCCGAGAGGAGGATGATTCAACTATTCAATTTAAACGGAGTTTGGGGTGCTTAGTGGGGACACACCTCGAATACACCGTGGAGTTAAGTAAGGAATCATCTTTACTTGTTGATTAACGTAGTTGAGACCCTAGGATTTAACTTGTAGATGATCTGACATGATCATGTGAAGAATGCAGGGTGTAGAGGGTTAAACAATCTTGTAATCAAGTTAGAAGGAACTGGAAATAATTTTACTAGTGTTAAAACATGTTTCAGGGAGCATCCGGATTAAATTCCGGAAATTTCTGGGTTTTGTACCAGGTCATTCCGGGTTTTATACCGGGTCTGGCACCGGGTTTAATTCCGGGTCATTTCCGGGTATGAACCGGGCGAAAATGGCCGAGTCCAGTACCGTCTTGCTTAACCCGGTATAGATTCTGGACAATTCCGGGTCTGGTACCGGGTGAATCCGGGTTCAGTTCCGGATAATTCCGGGTCTGACACCGGATTTGTCAACGCGACGAGAACGAACTAGAGCTACGGTGATTCGACGAAATAGAGGGAAAGGGAGGAAATGTAGCGGTGCATTAGGATGGTTGGCTCACCCTGAACTCGTAGGGAGTGCTCGGGAGGACCAGAGATAAACGGAGACGGCCGGAATCGTCCGGGAAAGCTCCGGCGGTGGTTTGCGGAGAACTTGACGGCACGGTCAAATGCGGGCTTCTCAACTCGATTCCTTCGGTGGAGTGGTAGAGGACGTCGAGGCGGAGTCAAACAAAACTGTAGCTGTATTGCCGTTGATTCGTAACTCACCCATAAGAACGCCGGGGTCATCTTCAGCTTCTTCAATAGAGACGTGGTTCAGGCGACCACGCACAATAGGTCCAGCCTTGCCAGTTGGAGTGGCAGGGGCTCGTGCAGGAGTTATCGCGAGAGGTGCCTTCTGGGGGCACTCCCTTTAGTAGTGACCGGCCTGGCCACAGGTGTAGCAAGTGACTCCAGGTGGAGCAGGTAGCATAGGACGGTACCCACTTCCGCCTATCCCAAGTGTCGAAGTAGTGGGGGTGCGGAGGAGGTGGCCTGTACCCTGCGGCTCTTGGCATGAATGGAGCACGTGGCACAACGCTGTAGGGAACAAACACCCTGCGCTTCTTGCTCTTAGAACCCGAGGAACTCTGATGGTCCCCATGCGCGGGCCTCTTGGAAGCTTCAAGTTCCTTTCTTCCTTGCTCAAGAGTGAAAGCCTGGTTGAACAGCTCCTGATAGGTCTGGAACCTGAACGGCAATAGCTCATAGCGAAGCTGCGGAGTCAGACCCTTGCGGAACAGCTCTTGCTTGTCAGCATCATTTGTCACGTCCCTTGGGGCGTAACGAGAGAGGTGGTTGAACTCACGACCATAAGTGCGGAGGTCCATCCGTCCCTGTTGCAAGTCCAGGAACTCCCTCCTCTTCAGATCCATGATCGGCTGGGGAATGTACTCCGCTCGGAAGGCAGTGCGGAAATCAGCCCAGGTGAAGACATGGTTGGCTGGAAACAAAGCCACATGGCTCTCCCACCAACAGCCAGCAGCACCAACCAAGAGATAGGTGGCAAAGTTGACTTGTTCAGCCAATGGGACATGCAGCGCGGAGAACTTGCGCTCCAAAGCACGAAGCCAATCATCAGCTTCCAGTGGCTCCTTAGCATCAGCAAAGGTGGGTGGCTGCGAGCGCAGGAACTCGGTGAAAGTGTTGCACTCGTTCCTCCATGCATTCTGCTGCACCAACTGCTCAAGCAAGCGCTCATTGCGCCCACGGTTCTCCTCAATGGCCATCAAGACCTCAGCCATCGAGGGTGGTGGCGGCAGATCATCCTCATCATCATTGTGGTTACCGCGACCACCACGGCCTCCACGGCCTCCTCGAGCCATTCTGGAGATTTGACAATGACACAGTTAGTATCTTTCTCCGAATGGTCGAACAATAGCATTAGCGTCTACACAAGTACACAGACTAGGGACGATAATACTTTGCGAGAAGGAAAACAACAAGATAGAACTTGGGTTAAAGATCAGCATCATGTGCTACTAGTGAGGGTTAAGAAATCACAATTTAACACACTCCAGTTGACACAATCCAGGACCTTATGTTCAAGTCCATGGGTTAAAACCCAAAAAAAGGATCAAATGATTAAACTCGGTAGAAACATCTGAGTTGATTTGGGATTGCAACGCGGCGGGAGCAACATGACACATAACACTAAAGGTCGAACCCACCCCGTTTCTAATCATTTTGAAGTAACAGGTGAGAAGTAAAACCTTTAAGTCAAATTGAGGTAAGATTGCTCCGAGATTAGAGGGTAACCAGATAAGGAGTAAAAAGAATCCTAAGATGGTTTTCACAACTCATTTTTAGGTTAAAAATATTTTCACAACCACTATGTAACATCCCAAAATTGTAACCCAGCTGTATTAGTCGAAAATTGTGGGCCAACAAAAAAAACTTTTGTTATTTTATGTGTGTTTGTTTGATTATGCTTGCTTGAGTTGTTGTTTGCTCTAAATAAAAACTTGAAGAAAAGAAAAGAAATAAAACAAGTGCTAAAACAATAAAAATAATGTGACAAGTGTCACATTAAATCTCCAAGTGAGAATTCTAAAATTCTTCCAAAACCAAAAAATTCAGTGGGGAGAATGTGACCCCTCTCTTTTCATCCTTAAAACTTTTCTCTCTCTCTCCCTAATTTAAATTGTATTCTAAATTCTATTTTCAAAATTCAAAATGTTTCTTTAACATTGGAAATCATCAAAATCACCAAGCTACACTTCCAAAATAAACCCCAGTGGTACCCCAAACTTTGACAAAACATTTTGAAGCAAACCATGAAAAGAATTTCAGAAAATCCAATTTTGGATTTGGTTCGGGAAATAGATCGAACACCTGCTGATCACCACTGTGTTCTTCCCTAACCCGAAAATCCAATCCAAAATCCGAGCTCAATTCGGAGCAATCCTGAGCCATTAGCGTTTCCACTCACTCACCTCACCTCACTCACTCGAAGGATGGAGAAGTGACACGCTCGTTGACCCCAGAGGAGGCAAGCCGGTGGCGCCACGCCATTGCCGTCCCTGGCGAGCTCCCGCACGGGTCATTTCGTGGGGAGGGCAGACGCAACGCTGAGACGACGCCGCGCCGTGCCCGCCACACCACCCAACTCTCTCCGCCCCTGCCCGACGAGACTCGACCGCCGCAGAGCCCTCTGGCGTGCGCTCTGTCCGCGCCAGAGCACGCCGAGCGACGCGGCGACGCCGAGGTCAACTACGAGCACCGCACGCCTCCGCGCTGCCCCACCTCACCCCTCTGGTTCCGTCACCTCCACCGCGTCGTATGCGAGCACCCCTGCCCCTCTTAGGCACCGCACGCACTCTACCCGACCCCAGCGCACGCGCCGGAGCACGCCGCTCGCCATGGCCGGCCGAGCACGGCATCGACGCTCACGCGCCACCCCTGTCCCCCTCGACCACCCGACCGCTTCTGCAGCATCCCCTAGCTCCCCGCAACCCTCTGGCACCCCCAGCCGGACCCAGCGCCTCTCTTTCCCTCACTCCACCACCGCGCCGTGGAGCGCCGAGCGCCTCCGCCCGCTATAAAAACCCACCCCGCACCACCTCTTCTCCACACACCTCCACCACTTCCCCTCTCACGCCCCTCACACCAGAGCATCGCCAGGAGGGCGAGCTTTCCATCGCAGCCACCGTGCACACGCACGGCAGTGCGCTGCCGCGCCGAGGAAGAAGACGATCACGGCCAGGTCGTGCCTCTCTTCCCCTGCCTTCTCTCTGCCCCTCACTCGCCTCACCAATACACGCTAGCTCACCCGCCGCGTTTTGCCCGTGTTTCATGCACAGCAGCGCCGCGGAGGACTCGCCGGACTTGAAGCACGGCCGCGGAGGAGGAGCCGAACACGCCGCCGTCGATTGAAGCCGTCCCAGCACGCACTACTCACCCCAGAGCTTCCCCACTCCCTCCGCCGTCGATCCCCGTCATCTCCGCCACCACCCGAGCCCCCAGGTGAGCGAATCGAGAGCACCGCCGTCGCCGGAGCCACGGCGCCGCCAGGAAATGGTCGCCGCCGTGTCGTTGATCCTCAGCCGTAGGATTAGAGATCAAGGGTAGCGTACCGTTTCGTTTAAGTAGACACTGACTGGTGGACCCCACCCGTCAGCGTTTTAAACTTAAACCCGTGCGCGAAACATTTTCCGTTGAGTCACTGACGAGCGGACCCCACCCGTCAGGATTTTCAACATTATCCAGTAAATTAGGTTTTTAGAATTTAAACCTCCTCTGCTTTTCAGTACTGGACTGAACTTTGAAATTCAATATCTCGAGATTTAGGAATCCAAATAAATCAAACTCAAATGATCTGGAAAGCTTATGAAATTATTTAACTCACCAAAGTGGTCTCATCTCATTTAGTTAAATAATAAAAGAGTATTAATAAAAGTGCCACAGAAGGTTTAAAACACCAACTTAAGTGTTTCTGGAGCCCTGTTAGTCTAAACAACTTGAAACCAATTTTGGTAGCCTTGTATTAGGATCCTTTAGCTCCCCAAATTTTGGTAGAATTAATTGAGAAGTTTAAAATCTTTAGCCTTCGATTAATTGTTAGTAAACCCTACTGCACTAAACCAATTATTGTGATTTAAGGTTAAGCCAAATTGAGTTAGGACCAATTTTGTTAGATCACATTTAGCCAAGGTTAGTTACCCCTAAAAGGATTTAATTTATTGATCAATAAAACTCAAGCAGTAGCTAAAACTTGATTTAAGACCTTCTGAACTAAAACATTTGTGTAGGGAGTTTGATAACTCCAAAAGACCTCAATCCAATTGGGTTGTCTTCTACACATCAGTAGCTATCCATAGAATTTTAGTTTGAAATTTTGTGACCAACCTAGATTAATTGGTGAATTAAAAGGTGTACAACTAGTTTCTGCCTTAGTTTGAAAATAACTAAATAAAGGTTAATTCGACTAAATTGAAACCACATTGTGTTGCTTGATGTATGCAGTGGCTATTTATAGCATTTGTGATTGTAATGCTGTGATGATGCTTGAGTTAGTATAGTGATGGTTTGTTTTGCTTGATTAACGTTTAGACGATACCGTTGACGGATTTATCGAGGAAGGAGGTTTTGTTGAACCAGAAGATCAGGACCAGTACCACTTTGTTGAGCAAGGCAAGCTACTCCACTGAGCTTGCATTTATATACATCTATTTTTAATCTCAGGAGTTGTTCAAAAGTACCAATGATTTTGGAAAACCCTTTTTACAAATACATGAAAACTATTTTGCCACCCTATGTAGAAGTATAAGGTAGTTATTTAAAACTATAGGATGGGAAAAACAATGTTTCTCAAAACTCCTTTGAAAGTACTTGGATGAAGATGAAATGCCGAAAGGTCGGTATTAAGTTGGAGAATGGTGGTGTTGTTTTTGAAAAAAAAACACATTGTGTCCTAGTACTATGACGACCAACCAATACCCTGTGCGACCACATTTACCCCCATATGGGGCGGGGCGTAGTCATATAATTTGCTCGTGTTAGTACTGGATGCCTCAATAACGAGGATAACCTCGTTCCATGAGGGGATGGTCTGAGGACCTACCCCCTGACCCGGGTCCTCTAAAGAGAAGGATGCCTAAGGGCTGTTATGATTGAATTGGAGATAGAGGATTTGTAGGGCCATTAAAATTCGCCGGGCAGAACTACGAGTCCTCACACTTAGTTTCTGAGGATTTAAGTGTCGATGGAAAGTGTCGTAGCGGCAGGATCCTATACTAGCATGAGCAAAGGACAGGCTATGGCCGGGAACTCAACTTCGCATACCCCTGGTATGGCGGGACGTGGCTGACACGATGAGTGACCGGATGGGTGTGGGAAAAGCGTGCTACCTCTGCAGAGTGTAAAACTATTCGAATAGCCGAGTCCTCGGATATGGACAGTTGGGAGGCTGTCCTAAGGCCATGTGCAAGTTTTTATAAAACTTTGAGTTTTGAAAGAAAATGAAGTGGAAAAGGTTGCATACTTGTACCAATGAGTTGGTACAAGGTCGTGGAGTGAAATGGACCATGATTGAGATATGGTCGGAAGAAGGAGGAGTTTGGAGAAGTAACTAAAATGATGATTTCTTAAAGGAGAGTTATAAACTTCTTCTTACCCCTTTTCGGTAAAAATTTAGAGATGTTTTAAATAAATAAAAGTTTTAAGAAATAAAACTAAAACTAGTGCTCACTCAAGTTGGGGTAGTTTGCGAGTACAATCAAATGTACTCATATTGGTTTCGTCCCTGGCTATTGTCTTAGCCAGACTTCCAGGAGCCCTACGTTGAAGAGGAGTTTGGCGACGTCTATGCAAACTAGGATCTTCATAAGTCAGCTGCCTGTCGGGTGTTGTTAGGATGGATTAGCTCTACTACCGTAGCTTCCGCTGAATAAAGATGATTGGCCCTTGAAGGCACCTATGTATAATTAGGCCAGTATGGCCATGTTTGTAAGACTTTAAACTCGGTATTGGATGTAAACTTTGATATTCAGTTCGGATTATGTGCAACGACAGACTGATCATGGGATCGTTGTGTTAAGCATAATCGGGTATTTCGGACGACTAGTCCGGGGTCCCCACAGAGCTGGTATCAGAGCCATCCTGACTTTAGGAGACCTTAGTTAACATGGGCGTTAGCTAGGAGTTACAGAAGTTTTTTTTAAAACAAAGAAGTGAAGTATTTTCGAAAATTTCTTATCTCCCCAACCTTCCCATTTATTTAAAAACCTTACACTCATTAAGAGTCATCTTTTCTTGAACCCTTAAAATTTTGCACACTTGTCCCTCCATTAAGTTTACATTTATACTCATGTCACTAAATTAACTTAAAACTTTGCTTAAATTTGTAGATGGCACCCAACGTCACCGAGTTCGTACAAGTTAGGAAGGATGGCCTGCTGATGTTCGAGCAGGACTTGTACGAGTTGAGCCAAACTTTGGGACGCCCTGTTCCAGAATTTGAGGGAACTCAGGTCGATTCCCTCGGTGATGGGAACTTGGCCTGGCTCATCAAGTCGTCCGTCCGAGGCAGGATTCAGCCTCCCCGCTCCAGGGACTTGGTCTTCACCACGATGGACACTACTTGGGTTGACGGTCTGGCCCGAGTTATGCAGAGACTGCTAGCCCGCCTTTGTGAGGAGCACAAGGACGAGCTGGTTGGCACTCGTTTCCAGTACTTCGGGAGACGACGATGAGGGAAACCCCACCTACACCGCGCAGCACACCTCTTCGGCGAGTACATCACCGATATGGAGGTTCTACTTCACGACACCCAGGAGAACCTGCGCGACGCTAGACTCAAGGTCCACTTCCAGCGTAGCTCCCTCGACGATGCCCGAGTCCGTGAGACCCAGCTGAAGTGGGAGAATGACAATCTCCGCCTGAAGCTGGCCCGTCAGAGGAGGACTATCGTCAAGCTCCGCAAGAAGGTAGCGGAGCAGGACGAGATGATAGACGAGATGGAGCAGCAGGCGAACGAGATGGAGGAGGAGGGCGAGGATCTCCGCAAGGAGAACAGTGCCTTCATCAGCGATGATGAGGACTTCCTAGAGGAGATGGATTACGAGGAGGAGGACGACGAGAGGAGATAGTCGACGAGGAGGAGGAGCCGTCTGAGCCAGTTCTCGAGGAGGAGGATCCCGAGGAGCCACCCTACGACTCAGACGTTGAGATCGTCGAGCCTGAGGTTCCACCTCAGTAGTGAGTGACGAGAGCACTACCTTAGGACTGTGTCGACCCCCCTATGCGAGTAGAGTTTATGTGATGGTTCCTATGGAAACCATGTAGTATGTGCATTAGGTGTAGTAGGATGTTGTAAGCTTGATGTGTGAACTCCTTGATGTGATGATTGTGTTGAATAAATGTGATAGTCTTGTTTGACTAGTGTTTCATCAACCACTCCCTTTGTGACTTTATCATTATCTCCTTAGCCAAAGCCTTGTTGCCTTGCCTCTTATATCGTATCTATTCCAGGATGACGAACACTCGCCACAACCAGCACGCGAATCCACCACCACCACCGGACCCAACCCCTGCCCAACTGCTCGCGATCATCATGGAGGATCGCCAAGCTGCCCGGGAGGAGCGTCAAGCTCATCTCGCCGCCCTGCAGCAACTTGCTGCTGCCCACGCCAACCAGAACAACAATGGTGGCAATGGCGACGAGGGTGGAAATCAGCGCTCTACCCTGAGTGACTTCCAGAAGACCACACCGCCTACCTATTCCAAGGGACTTCATCCCCTGGAAGCAGATGACTGGTTACGCACTATCGAGAACGACCTGGAAGTTGCCTCGGTAGGAGAGAATGAGAAGGTCCTGTATGCTACCCACTACCTTGCTGGACCTGCAAGAGCTTGGTGGGAAACTACCAAGACCCTCCAGCAAGCGGGTCATGTCATTACCTGGGAGGAGTTCAAGGACAAATTCCGCAAGAAGTTCATCTCTAGCGGTCTTCTCGAGAGGAAGAAGATGAGTTCCGTAAGCTAAGGCAGGCAGGCAGAGATGTGGTCGGTTATCTGGATGAGTTTACCGATCTTGCTCGGTATGCTCCTGAAGATACCGACACGGAGAAGAAGAAGATGGAGCGCTTTCTGAACGGACTCCATGATGAGATGCAATGTGCCTTGGTTGTCCATGACTTCCGTGATCTGGAGTCACTAGTGGACAAGGCCATTCAGCTGGAGACCAAGCGCAAATCCATGTTTGAAGGCCGCAAGAGAAGGATGAATATTCAGGAAGGTTCCAGCAGCCAGAAACCTCGCACCTTCCAGCCAGCCCCAAGCCAGTTTACCAACCACCCCCAGCTCCACGTCCAACTATCCCAACCGTCCCAACAACAACAACAATGTCCCCCGCCCAAACACCAACAACAACTACCGCCCCAATGGCAACAATCGTCCGGAGGAAACACCCACTTTTACCCCTACTACCAGCGTTGTCTGCTTTAAATGCGGCAACAAGGGTCACTACTCCCGAGAATGCCCCAATCCCAAGGAAAACGTTCAGCGCCCCAATGCACCAGCACCCACCCGGGGCAAGGCCGTAATGGAAATGGAAACGGCAAGAATGCTGCACCCCGTGGCAATGCCGCTGTTGCAAGAGGCCGCCTGAACCATATTGATGCCGAAGCCCAGGAAGCGCCAGATGTTGTGCTGGGTACGTTTCTTGTCAACTCAGTACCTGCAACTGTTCTGTTTGATTCTGGTGCTACCCATTCCTTCGTTACCGAAGATTTGTCTCTAAAGGAGGTTTGGTAGAAGAGTTCCTACCCAAGCATATGAGTATACAAATCCCTGGCTCTACCCTAGAAACCCGGAGGTTCTGTCCCAATACCCCCATAGAGATCGAAGGAGAAAATTTCCCAGTTAACCTAATCATTCTAGGAACCCAAGGCATAGATGTCATTCTGGGTATGAATTGGTTAGCAAAGTATCATGGTCGTATAGACTGTGCTAGAAGAGCAGTATCCCTCACCACAGACCAGGGAACTGAAGTGGAGTATGCCTCACCAGCCAACCAATCCCAACCCAGATGTCATGAAGGCATATCCCGACCAGCTCTAGATGAGATCCGTGTTGTTCACTATTCAAGGATGTTTTCCCGGAGGAATTGCCTGGTATGCCACCAGACCGGGATATTGAGTTCGTGATTGAACTTATTCCTGGAACAGCCCCTATATCCCAGAGACCCTACCGGATGAATCCAGAAGAACTGGTGGAATTGAAGAAGCAGTTAGCTGATCAGCTCAGTAAAGGTCTGATTCGCCCAAGCGCTTCACCTTGGGGATCACCCATCATCTTCGTGGACAAAAGAGACGGTACCACACGCCTGTGTGTGGATTATCGTAAGCTCAATGACGTAACCATCAAGAACAAGTACCCCCTTCCCAAGATCGAGGATCTGTTCGATCAGATGAACGGAGCCCGAGTCTTTTCTAAGATCGATCTTCGGACAGGTTATCACCAGTTGAAGATTCGAGAGTCTGACATTCCCAAGACCGCCTTCACCACCCGATACGGATTGTTTGAATACACCGTTATGTCCTTTGGCTTGACCAATGCCCCTGCTTATTTCATGAATCTCATGAATAAGATCTTCATGGAGTACCTCGACAAGTTCGTGGTTGTCTTCATTGATGATATCCTTATCTATTCCAAGACGAAGAAGAGCATGCTGAACATCTGCGTTAGTTTTGGAGACCCTCAGAGAACACCAACTGTATGCCAAACTTAGCAAGTGTGAATTTGGCTAAGTGAAGTTGCATTCCTTGGACACGTGGTGTCTGCAGGAGGAATCTCTGTTGACCCGAGAAAATCAAAGCCATTCTAGACTGGAAATCACCCACCAGTGTGACGGAAATCCGAAGTTTTCTCGGACTAGCAGGTTATTACCGCAAGTTCGTTGAAGGATTCTCCAGTATAGCCAAACCCATGACCCAGTTGTTGAAGAAGGATAAGAAGTTTGAATGGACCCAGAAGTGTGAAGATAGTTTTCAAGAACTGAAAAAGAGACTAACTTCAGCCCCAATCCTAATCATGCCGGACGTCACCAAGAGTTTCGACGTGTATTGTGATGCTTCACGTCTCGGACTTGGTTGCGTTCTGATGCAAGAAGGAAAAGTTGTGTCGTACCTGTCTCGACAGTTGCGACCGCATGAGGAGAATTACCCAACCCATGACCTGGAGTTAGCAGCTGTGGTTTTTGCTTTGAAAACATGGCGACCCTATCTGGTGGGTCATCGCTGTGAGGTCTATACAGATCACAAAAGCTTGAAGTACATTTTCACTCAGAAGGAGTTGAATCTGAGACAGAGAAGGTGGATGGAATTGATTAAGGACTATGATGTCGGAATTCATTACCATCCCGGAAAAGCCAATGTAGTTGCCGATGCCTTAAGCCGAAAGCCCTGCACTCTGAATGCCCTAATCCAAGCAGAGCAACCAGCCTTGTTTGAGGAGATGGAAGATTTTGGACTTGAGCTGGTTAGCCATGGATATCTTGCCAACCTAGAGTTAGCCCCAACCCTGATGGATCAAATCAAGGAGGCCCAGAAGGGTCATGAGAGTATCGAGGGGATTAAAAAGAAGATACCCCTTGACAAAGCACCTGGTTTTGCCATAGATGCTGAAGGAGTTCTGAGATTCAAAGGACGCCTATGTGTGCCCGATGATAAGGAACTCAAGGGTCTGATCCTAAAGGAAGCCCACGATACCCCATACTCGATCCACCCGGAGGAACCAAGATGTACCAAGATCTTCGTGAGAGTTTTGGTGGCATGGAATGAAGCGAGAAATTGGTTCTTTCGTGGCCAATGTGATATCTGTCAGCGAGTCAAAGCGGAGCACCAGCGCCCTGCAGGATTGCTCCAACCCCTTAAACCCCCGAGTGGAAATGGGATGAAATTGGAATGGATTTTATTACCGGACTTCCTAGGTCAAACCGAGGCCATGACTCAATCTGGGTCATCGTTGATCGCTGACCAAAGTTGCCCATTTTATCCCCGTCAAGACCACTCACACCGGAGCACAGCTAGCAGACTTGTATATTTCCAGAATAGTAAGCCTGCACGGAGTGCCTAAAAGGATTGTATCTGACAGAGGCACGCAGTTCACCTCACGGTTCTGGAAAGCTCTTCACGAAGCCCTCGGAACCCACTTATCATTCAGCACAGCCTATCATCCTCAGACCGGAGGTCAGACCGAGCGAGTAAACCAGATTCTGGAAGATATGCTTCGTGCATGTGTCCTAGCCTATGGCTCTAAATGGGAAGATTGCCTTCCGTTTGCAGAGTTTTCCTATAACAATAGTTATCAGTCCAGTCTGCAAATGGCCCCATTTGAAGCACTTTACGGCAAGAAGTGCCGTACACCTTTGAACTGGTCCGAGACCGGAGAAGGAAAAGTGTTTGGACCAGATACCCTCCGTGAAGCCGAGGAGCAAGTCCAACTTATCCGTGAACGTCTCAAAACCCCAATCCCGTCAGAAAAGTTATGCTGATCCCAAGCGTCGTGACGTCACCTTTCAACCTGGAGATTTTGTCTATCTTCGGGTGACGCCACTCAAAGGGATGCAACGTTTCCATGTCAAAGGAAAGTTGGCACCTAGATTATCGGACCTTTCAAGATTCTTGCCCGTCGGGAGAAGTAGCCTATCAGCTAGAGTTGCCCCCAGAATTATCAGAATTTCATAATGTCTTCCACATTTCCCTGCTCCGGAAGTGTCTTGAAGTTCCTGACCAACCCGACGTTTTCAAGAACATTGACCACCACTCCATCGACCTGAACCATGATCTGACTTATCGTGAGAGACCGGTCAAAATTCTCGACGAAGATATTCGTCTCACCCGGAGGAACAAGATCAAGTTTTATAAAGTCCAGTGGACTAACCACTCTGAAGAGGAAGCAACGTGGGAACGTGAGGACTATCTTAGAAGCGAATTCCCAACCTCTTTAGCACCTAAGCCTAGCCAATCTCGGGACGAGATTTATTCTAAGGGGGGAAGGATCTGTAACATCCCAAAATTGTAACCCAGCTTTATTAGTCAAAAATTGTGGGCCAACAAAAAAACTTTTGTTATTTTATGTGTGTTTGTTTGATTATGCTTGCTTGAGTTGTTGTTTGCTCTAAATAAAAACTTGAAGAAAAGAAAAGAAATAAAACAAGTGCTAAAACAATAAAAATAATGTGACAAGTGTCACATTAAATCTCCAAGTGAGAATTCTAAAATTCTTCCAAAACCAAAAAATTCAGTGGGGAGAATGTGACCCCTCTCTTTTCATCCTTAAAACTTTTTTCTCTCTCCCTAATTTAAATTGTATTCTAAATTCTATTTTCAAAATTCAAAATGTTTCTTTAACATTGGAAATCATCAAAATCACCAAGCTACACTTCCAAAATAAATACCCCAGTGGTACCCCAAACTTTGACAAAACATTTTGAAGCAAACCATGAAAAGAAATTTCAGAAAATCCAATTTTGGATTTGGTTCGGGAAATAGATCGAACACCTGCTGATCACCACTGTGTTCTTCCCTAACCCGAAAATCCAATCCAAAATCCGAGCTCAATTCGGAGCAATCCCGAGCCATTAGCGTTTCCACTCACTCACCTCACCTCACTCACTCGAAGGATGGAGAAGTGACACGCTCGTTGACCCCAGAGGAGGCAAGCCGGTGGCGCCACGCCATTGCCGTCCCTGGCGAGCTCCCGCACGGGTCATTTCGTGGGGAGGGCAGACGCAACGCTGAGACGACGCCGCGCCGTGCCCGCCACACCACCCAACTCTCTCCGCCCCTGCCCGACGAGACTCGACCGCCGCAGAGCCCTCTGGCGTGCGCTCTGTCCGCGCCAGAGCACGCCGAGCGACGCGGCGACGCCGAGGTCAACTACGAGCACCGCACGCCTCCGCGCTGCCCCACCTCACCCCTCGGTTCCGTCACCTCCACCGCGTCGTATGCGAGCACCCCTGCCCCTCTTAGGCACCGCACGCACTCTACCCGACCCCAGCGCACGCGCCGGAGCACGCCGCTCGCCATGGCCGGCCGAGCACGGCATCGACGCTCACGCGCCACCCCTGTCCCCCTCGACCACCCGACCGCTTCTGCAGCATCCCTAGCTCCCCGCAACCCCTCTGGCACCCCCAGCCGGACCCAGCGCCTCTCTTTCCCTCACTCCACCACCGCGCCGTGGAGCGCCGAGCGCCTCCGCCCGCTATAAAAACCCACCCCGCACCACCTCTTCTCCACACACCTCCACCACTTCCCCTCTCACGCCCCTCACACCAGAGCATCGCCAGGAGGGTGAGCTTTCCATCGCAGCCACCGTGCACACGCACGGCAGTGCGCTGCCGCGCCGAGGAAGAAGACGATCACGGCCAGGTCGTGCCTCTCTTCCCCTGCCTTCTCTCTGCCCCTCACTCGCCTCACCAATACACGCTAGCTCACCCGCCGCGTTTTGCCCGTGTTTCATGCACAGCAGCGCCGCGGAGGACTCGCCGGACTTGAAGCACGGCCGCGGAGGAGGAGCCGAACACGCCGCCGTCGATTGAAGCCGTCCCAGCACGCACTACTCACCCCAGAGCTTCCCCACTCCCTCCGCCGTCGATCCCCGTCATCTCCGCCACCACCCGAGCCCCCAGGTGAGCGAATCGAGAGCACCGCCGTCGCCGGAGCCACGGCGCCGCCAGGAAATGGTCGCCGCCGTGTCGTTGATCCTCAGCCGTAGGATTAGAGATCAAGGGTAGCGTACCATTTCGTTTAAGTAGACACTGACTGGTGGACCCCACCCGTCAGCGTTTTAAACTTAAACCCGCGCGAAACGTTTTCCGTTGAGTCACTGATGAGCGGACCCCACCCGTCAGGATTTTCAACATTATCCAGTAAATTAGGTTTTTTAATTTAAACCTCCTCTGCTTTTCAGTACTGGACTGAACTTTGAAATTCAATATCTCGAGATTTAGGAATCCAAATAAATCAAACTCAAATGATCTGGAAAGCTTATGAAATTATTTAACTCACCAAAGTGGTCTCATCTCATTTAGTTAAATAATAAAAGAGTATTAATAAAAGTGCCACAGAAGGTTTAAAACACCAACTTAAGTGTTTCTGGAGCCCTGTTAGTCTAAACAACTTGAAACCAATTTTGGTAGCCTTGTATTAGGATCCTTTAGCTCCCCAAATTTTAGTAGAATTAATTGAGAAGTTTAAAATCTTTAGCCTTCGATTAATTGTTAGTAAACCCTACTGCACTAAACCAATTATTGTGATTTAAGGTTAAGCCAAATTGAGTTAGGACCAATTTTGTTAGATCACATTTAGCCAAGGTTAGTTACCCCTAAAAGGATTTAATTTATTGATCAATAAAACTAATGCAGTAGCTAAAACTTGATTTAAGACCTTCTGAACTAAAACATTTGTGTAGGGAGTTTGATAACTCCAAAAGACCTCAATCCAATTGGGTTGTCTTCTACACATCAGTTGCTATCCATAGAATTTTAGTTTGAAATTTTGTGACCAACCTAGATTAATTGGTGAATTAAAAGGTGTACAACTAGTTTCTGCCTTAGTTTGAAAATAACTAAATAAAGGTTAATTCGACTAAATTGAAACCACATTGTGTTGCTTGATGTATGCAGTGGCTATTTATAGCATTTGTGATTTTAATGCTGTGATGATGCTTGAGTTAGTATAGTGATGGTTTGTTTTGCTTGATTAACGTTTAGACGATACCGTTGACGGATTTATCGAGGAAGGAGGTTTTGTTGAACCAGAAGATCAGGACCAGTACCACTTTGTTGAGCAAGGCAAGCTACTCCACTGAGCTTGCATTTATATACATCTATTTTTAATCTCAGGAGTTGTTCAAAAGTACCAATGATTTTGGAAAACCCTTTTTACAAATACATGAAAACTATTTTGCCACCCTATGTAGAAGTATAAGGTAGTTATTTAAAACTATAGGATGGGAAAAACAATGTTTCTCAAAACTCCTTTGAAAGTACTTGGATGAAGATGAAATGCCGAAAGGTCGGTATTAAGTTGGAGAATGGTGGTGTTGTTTTTGAAAAAAAAACACATTGTGTCCTAGTACTATGACGACCAACCAATACCCTGTGCGACCACATTTACCCCCATATGGGGCGGGGCGTAGTCATATAATTTGCTCGTGTTAGTACTGTGTAACATCCCAAATTTATAAGCAAGAAATAATAACCCAAAAATGAGGGCCAACAAAAACTTTGGTTGTAATTAGGTATGTTGATTTTATTTCCTTCCCATTTCTCAGTTTGATCTTGTGTGACTTGTTGTTTAATTTGGTTGACTAGTAAATATTAACCTAATGAAAAATATGTTTAACCTTGGTGATCATGTTATGACCAGAATATATCCCCTATATCTTTTACATTCTTATTTTGGCCAAGGTCCATTTCAATGATTTGATTTTAGCAACAAATAAAATACCCTTAATTGAGACAGTCAAAGTATTTCCAAAGTTATGTGTTTCCAAAAATATGGAGATTCATATGTTGCCTCCTATATATTCTTCAACCTTGATATTTTACAATTCCTATTTTAGAAACTCCTATGTTTCCACTCCATTTGAAAATAACTCTGGTGGGAAATATATTACCCCACATATTTCCATTCTCAAACCTTTTTGAAAACTATTCAGTTATGAGTTGATCCATTTCCTAAAACTTCATCTTGTCATAATTAAGTGTGATAATATTTACAAGATAGTATTGCTAATTATGGAAATGGTGGTGTGACAAATTCATGTGGTATGATTTGTGTGATCTTGATTGTGGTGTTAATATTGTTTGTGTATTGTTACTTGTAATGTGTTTGCTCTAATTAAGAACTTGGAGAAAAGAAAAGAAGAGGCATAAAATGGAAAGAACCAACACATAAAAACAGGTGACAAGTGTCACACAATTTCTCCAAGTAAGACATTAATCTTTTATTCAAACAAAATTCAGTGGAGTGATGTTATGATCACTCTTACTTTATTCCTACACTTTTCCCCCTCAAATTATTCAACAAAAGGAAATTAAGGTCATGAATTAAAAATGACCTTAATAAATTATTTCCCTCCCTAATTCTCTATTTCCCTTCAAAACAAATACTTTCTCTATACCAATATAGGTTATTTGAAGCTACCATATTTGTTAAGAAAGTTCCAAGAGTTCAAAACAATATTTGTTACTTGTTTTAAAAATATTAAAGGAATAACAAATAGTATTTACTAAAAATACAATATTAAAACCCTATGAACAAAAATGTTTCAAAACATTTTATTTTCAAATACCAATTTTTCTGGAGCTTCCACATGTATATGGGAGGCTGCCTGAATTTTCTCAAATTTTTATAAAATGTTTGGGTACCTCAAATAAATCCCCTAAAAGCTTCTGGTTTAAAAAAAAGAAATGGAAAAGGACTGGTTTGTGATGGAAAAGAATTTGATAGGGGCCTCTTTGCAAAATCATCATCGTCATCGTCCTCCCGCGCGGCACGGCGCCGTGCTCCCCGCAGCCGTGTCCCCGCCGCTTCGCGCCGCCCGGGCCCTCCCCTCTTCTGCTCCGCGAGGAGAGCCACGCTCCACTCTCCACCCCTCTCCTCCGTGACCTCGCTCCCTCTCCCCTGCTGTCCCAGCTCCCCCCGACCACGCAGCCAGAGCCCGCCGCCGCCGGTCGATTCGCTGTCCCCGCAGCTCCCCGGCAAGCACGGCACCGCCCAGCCGCTCCCCTACCTCCCCTTGACCGCCTAGGCGCGCTCGATTGAGCTCGAGCCTCTCCCTGGACGGAGGCCACCGTGCACCACCTCCACTCCTATAAATCCCCATGCCCGAGCCTCTCCCTCGCCACTCCGCTCCACCTCCCTGCTCCCTCTGCCCTCTGCTTTGCTTCCCGAAGCTCACCACCGATCCCTCTTCTTTCTTCGGTGCTCAGGGACGCGCGAAGAAGCTCGCCGTCGAGGAGCCGTGACCGGAGCAGCCGCTGAGCTCCTCATCGCCATCCGGACTTCCCCAAGCCGTGCCGTCGTCGCCATCGACCTCCCCGCGCTGCCCGCACTCTCCTCCGCCCTCTCCGCCGTCCCCCGAGCTCTAGGTGAGCCACAGTCCCGTCCACCACCGTCTCAGCACGGCGGCACCGCCTGATAGAGGTCGCCGCCGGCGCGTCCATCCTCAGCCATTGGATCTCGATCCAACGGTTGCATACCGTTTCATCTTTTTCTATTTAAATTCAAAACCCAGAAAATCACAGTACTGGACCTCATTTGCTAATTCAATATCTCACAAAATATAAGTCCAAATAAATCAAATGAACATGCTACGGAAAGCTTAAGAAATTCTCTGTGCAACTAAACTAGTTTCATCCCATTTGGATTAATATTAAAAATACAATATTTAAAATGTCACAGAAGGTTTAAAACACCAAATCATTTGTTTCTGAAGTTATATTAGTCCAAATGACATGAAACCAATTTTGTTAGCTTAGTATTGACATTACTTAGCTCCCCTAATTTTGATAGAATTAATTAATCCTTATTAATTAATTGGCATTAAAGTAAAGTTTAAAAGCCCCTTCTGGAATAAAACAATTATAGAAAAATAATGGTTAATCCAAATGAGTTAGGACCAATTTTGTTAGATCACAAATAATCAAGGTTAGATACCCCTAAAAGGATTTAATTTTTTTATAACCTTAGCTTGATTTGTAGCATAAACATTGAATAATAAAGTACTGGATTAAAACACTTATGTAGGGAGTTTAATAACTCTAAATGAATTAAATCCAATTGGGTTGTCTTCTACACATCAGTAGCTTTCTGTAGAAATTTAGTTCATATTTTTGTGATCAACAAAACTCAAGATATGCAATTAAACATGAAACCCTAGTTTCTGCCATATTTGTGACACAATTAAATATTGGCTAATTAAATTAAATTGAATCCAAATGGTGTTGCTTTGTGTGTGCAGTAGCTAGGGGTGATGTTTGCAAGTTGTTGTGAGGCTTGATTGAATAGTTTAATAATGGTATGTATTGCTTGTTTTATCTTGATGTTAGAGTTTTTGGTGTGAGTAATATAATTGCCTTGCTTGTTCAACTTGGTGGTCTTGAGTTGAGTACTAGCTTAAATATCTTGTTAGTGTCTCCACCTTAACTTGGTGAGATATTTTGAATTACCAAGATTATTTGGTAGTTTAACTTTTGTCTGAAGTATTTCCTGATCAGAGGAAAGTGGTTGTCGAGTACCTCTAGTTGAGGATGTCTTTGTGCCCTCTTGTTGGCATGTGTATGGTGTCATACTCCTGATTAGTATAATGCCCTCGTAAATGTAGATCTTAGTTTGTTGCTTGATTAAATTAGTAATATGTTTGTTGTTTGATGACTTGTTTGTAGATCACTGGTGGTATGGTTTTCTTATTGTGTGTTATTTTATTTTCATGTTTGCGACGCTAGATATGAACGCTACCGGAGTGGTATTTGGAGAGGATTTATCGGAGAAAGAGGAGAGTTTATTTCTTTGATCAATGAGGAGAAGTCCAGGAACATCATGGTGAAATCAGGCAAGCTACTCCCTGAGCTTGCACCTAAATACATACGCATCTACTTTGATAACATGTTATACTTTCAAAGCAAAGATTTATAAAACCTTTTCAAAAAGTATATGGAAATTATTTTGCCACCCTATGTAGAACTATTAGGTAGATTGTATAAAACTATAGGATGGAAAAAACAAGGTTGTTTATTCAAAACTCCTTTGAAAATACTTGTGTGGTTATGGAATGCTGAGATGTCGGTATTGAAGTGGAGAAATGGGAAAAGGGTGATGTTGGTGAAAAATGCACATTGTGTCCTTGTACTTACAGAACAGCCAATAATCTGTGCGACCACATTTACCCATATACGGGAACGGGCGTAGTCATATAATTTGCTCATATTAGTACTGGATGCCTCGACAACGGGGATGACCCCGTTCCATGAGGGGATGGTCTGAGGACCTACCCCCTGACCCGGGTCCTCTAAAGAGAAGAACGCCTGAGGGCAAACGCCTGAGGGCTGATATGAATTGGAGATAGAGGATTTGTAGGGCCATTAAATTCGCCGGGCAGAACTACGAGTCCTCACACTTAGTTTCATACGCGATGGATTTAAGTGTCGATGGAATGTTTCGTAGCGGTAGGGTCCTATATTAGCATGAGCAAAGGACAGGCTATGGTCGGTGACTCAACTTCGCATACACCTTGTATGGCGGGACGTGGCTGACATGATGAGTTACCGGATGGGTGTGGGAAAAGCGTGCTACCTCTGCAGAGGGTAAAACTATTCGAATAGCCGAGTCCTCGGATATGGACAGCTGGAAAGAACTGCTCGGTCCTATGTGCAAGTTTTGGAAATGTTTTAAGATTTGAAAGGAAAATGGACATGTTGTATATGTGAACTATACCGATGAGTCGGTACGAGGTTGCTGGAAAAGAGGAGGACCCTGAGGGGCTATGATCGAGAAGTGCAAAGTTTTGTGTCCTGAAAGTGGGAAATGTTTTATGCAACTATACCAAAGGGTTGGTATAAGGTTGTTGGAAAAATGATTTGACCGGAAATGGTTTTGGCCAGAAAAGGAGGAGTTTTGGAGAAATAAACAAATGGTGATTTTCCGGGAAAATGTTTGTAAAAGAGACTTCTTACTTCTTCAACAAAGATGGATTTTCGGGAAAAAGTTTTAAAAGAGAATTCTTACAAAGATAGGTTTATGGGAAAAAGTTCTAAAAGCCTTCTTTTCTTTTCAACAAAGATATAGATATGTCTTCTCAAAATAAAGGGTTTTGTTATAATAAAAATGATGCTATTGCATGCTCATGTCGGGGGTAGTTTTGCGAGTACATAAATGTACTCATGGCTGTGTCCCTGGATATTCCCATGTCCAGAGTTCAAGAAGAAGTCTGCTGAAGACCGAGAGATCGCCGACGTCAATGCGAACTAGGGCGCTTCCCAGTCAGCTGCCTGTGGGGTTATGGCTAATGACTGGGGCTCCACGCTGTTTTGAGGATTTCCGCTGCAAGTATCTGTTGAAGTTATGACTTCAATCAAGTAAGTAAGTTTTATTCGGTATTTTTGGATGTTCTTTTGATACCAGTTTGATTGTGCTCAGCGACAGACTGATCATGGGATCGCTGATGTTGTAGGCACAAGGGTATTTCGGACAGCTAGTCCGGGGTCCCCACAGACTTGGTATCAGAGCCATCCTGACTGTAACAGACCTTAGTTAGCATGGACGTTAGTTAGGAAAGAAATATTTTGTTAAAAATATATTGTTACCAAAAACATACTTTTATCTAAGGAAGTCCAAAAATAACTTCCACTCTTCTCACCTTCTCAAATATTTCTGAGTCTTATCACTCTATTTAAGATTTTCCAAGGAATTCTCTAATCCCTCTTACCCGTTCAAAATACTTGACAATGAACCCAAGTGAGACCGAATTAGCTAGTACCTACAAGCAGAAGCTTCCATCACAAGTACTCAACATTCCACATCGAGGTGATTGATCTGCAAATACCAAGATCGTCAGTATCAACAAAGCAAGAGGCCTCCGAAGACGTCAGCTCAACGTCAACAATTCTACTCAAGTAGCAACTTCGATAATCTCAATTCCTCCCGCTGAAGCCTAAGGTGACGGAGTGAAAACTTCACCAACCATGTCTAACCGAGACCATAGGATAAACCTGATAGGAACTTTGGTTGTACTACCCGGCTACCACGAGAATTAGACGTCCGTTGGTACTGAAGGTACCTTGTGTGTTGTTTGTTGGTGTGCTTTACTCTGGTTGTGTGTTGTTTGTTGTGAGTTCTCTGTTTGTGTGTTGTTTTTCTTGTGTGTTCACAATCACGCCTTGTCGGCAACACAAGTAACCTCAAAATTCTCTTTTTATAAAATTCCTTTTGCCACCTATCAAAACCATTTTTGACCTCTTCGCCATAGCTGCACTTTGTTGCCAATGTAAACCCGCCTAGGAAAATCTTTCTGAAAATATTTTTCCTCTCATCTAAACCATCTTCCGATAAGAACTGACTGTTCCGCGAGGTACAAAAGACCCCCGATCTTTAACCAAATAGCCTGAGATTTTGCGACTTAACCGGCCAGTCAACAATGCCCTTCAAGCACCAACTGGAGCAAGTACGTCAAGATCTCGAAGGAAACTGTAATTTAACGCCAACCTCGTGAAGACACGAGCCTTACCTCGCTAACTTATCGTATCTAACTTTAGACTAACATCTGACTTAAGTCCATGATAGTACCAACCAATCTTTTAGGACTTCAAGCCTTGACAAGAAAAAAGGACATCAGGAGATTCATTTAGGGTTGGTAACTAGGAGAACTCAAAGAGTGTAGGAGAGTTTCTATGAAGATTCGAGCTCAGAGACCACAAGAAGGAGGAACTGCGACAAAGAGACTTTGAAGAGAGATTTCTTAAGTTGGCAAGGAAGTAATTAATATACCAGACTATCCTTGAGTATTTGGAAACTCATAATCAGAATCTATTATTCTTAATCTCTCTAGAAATAGTGTGACATTCCAATGTTCGTGTTTATAGAAGTAGTTTGGTAACAAGCCTCATGAACTTGTTAACCAATCACTTTTGTATGCTCCAACAATTGAGTGTCATATACAAATAAACGTAACCTCAGATAAACCAGTACATCTCAGCCTCTGGAATATGAAAAGTAGTTTGATGACAAGACTAGCTACCTTGTTAGCAAATTCTTCTCGTAAGAATAAGGCAATTGATGTTATAAAAGACCTCCACAATTTTATACAACTAACTAATGGAAAGCTTGCCCGGACTAAGTGGATGCCTTCACCACAGGGGTGAAGCAAATGATGTTAGAACTCAAATCAAGGACAATAATAAATTCTTAAATCGGGTGTATACCTTACGAATTACTCAAGTTCTAAGTAAAAAAAAACATGAAGATTTATAGTGTTTCCCCAAGGATATGATTTCCGAAAACAAGAAAAGAAAGAGGTAACCTTTTGAAAAAACAACTGGTGTGAAAGTCCTTCACTGACTTATTCTAAGATCTATTAAGAGGTGACAGACGAAGAATCACCTACAGTTGGTAGTGAGGAGATCGCCATCATTAAGGTTGAAGTCATCCAACATCGAAGGCCATCCACGTGAAGTTAACTCAAGAGCAAGCACCATCAGTGTCCTCTGACAAACGACCTTCCCGTTCAACCTGCCTCGACAAATCAAACCAAGGGAGGATGCAAGAACGCAGATGGAGACTGCTGACATGAAGCTTTCCTCTTTAACTCTTACGGCTAACTGAGAACGTGACCCTTGCACCTTCTTTGAGCATCGTACTGAACCGCCTACCTTTAGGGTGCTCGAACTGACTTTTAGAACTCCTCTGGAAGCCCGATACCCTAGACTGTACCCCTTGAAGTTCTTACCAAAGCATCGTGAAGCTCAAGAACCAAGGAAGTCAACAATGAAGATCCTCCTTTACTCCACTGAAGAAGAACAAAGATAAAGACAAATAACCAACATAATACTCAGCAGAATCAAGCGACGGAAGCACATGCTGTGGACAACATCAACCTCCAATCAAGTTCAGACGCCTTTAGGACTTTTAACATCCCCCCTACTAACCAGAACCCGGAGAGAGTCAAGTATGCAGACTAGACGCATCCGCAGACCAACGCGTCCCCATCTGCGACCCTCGTAAGGAGAAAATATCAGGAAGTGATATCTGCACCAACTCCAAGCACCATGGCGCGACACCCAAGACAGAGATTGTCAAGTTACCCAAGAAGAACAATGCCTCCAAGTCAACTCCAGCCGCAACCTTCAGGATGACCCTTCAAAACCCCTTTTTAAGGGGGGAAGACCTGCAATAGGTATACAAGAACATGGTAATAATTAGTTCCTTGCGCCTTAGCCTTGTAGTATCTGGAAAAAACGACCCACCAAGACTATCCATCAGCGTCGACCGTCAAGTCAACCCATCATCAAGGATCTGGACTCAGCACAGAAGTTCATCAACAAAGAAGTCTCGCAACATCAATTTGTCAAGATCTCACATGGCAGCCTTACCGAAGGAGCAACGACCTCGAAAGTTTAACCAGCCTAAAACCCGTGACCCCGTACCCCTGGTTACCCCGGGCAAATCTCGGGACGAGATTTATTTTAAGGGGGGAAGGATCTGTAACATCCCAAATTTATAAACAAGAAATAATAACCCAGAAATGAGGGCCAACAAAAACTTTGGTTGTAATTAGGTATGTTGATTTTATTTCCTTCCCATTTCTCAGTTTGATCTTGTGTGACTTGTTGTGTAAGTTGGTTGACTAGTAAATATTAACCTAAGGAAAATATGTTTAACCTTGGTGATCATGTTATGACCAGAATATATCCCCTATATCTTTTACATTCTTATTTTGGCCAAGGTCCATTTCAATGATTTGATTTTAGCAACAAATAAAATACCCTTAATTGAGACAGTCAAAGTATTTCCAAAGTTATGTGTTTCCAAAAATATGGAGATTCATATGTTGCCTCCTATATATTCTTCAACCTTGATATTTTACAATTCCTATTTTAGAAACTCCTATGTTTCCACTCCATTTGAAAATAACTCTGGTGGGAAATATATTACCCCACATATTTCCATTCTCAAACCTTTTTGAAAACTATTCAGTTATGAGTTGATCCATTTCCTAAAACTTCATCTTGTCATAATTAAGTGTGATAATATTTACAAGATAGTATTGCTAATTATGGAAATGGTGGTGTGACAAATTCATGTGGTATGATTTGTGTGATCTTGATTGTGGTGTTAATATTGTTTGTGTATTGTTACTTGTAATGTGCTTGCTCTAATTAAGAACTTGGAGAAAAGAAAAGAAGAGGCATAAAATGGAAAGAACCAACACATAAAAACAGGTGACAAGTGTCACACAATTTCTCCAAGTAAGACATTAATCTTTTATTCAAACAAAATTCAGTGGAGTGATGTTATGATCACTCTTACTTTGTTCCTACACTTTTCCCCCTCAAATTATTCAACAAAAGGAAATTAAGGTCATGAATTAAAAATGACCTTAATAAATTATTTCCCTCCCTAATTCTCTATTTCCCTTCAAAACAAATACTTTCTCTATACCAATATAGGTTATTTGAAGCTACCATATTTGTCAAGAAAGTTCCAAGAGTTCAAAACAATATTTGTTACTTGTTTTAAAAATATTAAAGGAATAACAAATAGTATTTACTAAAAATACAATATTAAAACCCTATGAACAAAAATGTTTCAAAACATTTTATTTTCAAATACCAATTTTTCTGGAGCTTCCACATGTATATGGGAGGCTGCCTGAATTTTCTCAAATTTTTATAAAATGTTTGGGTACCTCAAATAAATCCCCTAAAAGCTTCTGGTTAAAAAAAAGAAATGGAAAAGGACTGGTTTGTATGGAAAAGAATTTGCCAGGGGCCTCTTTGTAAAATCATCATCGTCATCGTCCTCCCGCGCGGCACGGCGCCGTGCTCCCCGCAGCCGTGTCCCCGCCGCTTCGCGTCGCCCGGGCCCCTCCCCTCTTCTGCTCCGCGAGGAGAGCCACGCTCCACTCTCCACCCCTCTCCTCCGTGACCTCGCTCCCTCTCCCCTGCTGTCCCCAGCTCCCCCCGACCACGCAGCCAGAGCCCGCCGCCGCCGGTCGATTCGCTGTCCCCGCAGCTCCCCGGCAAGCACGGCACCGCCCAGCCGCTCCCCTACCTCCCCTTGACCGCCTAGGCGCGCTCGATTGAGCTCGAGCCTCTCCCTGGACGGAGACCACCATGCACCACCTCCGCTCCTATAAATCCCCGTGCCCGAGCCTCTCCCTCGCCACTCCGCTCCACCTCCCTGCTCCCTCTGCCCTCTGCTTTGCTTCCCGAAGCTCACCACCCATCCATCTTCTTTCTTCGGTGCTCAGGGACGCGCGAAGAAGCTCGCCGTCGAGGAGCCTGACCGGAGCAGCCGCTGAGCTCCTCATCGCCATCCCGGACTTCCCCAAGCCGTGCCGTCGTCGCCATCGACCTCCCCGCGCTGCCCGCACTCTCCTCCGCCCTCTCCGCCGTCCCCCGAGCTCTAGGTGAGCCACAGTCCCTCCACCACCGTCTCAGCACGGCGGCACCGCCTGATAGAGGTCGCCGCCGGCGCGTCCATCCTCAGCCATTGGATCTCGATCCAACGGTTGCATACCGTTTCATCTTTTTCTATTTAAATTCAAAACCCAGAAAATCACAGTACTGGACCTCATTTGCTAATTCAATATCTCACAAAATATAAGTCCAAATAAATCAAATGAACATGCTACAGAAAGCTTAAGAAATTCTCTGTGCAACTAAACTAGTTTCATCCCATTTGGATTAATATTAAAAATACAATATTTAAAATGTCACAGAAGGTTTAAAACACCAAATCATTTGTTTCTGAAGTTATATTAGTCCAAATGACATGAAACCAATTTTGTTAGCTTAGTATTGACATTACTTAGCTCCCTAATTTTGATAGAATTAATTAATCCTTATTAATTAATTGGCATTAAAGTAAAGTTTAAAAGCCCCTTCTGGAATAAAACAATTATAGAAAAATAATGGTTAATCCAAATGAGTTAGGACCAATTTTGTTAGATCACAAATAATCAAGGTTAGATACCCCTAAAAGGATTTAATTTTTTTATAACCTTAACTTGATTTGTAGCATAAACATTGAATAATAAAGTACTGGATTAAAACACTTATGTAGGGAGTTTAATAATTCTAAATGAATTAAATCCAATTGGGTTGTCTTCTACACATCAGTAGCTTTCTGTAGAAATTTAGTTCATATTTTTGTGATCAACAAAACTCAAGATATGCAATTAAACATGAAACCCTAGTTTCTGCCATATTTGTGACACAATTAAATATTGGCTAATTAAATTAAATTGAATCCAAATGGTGTTGCTTTGTGTGTGCAGTAGCTAGGGGTGATGTTTGCAAGTTGTTGTGAGGCTTGATTGAATAGTTTAATAATGGTATGTATTGCTTGTTTTATCTTGATGTTAGAGTTTTTGGTGTGAGTAATATAATTGCCTTGCTTGTTCAACTTGGTGGTCTTGAGTTGAGTACTAGCTTAAATATCTTGTTAGTGTCTCCACCTTAACTTGGTGAGATATTTTGAATTACCAAGATTATTTGGTAGTTTAACTTTTGTCTGAAGTATTTCCTGATCAGAGGAAAGTGGTTGTCGAGTACCTCTAGTTGAGGATGTCTTTGTGCCCTCTTGTTGGCATGTGTATGGTGTCATACTCCTGATTAGTATAATGCCCTCGTAAATGTAGATCTTAGTTTGTTGCTTGATTAAATTAGTAATATGTTTGTTGTTTGATGACTTGTTTGTAGATCACTGGTGGTATGGTTTTCTTATTGTGTGTTATTTTATTTTCATGTTTGCGACGCTAGATATGAACGCTACCGGGTGGTATTTGGAGAGGATTTATCGGAGAAAGAGGAGAGTTTATTTCTTTGATCAATGAGGAGAAGTCCAGGAACATCATGGTGAAATCAGGCAAGCTACTCCCTGAGCTTGCACCTAAATACATACGCATCTACTTTGATAACATGTTATACTTTCAAAGCAAAGATTTATAAAACCTTTTCAAAAAGTATATGGAAATTATTTTGCCACCCTATGTAGAACTATTAGGTAGATTGTATAAAACTATAGGATGGGAAAAACAAGGTTGTTTATTCAAAACTCCTTTGAAAATACTTGTGTGGTTATGGAATGCTGAGATGTCGGTATTGAAGTGGAGAAATGGGAAAAGGGTGATGTTGGTGAAAAATGCACATTGTGTCCTTGTACTTACAGAACAACCAATAATCTGTGCGACCACATTTACCCATATACGGGAACGGGCGTAGTCATATAATTTGCTCATATTAGTACTGGATGCCTCGACAACGGGGATGACCCCGTTCCATGAGGGGATGGTCTGAGGACCTACCCCCTGACCCGGGTCCTCTAAAGAGAAGAACGCCTGAGGGAAACGCCTGAGGGCTGATATGAATTAGATAGAGGATTTGTAGGGCCATTAAATTCGCCGGGTAGAACTACGAGTCCTCACACTTAGTTTCCTACGCGATGGATTTAAGTGTCGATGGAATGTTTCGTAGCGGTAGGGTCCTATACTAGCATGAGCAAAGGACAGGCTATGGTCGGTGACTCAACTTCGCATACACCTTGTATGGCGGGACGTGGCTGACACGATGAGTTACCGGATGGGTGTGGGAAAAGCGTGCTACCTCTGCAGAGGGTAAAACTATTCGAATAGCCGAGTCCTCGGATATGGACAGCTGGAAAGAACTGCTCGGTCCTATGTGCAAGTTTTGGAAATGTTTTAAGATTTGAAAGGAAAATGGAGATGTTGTATATGTGAACTATACCGATGAGTCGGTACGAGGTTGCTGGAAAAGAGGAGGACCCTGAGGGGCTATGATCGAGAAGTGCAAAGTTTTGTGTCCTGAAAGTGGGAAATGTTTTATGCAACTATACCAAAGGGTTGGTATAAGGTTGTTGGAAAAATGATTTGACCGGAAATGGTTTTGGCCAAAAAGGAGGAGTTTTGGAGAAATAAACAAATGGTGATTTTCCGGGAAAATGTTTGTAAAAGAGACTTCTTACCTTCTTCAACAAAGATGGATTTTCGGGAAAAAGTTTTAAAAGAGAATTCTTACAAAGATAGGTTTATGGGAAAAAGTTCTAAAAGCCTCCTTTTCTTTTCAACAAAGATATAGATATGTCTTCTCAAAATAAAGGGTTTTGTTATAATAAAAATGATGCTATTGCATGCTCATGTCGGGGGTAGTTTTGCGAGTACATAAATGTACTCATGGCTGTGTCCCTAGATATTCCCATGTCCAGAGTTCAAGAAGAAGTATGCTGAAGACCGAGAGATCGCCGACGTCAATGCGAACTAGGGCGCTTCCCAGTCAGCTGCCTGTGGGGTTATGGCTAATGACTGGGGCTCCACGCTGTTTTGAGGATTTCCGCTGCAAGTATCTGTTGAAGTTATGACGTCAATCAAGTAAGTAAGTTTTATTCGGTATTTTTGGATGTTCTTTTGATACCAGTTTGATTGTGCTCAGCGACAGACTGATCATGGGATCGCTGATGTTGTAGGCACAAGGGTATTTCGGACAGCTAGTCCGGGGTCCCCACAGACTTGGTATCAGAGCCATCCTGACTGTAACAGACCTTAGTTACATGGACGTTAGTTAGGAAAGAAATATTTTGTTAAAAATATATTGTTACCAAAAACATACTTTTATCTAAGGAAGTCCAAAAATAACTTCCACTCTTCTCACCTTCTCAAATATTTCTGAGTCTTATCACTCTATTTAAGATTTTCCAAGGAATTCTCTAATCCCTCTTACCCGTTCAAAATACTTGACGATGAACCCAAGTGAGACCTAATTAGCTAGTACCTACAATCAGAAGCTTCCATCACAAGTACTCAACATTCCACATCGAGGTGATTGATCTGCAAATACCAAGATCGTCAGTATCAACAAAGCAAGAGGCCTCCGAAGACGTCAGCTCAACGTCAACAATTCTACTCAAGTAGCAACTTCGATAATCTCAATTCCTCCCGCTGAAGCCTAAGGTGACGGAGTGAAAACTTCACCAACCATGTCTAACCGAGACCATAGGATAAACCTGATAGGAACTTTGGTTGTACTACCCGGCTACCACGAGAATTAGACGTCCGTTGGTACTGAAGGTACCTTGTGTGTTGTTTGTTGGTGTGCTTTACTCTGGTTGTGTGTTGTTTGTTGTGAGTTCTCTGTTTGTGTGTTGTTTTTCTTGTGTGTTCACAATTATGCCTTGTCGGCAACACAAGTAACCTCAAAATTCTCTTTTTATAAAATTCCTTTTGCCACCTATCAAAACCATTTTTGACCTCTTCGCCATAGCTGCACTTTGTTGCCAATGTAAACCCGCCTAGGAAAATCTTTCTGAAAATATTTTTCCTCTCATCTAAACCATCTTCCGATAAGAACTGACTGTTCCGCGAGGTACAAAAGACCCCCGATCTTTAACCAAATAGCCTGAGATTTTGCGACTTAACCGGCCAGTCAAACAATGCCCTTCAAGCACCAACTGGAGCAAGTACGTCAAGATCTCGAAGGAAACTGTAATTTAACGCCAACCTCGTGAAGACAGGAGCCTTACCTCGCTAACTTATCGTATCTAACTTTAGACTAACATCTGACTTAAGTCCATGATAGTACCAACCAATCTTTTAGGACTTCAAGCCTTGACAAGAAAAAAGGACATCAGGAGATTCATTTAGGGTTGGTAACTAGGAGAACTCAAGGAGTGTAGGAGAGTTTCTATGAAGATTCGAGCTCAGAGACCACAAGAAGGAGGAACTACGACAAAGAGACTTTGAAGAGAGATTTCTTAAGTTGGCATAGCAACGGAAGAACAATCAATCACCACACAAACTTTAGCAAATGCAATGCACAAACACATGATGACATGTCAATTTAAATCCCGAGAGGAGGATGATTCAACTATTCAATTTAAACGGAGTTTGGGGTGCTTAGTGGGGACACACCTCGAATACACCGTGGAGTTAAGTAAGGAATCATCTTTACTTGTTGATTAACGTAGTTGAGACCCTAGGATTTAACTTGTAGATGATATGACATGATCATGTGAAGAATGCAGGGTGTAGAGGGTTAAACAATCTTGTAATCAAGTTAGAAGGAACTGGAAATAATTTTTACTAGTGTTAAAACATGTTTCAGGGAGCATCCGGATTAAATTCCGGAAATTTCTGGGTTTTGTACCGGGTCATTCCAGGTTTTATACCGGGTCTGGCACCGGGTTTAATTCCGGGTCATTTCCGGGTATGAACCGGGCGAAAATGGTCGAGTCCAGTACCATCTTGCTTAACCCGGTATAGATTCCGGACAATTCCGGGTCTGGTACCGGGTGAATCCGGGTTCAGTTTCGGATAATTCTGGGTCTGACACGGATTTGTCAACGCGACGAGAACGAACTAGAGCTATGGTGATTCAACGAAATAGAGGGAAAGGGAGGAAATGTAGCGGTGCATTAGGATGGTTGGCTCACCCTGAACTCGTAGGGAGTGCTCGGGAGGACCGGAGATGAACGGAGACGGCCGGAATCGTCCGGGAAAGCTCCGGCGGTGGTTTGCGGAGAACTTGACGGCACGGTCAAATGCGGGCTTCTCAACTCGATTCCTTCGGTGGAGTGGTATAGGACGTCGAGGCGGAGTATTGGTGGTCTTGGTTTTGCTCGAGCCAAGCTCAATCGACGGGGGGAGCACGGTGGCCTTGGCTTTTGTTTTGGCCATGGAGGGAAGTGGAGAGGAGAGGAGCACGGTGACAGAGAGAGAGGGGAGAGATGGAGTGGGCTGGTTGGGGGTTTTCCCCTTCACTTAGTGTCCTTTTCTTTTTCACAAAAACCCCCTGCACTTTTGTTTCACTTGAATGTAATTTGTTTAGCGATTTCATAATGGATGCCATGATGCAAAGAGCACAAAAGCGAAAATTTTATACAGGTTTTCAGGTTTCAAGCTTTGGGCTGTTACAATGCTGGATAGCGGTCTATGTACTTTGTCGTAATGCCCAAATGAATCTCATAGTAGACACCACAACTCACACATGCATGTTATATGCACTTATCAATTGTCAATTGCCCAGCTGTAATTTGTTTACCCAGCATGTTAGTTATCTTATTGGAGAGACACCACTAGTGAACTGTGGACCCCGGTCCATTCTTTTACATCTGAAATACAATCTACTGCAATCATTGTTCTCTACTGTTTTATGCAAACAAACATCATTTTCCATTCGATACGTTTAACCCTTTGTTTTCAGCAAGCCGGTGAGATTGACAACCTCACTGTTAAGTTGGGGCAAAGTAATTTGATTGTGTTGTGCAGGTTCCACGTTGGCACCGGAATCCCTGGTGTTGCGCCGCACTACACTCCTTCACCAACACCTTCGAAGCAAACCTCGTTTTCCTACTGGTTCGATTAAACCTTGGTTTCATACTGAGGGAAAACTTGCTGCTGCACTCATCATACCTTCCTCTTGGGGTTCCCAACTGACGTGTGACGTACAAGCATTGTTTCTGGCACTGTTGCCGGGGAGATATTCCCTCGTCAACTTAGAGCAGCAACACGTTTTCTGGCGCCGTTGCCGGGGAAAACCGAATTGCTTCTGCAAGGGGAGTCTCTCACACCCAATCTCTTTACTTTGTTATTTGTCTTGCTTAGTTTATTTTTATTTAGTCTTGTTTGCTCTCTTTATCAAAAACACAAAAAAATTAGTTACTTGTTTAATTCAGTTTGATTTTGTTTTTCAAAATGAGTACTCCTGAGAACACTAAGTTGTGTGACTTCACTAGCACAAACAACAATGATTTCATATGCACTCCTATTGCTCCACCTGCTTCTACAGCAGAATTTTATGAAATTAAACCTGCTCTATTAAATCTTGTTATGAAAGAGCAATTTTCTGGTGTTAGTACTGATGATGCTGCTGCCCATCTTAATAACTTTGTTGAACTTTGTGAAATGCAAAAGTATAAGGATATGGATGGGGATATTATAAAACTGAAACTTTTTCCTTTCTCCTTGAGAGGAAGAGCTAAAGAATGGTTGCTTTCTTTGCCTAGAAATAGTATTGATTCTTGGACAAAATGCAAAGATGCTTTCATAGGGAAATATTATCCTCCTGCTAAGATTATATCCTTGAGAAGTAGCATTATGAATTTTAAACAACTTGATAATGAACATGTTGCTCAAGCTTGGGAAAGAATGAAATCTTTGGTGAAGAATTGTCCCACTCATGGACTGACTACTTGGATGATCATCCAAACCTTTTATGCAGGATTAAATTTTTCCTCAAGGAACTTATTGGATTCAGCCTCTGGAGGAACCTTTATGTCCATCACTTTAGGTGCAGCAACAAAGCTACTTGATGATATGATGATCAACTATTCCGAATGGCACACCGAAAGAGCTCCTCAAGGTAAGAAGGTAAATTCTGTTGAAGAAACCTCCTCTTTGAGTGATAAGATTGATGCTATTATGTCTATGCTTGTGAATGGTAGATCTCATGTTGATCCTAATAATGTTCCTTTAGCTTCATTGGTTGCTCAAGAAGAGCATGTTGATGTAAACTTCATTAAAAACAACAACTTCAACAACAATGCTTATAGGAATAATTTTGGTAGCAACAATTATAAGCCTTATCCTTCAAATGGTTATGGCAATTCTTATGGTAATTCCTACAGCAACAATAGAAGTGTGTCCTCTGATCTTGAAGCTATGCTTAAAGAATTTATTAGCACACAAAAAGCTTTCAATAAAACTGTTGAGGAAAAGTTTGAAAAAATTGATGATCTTGCTCTAAAGTTGATAGTCTTGCTCATGATGTTGAAATTCTAAAACTGAAAGTTATGCCTAATGAAGTTAAAGATATAAGTCATTTGCTACAGCAAATGCCATCCAAGTTCGAATTGATAATAATATTAGGATGTTGGCTGAATTGCATGCTAGGTGGGAAAAAGAGGAAGAACTTGAAAAAGAGAATAGTATAGTTAGAGTTTGTACTATCACCACCACTAGTAATGCTAATGTTTCACATGCTAGTAACCTCCTACTATTGATGGTAATGTTATTGGTGTTGGTAATGTCTCTACTACTTCTGCAAAGCGTTTGAAATTGCCTAAAACTGCTGAAACTTTTTCTGATAAAAGTGCTGAAATTTTTCAAACTATTGGAGACAATGGTTCCACCACCATTGACAATAATGATTTTGATTTTGATGATTGTAACATCTCTGAAGTTATTATGTTCTTGCAAAAATTAGCTAGAAGTCCCAATGCTAGCACTATTAATTTGGCTTTTACAAAGCATATTACAAATGCTCTTTTGCAAGCTAGGGAGGAGAAGTTGAAACTTAAAGCTTCTATTCCTAGGAAATTAGAAGATGGTTGGGAACCCATCATTAAGGTAAAGGTGAATGATTTTGATTGCAATGCCTTGTGTGATCTTGGTGCAAGTATTTCGTTTTGCCCAAGAAGCTTTATGATATTCTTGATTTGCCACCTTTGGAACATTGTTATTTGGATGTTTTTCTCGCTGATAATGCTATGAAGAAACCTTTGGGGCGAGTTAATGATGTTTTTATTACAGTAAACAATAACCTTGTCCCCGTTGATTTTATTGTTATGGATATTGAATGCAATGCATCTTGTCCTATTGTTTTGGGAAGACCTTTTCTTCGAACTGTTGGTGCCATCATTGATATGAAAGAAGGTAATATAAGGTACCAATTTCCTCTCAAGAAAGGTATGGAACACTTCCCTAGGAAGAGAATGAAGTTACCTTTTGACTCTATTGTTAGAGCAAGTTATGATGTTGATGCTTCTTCTCTTGACAACACTTGATTTTCACTTTCTGCGCCTAGCTGAAAGGCGTTAAAGAAAAGCGCTTATGGGAGACAACCCATCGTTTTTATTTGCTGTTATTTTTGTTTTCTTTGAGTCAAGGAGTTTTGTTACTTCTGTAGCAACTCCTTTGTATCTTTATTTTATCGCAATGTTGTGCCAAGTAAAGTTCTATATTGAAAGTTGATGCAAGATTTGGATTTCTGCGCAGTGACAGATTTTTAGCTGTCACGGATTTGAGCTTATCTCCCTGTAGAAAATTCAAAAAATTCTGAAAAAATCACGCATATTCCTGAGATATGTACGCAACTTTCATTATTTTAGGCCAGATCCATCTGAGCAACTTAAGTGCCTCGAAAAAATTCGTCATTCCAGACTGTTCTGTTTTTGACAGATTCTGCCTTTTGTTTTGCATTCGCTCTTTTACTGTGTTTGTGTGGATTTCTTTGCTCCACAAAGCATTGGTGGCTGTAGCTAATGTCCAGAAGCTTTGGGATTGATTGTATCATTACAGAATATGAGAATTTTTGATTATGCACTAACCCTCTAATGAGAACTGTCTTGAGTTTGGTGTGAAGGAAGTTTTCAAGGATCAAGCGAGAAGGGTGATATTATGTGATCAAGAAGAGTGAAAAGCCTAAGCTTGGGGATGCCCCCGTGGTTCATCCCAACCATATTCAGAGAGACTCAAGCGTCTAAGCTTGGGGATGCCCAAGGCATCCCCTTCTTCATCAACAAACTTATCAGGTCATCTCTAGTGAAACTATATTTTAATTCTTTCACATCTTATGCGCTTTACTTGGAGCGTCTGTGTGTTTTATTTTTGTTTTTGTTTGAATAAATTCGGATCCTAGCAATCCTTGTGTGGGAGAGAGACACGCTCCGCTTTTTCATGTGAATACTCATGTTCTTCACTTATATTTGTTGAGTATTCTTAACTAGCTACTGCAGTGCTTTTAGCTCCTGTTTTTCATGCATCTCTTCGAGCTGTTAGCACTTGTTTATAAATACTCTCTTGCTGCATTATATTATCATTTGGAGAGTTTATGTTTAAATAAATTGATTGGTGTTTGTTTGGAAGAAAGAAAATGCTACATGTAGTAGTTGGTATTGGAAAAGACATATGCATTCTTGTAGATCATTGTCTTGTTTCGATTTGATGCTTTGCAATTGTTTTGAGCTCTCAAGTAGATCATGTTTAAGCTCTTGCATCATGTAGTTAAAGCCTAGTAGTGGAGAACTACCGTAGAGCTTGTTGAGACTTGGGATGCATATTTGTTCTCTCTAAGGTCTAGATATTTTCTGGTAAAATGTTTGAGCAACAAGGAAGACAGTGTAGAGTCTTATAATACTTGCAATATGTTTTTATGTGATTCTTGCTGTACCGGTTTATACTTGTGTTTGCTTCAAACAACCTTGCTAGCCTAAACTCTGTACTGAGAGGGAATGCTTCTCGTGCATCCAAAACTTGAGCCAAAACCCATGCCATTTGTGTCCACCATACCTACCTACTATGTGGTATTTCCTGCCATTCCAAGTAAATATTTCATGTGCTACCTTTAAACTATTCAAAACTTTATTACTCCTTATTTGTGTCAATGTTTTATAGCTCATGAGGAAGTATGTGGTGTTTTATCTTTCAATCTTGTCATTTACTTCTGACAGACTTTCACCAATGGACTAGTGGCATATACATCCGCTTATCCAATAATTTGCAAAAAGAGCTGGCAACGGGGTGCCCAGCCCCAATTAATTACAACTTTCATTAATAATTCTCTTCACATGTTTTGCCCTGATTTATCAGTAAGCAACTTAATTTTGCAAATAGACACTCCTCCATGGTATGTGAATGTTGGAAGGCACCCGAGGATTCGGTTAGCCATGGCTTGTGTAAGCAAAAGGTTGGGAGGAGTGTCATCTATAAAGAAACTAAAATACATGTGTAAACAAAAGAGAAGAGGGATGATCTACCTTGCTGGTAGAGATAACGTCCTTCATGGGAGCCGCTCTTGAAAGTCTGGTTGACAAGGGGGTTAGAGTGCCCACTACCATTCGTTGACAACAACAAACACCTCTCAAATACTTATTTTGTGCTCTCTATATGCTTTCGAAAACTTAAAAAGCTCTAGCACATGATTTAATCCCTGCTTCCCTCTGCGAAGGGCCTATCTTTTACTTTATGTTGAGTCAGTTTACCTACTCCTTTCTATCTTAGAAGCAAACACTTGTGTCAACTTTGTGTGCATTGATTCTTACATGTTTACTTATTGCACTTGTTATATTGCTTTATGTTGACAACTATCCATGAGATATACATGTTACAAGTTGAAAGCAAATGCTGAAACTTAATCATCCTTTGTGTTGCTTCAATGCCTTTTACTTTGAATCTATTGCTTTATGAGTTACCTCTTATGCAAAACTTTTTGATGCTTGTCTTGAAAGTACTATTCATGAAAAGTTTTTGCTTATATGATTCATTGTTTACTCTTTATCTATTTGTTAGCAAACTATAGATCATTGCTTTGAGTCACTTCATTCATGACATGAGCCTTGCAATATATTGATCAAGATTGTGTGAAAGCATGTCTCCTCAGAAATTATTTGTTGTTATCGTTTTACCTACTCGAGGACGAGTAGAACTAAGCTTGGGGATGCTTGATACGTCTCCAACGTATCCATAATTTCTGCTGTTCCATGCTTATATTATACCATTTGCTACATGTTTTATATACACTTCGTATCACTTTTATGCATTTTCTGGGACTAACCTATTAACAAGATGCCACAGTGCCAGTTCCCTGTTTTCTGCTGTTTTTGGTTTCAGAAAGTTACTTCTGGAAATATTCTCGGAATTGCACGAAACAAAAGGCCAGTCCCTATTTTTCCAGCACGTACACGGAGTCCGAAGGAGAGACGAAGAGCCACGAGGTGGCCAAACCACAGGCGGCGCGGCAGTGGGCCCAGCCGCGCCCCTGGTGGTTTGGGCCCCTCGGGGGTCCGCCGACATCGCCCCTTCGCCTATTTATTCCCCGAGACGTGAAAACCCTAAAACACCGAGCCTTTCATCCAGAACATATTCGCTGCCGCCGCCGTCGTCAACCCTAACTCGGGGGGTTCTGAAGCTCTTCCCGGCACCCTGCCGGAGAGGGGAATCATCACCGGAGGGCTCTACATCGCCATGCCCGCCTCCGGAGTGATGCGTGAGTAGTTCATCCTTGGACTATGGGTCCATAGCAGTAGCTAGATGGTTGTCTTCTCCACTTGTGCCATCATGTTTAGATCTTGTGAGCTGCCTATCATGATCAAGATCATCTTATTGTAATGCTACATGTTGTGTTTGCTGGGATCTGACTTATATTGATACCTATGTGGAGCTGAATATTATATTATCATGTCTATGTCATTTGTGATCTTGCATGCTCTCCGTTACTTGTTGAAGCCTTGGCCAAGTGAATACTTGTAACTCCAAGAGGGGGTATTTATGCATGATAGTTGGGTTCAACCTCTATTTAACCTGGGATAGTGACAGCAAGTTCTAAGGTTGTAGATGTGTTGTTGCCACTAGGGGTAAAACAGCAATGCTTTATTCAAGGATGAATGTATTGTTTACATTACGCACATTACTTAATGCAATTGTCTGTTGCTTGCAACTTAATACTGGAAGGGGTACGGATGTTAACCGGAAAGTGGACTATTTAGGCATAGATGCATGCTGGATAGCGGTCTATGTACTTTGTCGTAATGCCCAAATGAATCTCATAGTAGACACCACAACTCACACATGCATGTTATATGCACTTATCAATTGTCAATTGCCCAGCTGTAATTTGTTTACCCAGCATGTTAGTTATCTTATTGGAGAGACACCACTAGTGAACTGTGGACCCCGGTCCATTCTTTTACATCTGAAATACAATCTACTGCAATCATTGTTCTCTACTGTTTTATGCAAACAAACATCATTTCCATTCGATACGTTTAACCCTTTGTTTTCAGCAAGCCGGTGAGATTGACAACCTCACTGTTAAGTTGGGGCAAAGTAATTTGATTGTGTTGTGCAGGTTCCACGTTGGCACCGGAATCCCTGGTGTTGCGCCGCACTACACTCCTTCACCAACACCTTCGAAGCAAACCTCGTTTTCCTACTGGTTCGATTAAACCTTGGTTTCATACTGAGGGAAAACTTGCTGCTGCACTCATCATACCTTCCTCTTGGGGTTCCCAACTGACGTGTGACGTACAAGCATTGTTTCTGGCACTGTTGCCGGGGAATATTCCCTCGTCAACTTAGAGCTAGCAGGGCGCGAGAGGAGATGCAGGCTACCAAACACGCCATGGTGCATGGAAAAGGTCGCGTAAGAGCTTCTCCACGGCGGTCCCAAAAAACCATAAGGTATATTGAGGTGCCAGACAGCAAATTTCGCCCACCAGCACCCCCATCGGTCAGCCTGACTTAAATTCTATCCGGGACCC